>JAWNLI010000065.1:0-370437 GCA_035042405.1 Drosophila demipolita | reverse complement strand
CATAAAGGGTTCTTATGCTTACTATATCTGCACCCAATTTGTTGTTTACATTTTGCAGTCACTTGTTCTTTGCGATGGAATATCTTAATGGCGGGGATCTCAAGTTCCATATCCAAGAAAGTGGATGTTTCTCGGAGGAGCGTGCACGTTTCTATGGTGCGGAGATTATATCGGGTCTCAAATTTCTTCACAAAAAGGGCATTATACACAGGTGAGTGTGTGCCAGCGAGACACAGAGATTTACTAATTGGAATACTCGCGAAGGGATCTCAAATTGGATAATGTATTGCTGGACCACGAGGGCCATGTGCGCATTGCTGATTTTGGTATGAGCAAATTGCAAACAAACCTGGGTGAGACGACTATGGGTAGTCAGTGCGGCACACCCAAGTACATGGCGCCCGAAATCATGGTCCATATGCAATAAAACTCCATGTTTTCCAGTCTACATATCAGCTGAGGCAACCAGCATTATCATTAGCGTCTTAATATTTAATATTGGGATATTGGGGATATAATGGGACAAACTAACATATGATTTCCTGATTTTGTTTTTCCTAGCTTTTGAAAAAGGATTATAAGAAACGCATTGGATCCCAATACAGTCCAGCTGGTGACATAGTCGATCATTTGTTCTTCCGGACCATCGAGTGGAATCTTCTTGAGAAACGGCAGATTAAGCCGCCATTCAAGCCAAAATTGGTAAGATTAATAAAATAACAATAATAATAATCATAAGTTCACACATCGACACCATATGCTCAATTGATCAATCTATCCATAGAAAAATTCACTGGATACGAAATATTTTAACCGAGTCTTCACCAGGGAACGGATACGTTTGAGCCGCATCGATAAGGAGATCCACGCATCCATGGACCAAGAACAGTTTCATGGCTTTACCTACAGAAATCCGCACATCAGTCTGGACTAGATTCATACATATTTATATATATACATACATATACATACAACACACACACATATAGCCTTAGGCAATGTGCTGGACATAGAATATATATAATTAGCATATATCTATACATATTATATTACAATATACACATAATGTTAACCCATGCCCAAATTACTTATTAAATTAACAGTAATTGTATATGTATTATTATGTCTTTCAAATTCCGTGAATATAGCTTAAAACAAGGTTGGACTTTGCAGTGGGGCATTACTGATTACAGTTAGCAAAGGATTGGAATGGGTGTGCCAATAATTCCCTCAAATTGCGGTAGGAATAAGCTAGTAACATTCCTTCAAAATATGGTTGTTGTAGCTCTTAATTTACAGGAGGTATGGGCTTCAAGAATTATGGGGGTCGAAGTGGTAACTGTAGCTCTTAAATTGCGGAAGATATAGGCTTTATTCTCTTTCTCTATTCTGGCGGAAGTGGATGTGGTCCATAATGTTATTACTGGATTTTTGAAGGCTGTTACTAGAAATATTCCTTATAATCTGGTTACTCGTTCGAGTAAAATTTTAGAATATATGTGGCTTTATCGATTTGGGAATATCGATTTTATCGATAGTCACAGATCAGCATGTGTTCCAAGTTTCAAGTCTTTACCACTAAGGATGTCGAAAAAGTTGCGTTCACCTCAGATGGACAACTACTTTCTTTAATTGTATAAAAAGCATTATTAAAATAACAATAAATAGAAACGCACAACGTTCATCCCATATTTTTTTGTTTGCATTCGTCTGGGGAATGGCTAAATAAAATAAAAAATGTTGACGTTTTAGACACACAATTATTGGATTTAATAATATGCATAATGGAACAGATTGTGTTTTGTTAGCTTGATTTATATACGATTTATTGATTTTAATATTATGGGCCGTCATTTATTGCAAATAATTCTCTATGCATTTGTGTATTTATCTCCCTTTAAACTTCATTCTCTATCTCTTTCGCACACACAAAAGCCCAGACGATTTAAAATCGCTGCAATTTATGCTAAAACTATAAGCAACTTGCCCAGACTTTATTAATACTCTTTTTATGTTTTTTTGTGTTGCATTTTTTTTTTGTTTTTTTTTTTTTTTTTGGAAAAGGATACATGAAAATACTTCTTTCTATTGGCTATAGCACAAATGAAATATACTTGTTTACAAAAATATCAATACAAACTATGTATATAATAAATGTATATATTTAGTAAAAAAAAAAAGTAAACGGAAACAAAAGAATCATAAAAATATGTAGAGTAAGTGAACACAATTACATTTTTGATGACATTAGCTTGCAAAAACGGCGCCAAAATTCGGCGCCAGACTCTAATAAAGCATTCACAGATTATTCAAACACGCATGAATCCTGTCTATCTTGGAAGGGGAAGGTTTTCCAAAAGAAGCAAGAAGTGAACATGAACATGATGCAGGCTGCATGCGGCTTGCTGCATTAACAGTTGCAGCAATAACTAAACACAATTCTGCAAGCACTGAGCACTAACTCTCTGTCTATCTCTCTTTGCACCTCTATCTCCGTCTCTTTCTCTTAATCTATGTCGCTCTGTGCAAATGCACAAACAAAAATTGCTTTTTCTTAAACATTAAGTTCAAGTTAGCTTTTGTTTTGTTTTCAAGATGTTGGTTGTTGCTGTTGCTATTGTTGTTTAGTTGCTGAGCTTTTGCAGTTTCTGCAACACTTTCAGACCCTGTTCCTGATACTCCTGTTTGGACATCCAGAAGCCATCGCGATCTTTCGTTACCTCAGCCAATACAGCGCCTCCAATAAATACCATATCTTTGCGACGTGGTGGATCTTCAATGCGTATTTTGAATTTCTTTACGGGGAAAAGGGAAATGATTAAAACTCAATAATAGAGGTATAGAAGTCAAAACATTTGGTTACTCTATTTACCGCCAGTTTCTCCGTGTCGTTTTTGAGAACGCGCTCCAAATACAACTGCTTAATTTCACGCTCCAGACGACTCGGCAGCCCCGGATACATGGTTGAGCCCCCTGAGAGCACTATGTGCTTATAAAGCTCGGGACGTATATCGATGTCCGCTGCTTGTATTGTGTTAAAGGCCAATTCCGCAATGCCGGCACCTTCAACGTTTATTAAATGCGGTTGGAACAGCGCCTCAGGCGCCTCAAAACGCTCGCCACCCACTTTAATGACACGGCCGTCGGGTAACTGAATTGAAGCAAATGATTAAGATGTTAGTTAAATAATGAGCTGAGCTGTAATCAGTACATACCGTATAAGACTCCACAAGCACTGTTGTCTCAAGTGCCAAACGTTGCTCCATTTCAATGTCGTAGCCAATGTAGCAAAGTTTCTCCTTCATGATACGCACCGTTTCAAAGTCAGCGGAATGATTAAAGGCATAGCCACGTAGTAACAGTAACTGCACAAATTAAGAATTTAATAAGAATTAATAAATAGAGCAGAGCAGAACAGTAAGCAAACAACAATCTCTACCTTAATCAAATAGCGCGTTATATCACGACCAGCAATATCCAGACGCCTCGTCAAATGTGGCAACGAGAACCCCTCGTAAACTGGGCAAATGTGCGTTACGCCGTCGCCCGAGTCGATGACCACACCAGATATGAGACCCTGGGCATACAGTGTCAGTACTGCCTGTATGGCAATGTACGTTGAATCGAACCCGTATTTCTCAAACATCACCTGTGCGTGTGAGTAGAAATCTATGGATTATATATGGACTAAACTAACTATTGAAACTCCATACAATACCTCGATCATTTTTTCACGATTCTTTGTGGGATTCATTGGCGCCTCTGTCAGCAATATTTTAGTATTCGTCGGATCAATGTCCATTTTCTTGGGGCCAAACGTATAATCCCACACGTGACACATATCGTCCCAGTTCCGAACAACTCCGTTTTCCATCGGATAGGATACCTCGAGCAGTGAGCGCAGCTGTGAGGCTTCATCTCCAACCATAAGATCCTGTAAAGGGGCATACAAATTGTTTATTATCAATACAGTGGGCTCATTTTGCATGGCGTTGTTTAGTACATTGTTCGATTTAAACATCGCTTAATAGTTAAAGGGATTAAAGTTAGTTCATCTCATTAAGATGCCAACGCAATTAGGCACTAGACAGGCAGTACAACAAATTACTATAAGAAAATAAAATACAAATGCTTAACAAATTGTAAATAGCAAACAAGTAACGATAAACGTGTAACAATTAACGCCTAACAAGTAACAATCAATAAAAAAACAATCTCAAAACATAACTTGGCTATATTAATTTGCATCTTTTTTTAAGCAAAATATCAATATTCAATTATAACATAAGGAATATAAATAGTAGTAGGATACTTATACATGCACTGAACTTTTTGCCATTTAGATGTGATCATTAAATTTTTTTAATTAATGTTTTACAGAAGATTTTTTAAAATATTAATAGCAAAATCCTTTCAAGTTGGTTAATTGATGGTAAGTTAATTTGGAGCATTTACATTAATAAAATTTGTATAATTTTTACATATGCAGGCACAGATTTGATTAAATTCCTCAAAAACAATAGATTAGAATAATATATGTGTTAAAAAGAAATATTGAAAATAATTGGCAAATGTAAGTAGCTGATTAATAAGCAAATTAAATTGAACATCATCGACAAAATATCAATACTTTTACCCACAGATAAGCGAAGAGTGATAAATCCCATTTCATACCTTTTAAATAACGAGAATATCTATTAATTTCACAATCGAAAACTTTAATCTGAATCTGAAACGGAGGCGGACCTGATTAATTTACTTGACAGTTAAATTTCAGTACGCCGACATAAAAACAGTGCTCTTATCATTTTCACAAGAAAATAGTAAAATACTTTGGAAAATATTATGATGCAGTGATGCCGGAAGTTTTTGGAAATATCCAAAGGTAGGCGAGTACTATTCACACATGCATAAAAATCACTAAGAGAAATTTACTGTAAAAGTGTGTGTGAGTCACTGTGCAATTGTAAAAAACACTATTAAATTGTTTTTGTTTACTTTAAATATTATTTTAAAGTTTCAAGCTTATTTAAGGTTTAAGGTTTCATAAGCGAAACAAGAATAATATTTGAATATTTTTCCATCTGGAATTTAAGCATTACTAATAGTATGAATACAGATATATACATACAGACAATTACAGATACATCCATAAGTAACAGTTTTAAATATAATCGAATGATAAAAGAAAAACAATAACAACAAAAACAACAAAAACTTTCAGCTTATTAATAATTGTATTACAAATGCTTTCTAGTGAAAGAATTTCCAAAATGAAAACTGTAAAAGGAAAAAACAAATTCAATTTTTAGCTTTTTTCAAATGCGAAATACACAGGAATACTATATTTACAGGTGCGATTACTAGTTAGTTTGTTAGCTTGTGCAAATCGTGCACATTACAAAATAGAATTGAGTTTCAGAAAATTAAAAAACTCCATTTACACACTTTTTTACAGTTTATTATGCAAAGAAAAAAAACATTTGAAGCTAAATATTCGTTTTGCATTTTTATTTTTGTATTCTGTAAACTATAAAACTTGACTTACATCGACATGTAAATCCTGTAAAATATTTGTTTTTAAAAAAATATGTAAAAAAAAAGAACAGAAAAAATTTATAAGAATATTAAAAACCGAAAGATTTACCTTTTTTTTTGTCTTTTTTTATAATATTTTGTGAATAAGCTAAAATTAATACTTAGTATAATTTAGTATTAAATTTGTATCTACTTTATATGTATATTTGTATCTGGAATGTATTAAGCACTCGAAAGACCTGAAGCTAATGCATTAAATAAAAATAAAAACAAAAAACTTGAAAATCAAATACCAAAACCAAACCAAATATACTTATTACAAATATGTTGATGTTGGAGCAACTGAATACAAACTGCAATTATTTGTGTAATGCAAGAAATCAAGAATATGAATAATAATGTAACGATTAAATGATGAACACATACATGGTGAGTATGGTGCGGCTATAAGCTAGATTTTTGACTAATGCTAGTGTCCATGGATTTATGTATTTATCTATGTAGTATATACTTAGTTATAACGAGTAGAATATGGACCTGCTGTGCATATGGCTATTTTAATTTTTATTCATAGTATATAGTTTATAGTACGATTATTGTGTCTATGGAGTGTGGGTAATTCGAGGTGTGCGTGTGTGCTAGTTGGTAAATACGCTTCTCATACCTTCACTTCGATGTCACCAATTTTATTAACCGCTCGTATTATCGGCCTGCCCACCATCGAGGGGAAGATGTGCGCGGGAAAGTTGCTGCCAGCATAGCCGCATTTTACGAACTATTAATGAGAAAAGGAAAATACATTAGATTTTTGTTCGTGCATTCTTATATATATATACATATATATGATCGATAATGATATTGTGATTACGATCTGTTCCGATTTTCAATTTCTTGCTTGTATTCTTCGTTTTTTTGTAACATAACTTTTCCCAATATTCCAACGTAAATATGTTGATCCATTACTACAGAACTAATTCAACTAATTACCATACCAACCATAATTAGAATATCAAGTAAATTTGAAATTGTACATTGCTCATTCATCTTACAACAAATATTTTCACCTGTCTCTTGTCCTACTACAAAGTTATCTATTCTGTATATGAATTAATAAAAACTTTTATTATTTAACTGATTAAATTTATGCAGAAACTCCTAAAAAAAAATATTCTAATATATGAAACATACGATACTTTATTATATTAAAGAAAAGCTCTAATACCGATTATATACGTTTTCTTTTATAATAGTTTAAAATAAAGAGATTTAACGAATAGTTTTGGTAATTTGGTAATTTTTTATACGTTTAAAACATATTTCGGTACACATTTTCCAAAATTGCTGCTACACTATACAATAAACTGAAACATTTTATGTGACGTTGGACTTACTTAATGCAACCAAACCTAAAAGTAATTCTAGACAAGAAAGAAAACTAATATAAAACTAATCTAAAATTAAAGCAAACTAAAAAAAAAACAAATAATAGTTTTTTTAACAGAATGTTGTTTCTATTCTTGACAATTATATTCTAGCCACAAAGAGTGGATTACTCAACTAGGAAATAACCTCTATTCCAGTACTTCATTTCAGTAGTCATAGACAGATTCCTTAAGCTTCCTAAAAATTAAATATAAGAGTAGACAGAACCGCAAATGGCCGATCCCATTATATTTGTATATAAAACTCTACTCTAAAATAAACAACAGTGACACCCTGTCGGACGAGGCGACTAATGGATGACGGATCATCAACCCATAACTGTTTTGGATCTTAAATTGATAGTATTTGTAGTCATTTTCATAAACGAGACATGTTCGGAGATTTGATTTTTGGTACCACGGGTAACCAGAAGATCGGAAGCCGCTTAGTTAACCAAAAAAATTTAGTAACTGAATTGGTACCGGCGGAATTCCAATGTTCCAATGGGGTGTTAATTGCCATTGTGGGCCGGTGCTCACTCTAAACGCACTGACATAATGTACATTTATGCATCTGTGAACATAATATTTTAATTAATTTGTCGGTATATTCATAAAAAATTTTCAAATAAAACTTTGCACTTTTATTTATTATAAGTAATGTACATTTATCAAAACGAAGCGTAATCACAAAAAATGTTCTACCTGTGATAAGGAATAAGATTGGAAACGATACTCTTTGTTGTTGTTTGTGTTTGTATTGAAAATTTCTCTCCTTTTTCATACTCTTTCATACTCATAATTTAATTTTTTTTGTTACATTTCGCTTTGGATGTGTGTGTGTGTTTGTGTGAGTAACGTTGGTTTGGCTTAGGTGAGTAATTCTGTTTGCCGACGCAGCTTGTAACAATGACTAAAGCGCCTTTTATACACACACACCTATAAATGTATATGTACATTATACATACATATTTCATCTTAAGAATATAGATTGCAGTTATAATGAAGGAAGCCCACCTGCAAATCCCCCTTTCAATCCCCTTAACGACAACGCCCCTCCGTAGTAAGAGAAAAAAAATCAGTGTCTAACCTACAACCAAATACAACAACAAGCGAAATGTGTGTCACCAAACGAGTCGAGTAACTGGGTATTTGTATGGCAGAACCCGGATAAATGGAATACATACCCCGGTGCCGTTATCACAGACAATAACTTTGCGACCCTTGCTATCCATATTCTGATCCAATCCAATTACGGACTACAACTGGAATTCTCCACGATTGTTGCTTAATCGCTGATCTGCCGCTTGTTGTTCTTGTGGTTGTTGTTGTCGTCGTGGGTGTTGGTTAATTCGTTTTTAGGGATTGCGCTGCTCTTGTAGCTGACTGCTGCTGTTTAATTGTTGTTGTTTTAACGGTTAAATGCAGTTGATGAGTCGAATTGTTGCTGGTGCAACAGGCACAGTTGATTTAGCTCTACTATATAGTAATATAAAAATGACTATCGACGACTGCAGTTAATCGCACAAAAACCAACCGTACAACACACATATGCACAGACATAGCATACCCGCTTCTTTCATACGCATACGCAAGCTAGCAAACACACGAATACACACACACTAGCGCTGACAACATGTATTGGCACGCGGGCGAACTCTCCGCTTGGTTCGACGCTTTCTTTGCTTGTTTGCTCACGTATTGTGCTAATATATGTATTTGGCCACACTTTATAAATAATATAATGCCAGCGCAATCTATTATTTTTATTGATATAAGGTGAAAGAATTGGAAAAGCTTAAAATTTCAATTTCTCGGCGGCACAATTTACGGCCAAACACACACACATACACGCCGAAGTAGAGTTGACTTGTAAATATCGCTGTATCGAATTTATTACTTATCGCTTATATCCAGGGCTGCATAACCAATGTCAGCAATAAGGGAATTTGATTAAACAATTATACAATTTTGGATAATTTAAGAAAAAAATTGCTGTGGAGAAATGTTAATTAATTTATTTGTTTTGATTGGTAAGAAACAAGTAAAAGTGTAATACATTTAAATCAATTAGAGTCATAACAGCATAAATAAATTTATTGAAGGTAATATACATTTTAACTCAAACTCCATTTGGTAAATGTGCATCGGTAGCTTTGGAAAATCTTTAACTAATTTATTTTATTTTATTAGAAGTAAATTATTAAAAATAAAGAATTTAAATGTATAATCTGTGGAAGATATCGATATTTTTATTAAGCAGCTGCATCACGGACCATGGCAAACACTTTCGGCGGCACTTTTAAATTTATCACCAGAACACTGAAATAACATAAATAGAAGAAAGGGCATGTGGAGAGTCGCGACAATTTATTTTATTGGTTTGTATAATATGTATGTATATATAATTAGTTTTCTTTAGAATTGCTTTAAGAGGCGAAATTTCTTATATACATATATATCATTTATATATATGCTGTTTTCACATACAATTCTATTTTTCCATGTGCAAATTCTGCACTAATTTTCTTCTGTATTTTAGTTTTTTAATCAGTTTTCATTATGATTCTGCATAGTTCTTTTGTGGTCATTCCATGAATTTTTAATCGTATGTTTTTTTAAACTTATCAAAATCTATACACGACACATTTGTGTGCATGTTATGTATCCGTGTGTGTGTGTGTGTGTGTGTGTAAACCTGTTTGAAATTTAAGTCGCAATCGCTTGAACCATGGACAACAAATGATTTTTAGTGGTACATAAGTATTTATAGTTAATACTTCCAAATGTAACAGACGTGACACTTTTTGAGTTGAGAAGCGAGCTGTACAATTAAGATACAACTGATTGACAATAGCCGAAACTGTTTATATATGTATTTACCAAAGTTATTACAGCTAGCTGTAATTATATTTTTAAGACATAAACCCCTCAGGCAATGCCGTCCACAGAACATTATTCATGTGTCTATCTGATGACACGTCCAGTCTAATTTGGTGTTTCAATTACTATTTCAGTTTAAAAATTTTTTGTTCTTTCTTATTTGCAAAACAGTTTAAGCAAATTATTTTTAAGCGAAATAAACACAAAACACTGTAGTAAAATATTTTTTTGTGTATAAACTTAGTAATAGTTTGTATTGTTATTGGTATTTTAGTGTGTGTGTTTATTAATTAGAATTAGCAGTTTTAAAAAAAAATAAATTAATTAAATAAAAAATAAGAAAGAAAGAGAATCAAATGTTAAACATTAAGTAAACAATGTGGCAAATATTAACAAAACATACAATGATTATGAGGCATTTGTTTGTATGGCTTTAACAATTTCATTCATATTGTGTATACAATTTATAGTTTGAATATTTGTTCTCTTAGTTATAGTCAGGGACCGCAAAATGAGAGTTTTTCTCTTTATTCTGGTGTTTACATGGAATATATATATATATATATATATATATATATATATATGAATATAAATCAATTAATATACATGTGTATTACTTAAGCCTGGATTTGTATTATGTAATTCATAAATTCAAAACAATTCTTTTATCGTTATATTTATCGCATAATCAAAAATAGGAAATAGGCTTAAGGCTTAATTGGTTGACCTGGTGGCCCCTGATAACAATCGTTAAATATGCATTTTTTAATTGAAAGATTAGCTAACGTGATTTACATATATTTAGGAATTTCTTGAGTTATAGCATGGCACAAGTAAATCATTTTCAGTTCGAAGTATAGAAATAGTTTCGGTTTCGAGTTTCTGCAAATGTGCATGTAAAAAGCTTATTATTGTTTTAATTGAATTTATACAGTATATTTTAATATATGTAGTGTGCATAATTTGTAAATGGTGATTTAACGATTTATATTTCTTAGCTTACTAATTGGATAGACTGTTGTACTTGATGTTATTGTTATATGCATTCAACAGCATTACTATATAATATACGAAATTTTGTGCGTGCTTCCTTATTTTTTTACCAAGTGAAACTCTTTCAATTTCTGCGTTTGAAATTTCGTAAAAATTTGTTTATATTTTGCTAACATTTAAATTTAAAAACAAAAGAACAAAAATATCGTATTTGATTTTTAAAAACAAATAAATCTTAAATTACATCATACAAACAAAAGAAAAACTATGGTTATTAAATATTTTTGTTTTGATTTTTGTTTATGTATATATTTTGTTTAACACAAATCATATTTGGAAAATTATGTTAATTTTTAGATGGAGTCATATGTATTTAGGGTTTCTGTTTTTTTTGTTTTTTTTAAGTATATGTTAGTTAAATATTTGATTTGTGATATTTAAGGGTAATTATTTTGATTTGGTTTTAGTATTAATTCTCTGTGAGGGTTAATTCTACCGCCCTTTTTGTGTTTTTATCAATTAAATAGTTCAAATGCAATGCGTAGATGTTTTTTCTATCGCTTGCTATCGAAATTGCAAATATGTTTTAATGTTTTATTTGTTTTTAATTTGTAAAGTCTGGAATTATTATTACTAGTATTGTACATTGTAATGAAAACAAATCAAAAAGTTTAGCTACGCAAACAACGAACACAGTAAATTATAAAAAATAAAAAAAAAAAACATCACACATAGAAACAAACGCTAAGTTAATTTATATTAGGAAACAATTCAGCATTCAGCAAAACATCTTTAAATTATAGACAAACAAATATACATATCCATATGTATATATTTATATGTATGTATGTATATGTATAAGCTATGTATGTATGTATATATAAGTATGTATTTATGCATGTAGTAAACTGTATAAGGAACATTTGTAGACTATTGCGGCACATATTGCAAATGGTTTCATCAAATGGTTCATCATCTCAATAACAAATGTGTTCAAAACATGAAAAAACATTTTGTGTTTTGTGTGTTTTATAATGCACAGTTTGGTTTTGAGTTCATTGTTATTATATATTAAATATATATGTATATATATTTAATTATGTAAGTATGCATGTATTCCTTTATATTAATTTCTTCTTCCTTTTTTTTGCTGCTCTCATTAATTATAATATGTACGCTTCTTTTTGGCGCTGCTAAATGTTTTGAACAAATTAGCGCTATTTTTGTTTTGGATTTAATTTGTATTTTGTTTTTGTTATCTGTTTTTCTTTTTTGTTTTTCGTATTTTGTTTTTTGTTTTTGCTGTTAATTTATTATACATACTGGCTTAAGATAAGTTTCGGTTTTTACTTCGGAAAAGGAATTGGGGAAAACTAGCGTTAGCAGAAAGTATTCAATGCATCAACTGACTGTAATATCTAAACAAGTTCTCTG
Organism: Drosophila demipolita; assembly: GCA_035042405.1. Taxonomy (NCBI): domain Eukaryota; kingdom Metazoa; phylum Arthropoda; class Insecta; order Diptera; family Drosophilidae; genus Drosophila; species Drosophila demipolita. The sequence goes on along the minus strand of JAWNLI010000065.1, from coordinate 358,168 downwards.
CTCCTGCGCCGGGCAACTCTCCATTTGTTGTACAAATTGTTATACGTGAAAGATTTGGGAATTGAGTTTGCCACGTGTTCGTCCGGCATGATCCGGCATTTTTCTGTTACTATTCTGTTCGATCTATCCAAGTGTTATCCATTGTTGCTCTGCTTTTGACTGCTTTTTGCTTATCATTAATAATGTTGTAAGTATGTAGGTTTTTGTCTATTATAGTTATTACGAATGATGCTTTAGCTAAAACGACAAATCTTTGCAACTTTATGTTTATATGTAGATATTATTATGTTAATATTTTATACTCGCGTGCATTTGCATCTCTGTGTGTGTGTGTGTGTGAATGTATTTCTGTGTGTGTGTGTGTTTGTGATGTGCGAATGTTAAAGAGAGAGTAGCGCCTCCTGCTTCGAATGTGCTCGTCGCTCCAATCCAATAAACGACATCAACACTCACTACGAACACAACAAACACACCAAAAAATCTCCACATCACAACACATCTTTAGCAATGGGCATTTGATTGAATACCGAATACCGATCGAGATCGGTGCTCACACAGAAAAGCTGCTGTCTCCCGCTCCCATTGTCGCCCTCCACGTCGTTGCCACATGGTTGCGATCCTTGTTTGCCATGTTTAGCCATGCGCCGCTCCGTTGTTGCCTTGGCTGTGATGCTGATGCGGATGCTGATTTGGATGCGAATGTAGATGCGGATGCTGGTGGTCATCTGGGCTGGGCGTTGGCGCCTGGTCGCGACGGGGCGGCATCCGCTCGTTGACCGCATCGAGTCCCTTGGCCTCCGCGAACGAGGTAATCTTGTGATTGGGTGAGAAGCCCTGCATGGCATTCTTGAGAGATTGCTTGCCACCGGATAGGGCGCCCAGGGGCAGGGCACCCGTCGGCGTCAGTCCCTTCAGCTGCAGCACTGACTCCGACTCCTCGCGCAGCACAGAGAAGACGCGCGCCATTTTGCCAATGGCACGTATCTTGTTGCGTATGACCTCCTTGCGCAGCGCCGCCTCATCGTCCGAAAGCGGCTCCTCGCTCTCCTCGGTCATGAGCTCATCGTCGGAGCAGATGTTCAGCACGTTCACCAGCATCTCGGTGACCTTCTCGCCGACAAAGGGCAGCGACCAGGTGAACACGTCCATGAAGTTGGGAAGCCAGTAGGGATGCGGCGAGCAATTGAACTGCCGGATGTTCATCACGTTGTTCTCGTACTTGAGAACCGCCGCCTTGTTGTTGTACACATCCAGATAATTGGGCGCCGAGAAGATGGTGATCAGCGAGGGAAAACCGGTGGTTTGGCTCTTCCGGTACATGCGGTAGCCGGCGTCCTGGGCCTCGTGCGCCCGTATGATCGACAGCAGGTTGTTGTTCTGCAGGAAGTCGCAGCAGGCGGCGTAGCTGTAGAAATACGAACAGCCGCGCACCGAGTTGTGCGTGTAGAAGTCAGAGTTCTTCTCGTTGCCGAAGTCCTCGAGCGGATCGGACCACAGCAAGTCGCACATGGGGCCAAAGGCGGGCGGCTCCTTGAATCTATCGAGCCGCCTAATGTCCTCCAGCTCGTGTATCTCGGGCGAGAGGCCGCCGTGCACGCAGAGGAACTGCTGGTTCATCAGCGCCGCCAGCGGCAGGCAATCGAAAGCATCCATGCACGCGTCGTACACGCGCTCCGAGTACTTGATCTTGCACTCCTGCTTGAAGGTGAAGTACTCGGTCAGATGCCGGCACTCGTGGTTGCCGCGCAGCAGGAACAGCGTCTGCGGATACGTGATCTTCAGCGACCACAAATAGAGGACGCACTCAATGCTGAAGTAGCCCCGATCCACATAGTCACCAAGAAACAGATATTTTGTTGTTGCCGGCGACCCGCCAACCTCGAAGAGCTTCATGAGATCATAAAACTGGCCGTGAATATCGCCGCAGACAGTCACCGGCGCCTCAATATCAATCATTGTCTTCTCGTGACGCAGAAGAGCGGCGCCCTCCTGGATGATGCGCAGTGCCGGCGCCTCCTCGATGCGTCCCTCGAGGATGAAGTGCTGCTTGAGCAGATCGTGATTCGGTTTGCCGGTGCGCGGATCGAACACTTCGGCCAGCGTCAGTTTGTGACTGGGTGGGAACGGGACGCTATCCACGACTCGCTCCTTGGTATTGACAGCTGCGTGCCCGCCATGCACCCTGTGCGTGGGACTCTCGTGGCCAGCGTTGGCCGCATTCGAATTGTTGCCGCTGTTGCTGTCCGTTGTCGCATTGCCCGTCGACGAAGCATTCGCGTTCGTATTGGAATTGGGATTCGTGTTCGTATTGGAATTGGCATTGGAATTGGCATTGTTGCTACTGCTGCTGCTGCTGGTGTTGGTGGTGCTGCCATGTTGGGTGTCTGTGCCGTCCGTGGAGTTGCCACTCCTTTGGCTGGCACTTGTTGCCACTTGAGCACTCGATTGATTATTCGAAGACATGCTTGCAGTCAATGCAGATGCGGACACGGCTGCTGCTCGAGCTGCTGCTGACGCCCACGCTTGGTGAGCGTTTCTTGGTGTGAGCCGTCTGCTGCACTACACAAACACACACACACACTCACGCACCCACACACACAGAGAGGCACGTTGGCCAACAACACTGGCACTCTTTCGACTTTTGCTTTTGACTTCGCTTCTACGACTGCTGCTGGTGCGCTATTGTTGTTGTTGTCTCTGCTGTTGTTGCTGCTGATGTTGTTGTTGTTGTTGTTTTTAGTGTTGTTAGCCGCTTTATCGCGTTGTCAGCCTTTCGGTATTTGGGAAAGTTATCTGACTGCTGTTGTTGTTGCTGCTGCTGCTGTAACACACATTAATGTGTGTGTATTCACAATTTGTTTTTATATTTTGGGTTCGTTTTGGCTGCTATTGCTGCTGGTGCTGGTGCTCTGCAGGCTTCGTAATTTCTCTCTTGTAACTTTTTTTTTCGCTTCTCGATGGAATTTTCAGCTCCCCCTCCCTTTCCTTTATTTTTATTGATATTCTGCCAGTGTGACCGCGAGCGGATACAGCTCAATGCCCGGCAAAAATACCATAAAAAATACCAAGCATGACGTTAAGTGAGCACACGCTGACGTAAGGATGTTCGATGATGACGTAAGTGGGCGCATTTAGGGATTATTTTGGAGCAATTAGCATAACAATTCCCATTTAAATTTTTCTACCAACAATTAACAGTGAAGATAATTATTTTTAGTGATCCCCTCGATTTTATTTGTGTTTGCTTTATGCATTAGTAATGCGCCATCTCCTTTGCCTATAATTTTTTTAACTCGCATTATTTTAATGAAAATGTAATTTTCAATCAAAAATGTAAAATACAATCAGCTGTTCTCGTAGATGGTTTGTATTTCTTGTAGTATCGATGAAGTTTCCGATGTCTCAAGAATGTAAGGAATATTAACATTTTCTTTAAGCCTTGTAGCTACGAGGCTATGATCGAGACATGCTACAGTGGCATATTAATAATTCTGTAACACAACATCTGTTATATTACTCATCGATATCGAACGATATCAATAGAGCTGAGGATCAGCTTAAAAATGAAGGTGTCGATGCAAAAAGGAATTAAACAGTCCTCGTAGAAGAGTTATTTAATTAAGTGACGTCTGCTACAGACATCAATCTCATATAAAATGAATATCTCCCTTTCTATATTATACGGAACATCTCTAATCAGCACATCTTTATCAACAACATTTAGGCGCGCATCTTAAATTCAAATTCAAACTTTTAATAATTGCTTTCACCTGGCGTTAGCATCTCTCTTCTAATGGCAAAATTTTGATTTCAATTGATATAAATTTAACACACTGACGGAACCAAAATAAGAATTAAAGCAATCTCCAGATGAATCACATTGGGCCATTTGTGTAATTTTACCTTAACAATTCCAATCGGCATCCAATCATGTGAAATGTGGTCATCATCCGTATTTGCCAAGGTACTAGACACTAGTCACTTCACTACAAAATTGGGAAGAAACAACTCTAGTCAGTTGTTCAATCAGGTCAAAAATATGTACCAGGACACTCGCTTGAATTTTAAACAATTTATTTAAAATTATCCCCTGGGTCACTGAAAAGCATTTAGATATTTAGATACTTAAAACGAACATTTAGAGGAAATAATAAACGTGCGCGCATTTTATTCTCAGGATAGGTACTTGTATATTTTTTGGTTGTTGAATGTTTTGTTTTTGTTTTTGCTTTGTTAATATTAATTATGTTAATAACATTGATAATCATTTTTATTTTGCATTCACTTAGTGTTAAAACTTTTTGTTTGCATTTGTTCATGCCCTTTGTATATTCATTTGTTGTTCTTTTTGGATTGCATATAATTTCTCACAACGGCATAATTGCAATTTGGCAATTAGCATTTAGCATTTTTTTTTCGCCAGCCATCTGCCCTTGAAATACATTCATAAATTTATAATATAATAATGCTTTCACTGTTAATTTGTTTAATTTGTTAATTTATTATTTATTTTCCGTTTAATAATAAAATTGAAAATTTTTAAGAGATTTATCTAGATGTGTTGTTTTTTTTTTGGTTTTGTTTTTGTTGCTTTTTGTTTATAATTGTTTTAAATATTAATTTTTAATGTTGTTTTAATATTAATTGTTTTTCTTTGTTTAAGTATAAGTATATAAACTTTTTTGCTTTGACAAAGTTTCTTCAACTTAAATTTATTTTATGTATATATGTATATATATATGCATATAAATAAATGTTTATATATATATAAAATATGCATTTAAATTGATTTATCCAAAAGGTAAAGTTTTAATTCTTTTTATAATATATATTTAAGTTTTTCTTGTGTAAAGTTTTAAAGCATTCGAGGGCAGGAAGTAGATGTTGAAAAATACATGTATCAAAAAATTAAATAAAGTATACAAAGATTACAAATATTAGTTATAAAAGGAGTTGGTTTCTGCTTGGTTGCAATGAAGATTTCTAAATTATAAACAAGCTTACTGTAAATCATGAATAAAGTATAAATAAATAAAATAATAAAGCAACCACACACACACAGGAATACACACACACATACACACGCACTACGTACATAAAATTAGGCAAAAGCTTTTCAAATTCATTTCAAGTGTGAGCAAAATGAAAATTTTTTTTTAAGTTTCCAATTAATGAAAATCAACCAAATTATATATATATATATATATATATATATATATATATAAATCTATATATATATACATTTGTTTAGTTCAATTATTTGTTTAAAACAATGTGATTGTACATATGTATGTAAATATTTATGCTATTTTACAAACAATTGCAACAAACGTTCTAACAGTTTTCATTTATATCAATATTGAAAAAAAAACAATTAAATTAAAATATTTCTTGTAGGTATTTATGTATATTGCACTTTTTAATATTTCCCTCTCTCTTTATCTGTCTCCATCTCATTCTCATTATCTTTAATTCAGGCTTCAGAAAAGGAAGCTGTAGAAAAAAATTAAGCAATATAAAAATCGAAATTTATATTTATGTATTTATCTTTGCTTTAAGATTTGTAACGATGTTCTCAATTTTTTAATATATATCGGTTTGAAATTTATTTTTTTTTTTTTGTGTTTTTCTTTTCTTTTGGGTAAATTTATGTTTTTTGCTGCTGCAGTAAAAAACGTATCTTTTAAAATTGATGTGTATGCTGCGAAAATGCATTGGAATAAGAGGCAAGAAGAGTGTTTAAGGAGCGGTTTAGTGTAAGTCGTGGAAAAAAGATTCGAAATGTATTAAGTTTTTGTTGTTTTTCTGTGTATATAGTATAAAAGTATTGGTTTTAGGTATACATGTTTACCATGTATATTGTATATATATGTATGCATATATATATATATATATATATATATATACACATGTTAACATATATATATATATATATATATATATATACACATGTTAACATATATATATATATATATATATATATATATATATATATATATATATATTGTATTCTTAGTTTATGTTAGCTTCTTAATAAATGTTAATATTAATTTCTTGTGGTTTTATGTTTGTTTTTAGAAGAGCGCGCTAAATGGCATGTAAAGGGGGTGGTGGGTAAGGGGGTGGGGGTTAGGGTTCTGTCGGGGAAAGGGCTGCGGTAAATGTTAGCATGTATGTAAATGTATTTTTATATGTACATGTTGGTTTTTGCTCATACTTTATAAGTATGCTTGTTTTATTTTTTATTTTGTAATCAATTCGTTTATTATTTTTAAACCATAGTAGCAATTTCTCCCACTTCGTTAATATTTGTTATTGTTGTTTAAATATATTATTTTTGAAATTGAAATGCAGAAAATATTTGTAAATTGTCTGATTTTGCTGTATGTTGTAAAGTTTTTTGTAATTTTTTTTTTTATTAATATATGTGTATTGTTTTGTTTTCTTGTTGCTTAGCTTAAAACTGGAATTTTTTCTTATATAATTTAATTAATATTTTAACTATTTGAAAAATGTGTGTGTGTGTGTGGTGTGCTGAAACTGGGCTTATAATCGTTATGCGGTTGCATTTTAAACATTTTAAATATATATATATATATATATAACTGTGGATTTAGATTACTGAATGCGCGCCTGGTTAGAAGTGAGTCCCTCGTGCAAAGCAAAGGCTTATTTGTGGCTTGTGTCAGCTGTTGCCAGCTTTTAGGTGCTGGAGTAAATAAGGAATTTGTGTGGCACGCTTGCTCTGGGGCATGTGCCCATTTAGCCAATACAGTTATGTTTTCTGGTTGTTCTTCTGCTGTATTTAATATTAGATTTAGATTTAAATTTACGTAGTAATGATTTTACGGCGTGCATTTATATACATTTCGTATGTTAAGAGTGGCAACGTTATATGGAATTGTTTGTTGTGTTTCCACTATGGTATTAGGATTAGTTTTCTTGTTGCTCTCTATCTCCCTCTCCCTCTCTCTCTTCCCCTCTCTACCTTTCTGCTTCTCTATATTTTTCCCCCCACATTTTACTATCTCAATTTCAACTAATACTTGTATTCCATATGTTGTTGCAATGATGAGTCAACATGTTCAGCGTCTTTCCATTATTTCTGTATGCATAAATGCTTGGATGAATGCTTGTATATAAAATCTTATGCATATACGTGTGTATGTATGTATAAATGTTTATAAAGTACTTTAAATTGCTATAAGTTTGCATTTTGTGTTACATACTTGTCAAATATCAATTGTTAGGTCTTAGGACTTTGTCTAATTTGTTTTAATTGTTTGCTTGCTAACTGCATTTACTACATTTACTTTCGTCTCTTTCCCCGTTTCAACATATATCCGCTCAACAGTTAACCGGCTATGGTTTTCTTCATTTAGGCTTTTAACTTTAGTTTAACCTAGTTGTTAATTTACATAGTTGCTGTTGTTTTTTTTTTGTTATTGCATTCGTTTTTCTTTTAAATAAATATTCTTAATTTCTTTTTTTTTCTTTTTTGGTTTTTTGTTATCTTTATAATTGTTGATTTTAATAATAATGTATTTGTATTTGTTGAAGAAAACTTGCACTCCTCTTTTTAGGCTTTTGCGTTTTATTATTATAAATTCATTTTACTTAACTACTTAAGGTGTAGTAAACCATACATGTATGTAAATATACAATAAGTAAAAACATAAGCATTGTAAGGTAGAACAATTTCATTTATAATTCGTATGCATAAATATTACATTTGTTTACTTAAAATATGAATTAACAAAATATAAAATGAAAAAAATACAACTAATAACAGCTTAATAGAAATTCCAATTTAACTTTTGCACACTTTTTTGCATGTTTAATTTTGCTAATTTCCATTCGTTTAGATTTCTCTTTTATATGTATTTTTTTTCGTTTTTTTTTTTTTGTTTTTTTTGTATAATTTTAACAAATAACTAAAATTATATTAAATATAGAAAAAAAAAGTGATTCGACAGACGCCGGCGACGCAGGCTCAAATGTGATGCTGCTGCTGTTTATCGTGCAGCAAATTGAATTCAGTGAATTGTTTCTTTTGCTTTTTACATTGCATACGTAACAGGCGCAAGGCACTTGCATTGAGATTCGATTGCAAATCGTGCTTTATTCTTCACTCTTTACTTTTCACTTTGCTTGCTGGCTCTGCCGCTAGATCGAGTGTAAATGTAAGTACATAAGTTGTGTGCAGGTTGGTAGGTAGGTGAGTAGGAGAGAATAGAATAGAACACGCGCGTTTAGTTGTGTGTGTGTGTGTGTGTGTGTATGTGTGTGTACGTGCGTGTGCGTGTGCATGTGGAAGTGTGTGTGTGTGTGTGGAGTACCGTTAGGTGCCGATTCATTTTGCGTTGCTTTTGGCGACTTGTGCTGCACATTTGACATCTGCCTCGCTTCGGCCTGTTCGGTTTCAATCATAGAAAATATACATATTTACATATATATATATATATACACACACATATATATATAAATATATATATATATGCTTGTATTAATTATATATAATCAGCTAATGACTACGACATAGATGGCACGTATATAAAGACCACATACACAATCACCAGATGAGAGAATGTGAGGCGACAATGGCGACGCCAATTTTCTCATAATAAACTTTTAGTTTATTTAACATGAGTTAGTGTATGTGTTTTTTTTTTGTTTTTTGGTTTAGGTGTGTGTTTGCGTGTATGTGTGTGTGTGTGTGTGTTTGTGATTCTCTAGAGAGAGAGAAAAGTTGGAGTTAGAGAGAGATTCAGTCATTTTCATTTTAGCTTGTCAGTTGTTTTGGTTTTCCTTTCGTTTCTTCATGTTTTGTAATATAAAGATTGTAATAAAATATTGCTGTTCTCGTTTGTTTGTTTGTTTTTTTTTTTTTTTGTTAGGAAGTAGTAGTTTAACATTAGCTTCTTATTGGTGTTTAGCTTTAAAGTCGTCTTCTTCGGCGCCACACAACGAAAGTAGTAAATTCTTAGCGTATTTATAATTGTATTATTTTTTGGGATTTTCTCGATTTTCTTCTTCTCTCCTCTTCTCATATTTTAGTATTTCTTCCTCATAAGGGATATTTTGGTTTTATCTGTTTATCCTTTAATACAGAGACGAGAGAGATGTATGTATAATTTTTATATGTATAAAGTTCATTGATTTTCTGTTTCTTTCTTTGCATTGTTCTTTTTTTTTGTTTTTTGTTTTTTGTTTTTTTTTTTTGTATTTTGCATATTTGTTGCTTGCAAATTAATGAATATTATACCTAAACTGCATGTTGCTGCCGCTGCTGCTGTTGCGACGCGGTCGTTAACTTGGCTGAGCATTTGTTAGCTCTTTTGATATAACGTTGCACAAAATGTTTATGATATATGGCATCGAATATATACACATGCGTATGTGCGTACATGCGCATGTATATACATATTAATATATTTATATATTGTTTAACTGCATTTAATAATTTGCTTTTGTTTTTATCAACTTTGAAATTGTTTTTAAATACCAATAAATTAAAACGCTAGCGTTAAATTTTCTTCACTTTTCTTTTCTTTTCTGACTTTTTTTTTGTTTCTCGCTCGCTTGCTTGCGCATTCCTTTTTTCTGTTGTTGCTGCTGCTGCGTGTTTTACTTATTTCTCTTTGCTTTTCAGTTTGCTCTATTCAATCTTGCTTTCGCATCTAGCGCTGATGGTGCATTTTAACAGCGACGCTTTATTAACGCGTGCGCTTTTCAGTATGTGTTTGTGTGTATGGGTGTGTGTATGGGTGTGTGTATGTGTGTGTATTTGTTTAATTTATGTGCTTGTTTAGTTCGAGGAGGCTGTGCTGACGCTGTATAACTATTTGATTTCTTTCTCCCTCCCACTTGCACGCACCCCCCTCACATTATTCTTTGCATTCTTCATATTTTTTTGTTATTTTTTAATGTTTTTGTTTTTGCTTAACTGTTGACTTCTAAAACTGACTGCTGCTCTACAGCTCTCTTCTACTTAGCAGCTGCTGCTTTTGCCGCTGCTGTTGCTGCTGCTGCTCGCCCCTTTCTACTGTGACTTAGAATTATCCATTGATTGAATTCGCGTTTGCATTGGCCGCAGCTGCTGCTGCCGCTGATAGTGTTTTCTGGCAATCCTCCGCTGGGGAGGGTGTTGCGTCCCGACGCGGCGGCATCCGCTCGTTGACCGCATCGAGTCCCTTGGCCTCCGCGAACGAGGTAATCTTGTGATTGGGTGAGAAGCCCTGCATGGCATTCTTGAGAGATTGCTTGCCACCGGATAGGGCGCCCAGGGGCAGGGCACCCGTCGGCGTCAGTCCCTTCAGCTGCAGCACTGACTCCGACTCCTCGCGCAGCACAGAGAAGACGCGCGCCATTTTGCCAATGGCACGTATCTTGTTGCGTATGACCTCCTTGCGCAGCGCCGCCTCATCGTCCGAAAGCGGCTCCTCGCTCTCCTCGGTCATGAGCTCATCGTCGGAGCAGATGTTCAGCACGTTCACCAGCATCTCGGTGACCTTCTCGCCGACAAAGGGCAGCGACCAGGTGAACACGTCCATGAAGTTGGGAAGCCAGTAGGGATGCGGCGAGCAATTGAACTGCCGGATGTTCATCACGTTGTTCTCGTACTTGAGAACCGCCGCCTTGTTGTTGTACACATCCAGATAATTGGGCGCCGAGAAGATGGTGATCAGCGAGGGAAAACCGGTGGTTTGGCTCTTCCGGTACATGCGGTAGCCGGCGTCCTGGGCCTCGTGCGCCCGTATGATCGACAGCAGGTTGTTGTTCTGCAGGAAGTCGCAGCAGGCGGCGTAGCTGTAGAAATACGAACAGCCGCGCACCGAGTTGTGCGTGTAGAAGTCAGAGTTCTTCTCGTTGCCGAAGTCCTCGAGCGGATCGGACCACAGCAAGTCGCACATGGGGCCAAAGGCGGGCGGCTCCTTGAATCTATCGAGCCGCCTAATGTCCTCCAGCTCGTGTATCTCGGGCGAGAGGCCGCCGTGCACGCAGAGGAACTGCTGGTTCATCAGCGCCGCCAGCGGCAGGCAATCGAAAGCATCCATGCACGCGTCGTACACGCGCTCCGAGTACTTGATCTTGCACTCCTGCTTGAAGGTGAAGTACTCGGTCAGATGCCGGCACTCGTGGTTGCCGCGCAGCAGGAACAGCGTCTGCGGATACGTGATCTTCAGCGACCACAAATAGAGGACGCACTCAATGCTGAAGTAGCCCCGATCCACATAATCGCCAAGGAACAGATATTTTGTTGTTGCCGGCGATCCACCGATTTCGAACAGTTTCATTAAATCGTAGAACTGGCCATGAATATCGCCGCAGACAGTCACCGGCGCCTCAATATCAATCATTGTCTTCTCCTGGCGCAGCAGGGTGGCGCCCTCCTGGATGATCCTCAGGGCGGCACTCTCCTCGATGCGCCCCTCCAGAATGAAGTGCTGCTTGAGCACATCGTGCTGGGGCTTGCCGGTGCGCGGATCGAATACATCGGAGCAGGTCAATTTGCGGCTGGGTGGAAAGGGTACGCTGTCCACGACTCGCTCCTTTGTCGATATTGTGCTCCGTTTTGTGGGGCTCTGTGGGGCAGCGACTGTTGTCGCGGCTCCATCTGCTACTTCCCCGCCGCCACCTGTTGTCGTCCCCGTTGTTGTTGCACCAACAGCATTTTTTTCATGTGTATTATTCACGCTGCTGCTGCCAGCTGAATTTGGCTTCTGATTTTGCGTTGCTGCCGCTGCAGTAGCTGCTGCTGCTCCTGAAGACTGCGTCTGCGACTGGGATTGGGATTGGGACTGGCTGCTATTGCTGTTGTTATTCTGTGCTAATGGCGAAGACATTTTAGTTGACTTCGACGACTGCTGCCGGCTGCCGACTGCTGCTGACCAGGTCAATGCGACGTCAGACGCACGCCGCCACTGCTCTCCTCTCCGCTTCCTCTTCTCTCTCTCTCTTTCTCTCGCTGCACCCAAGGCCACGGACACCAGCGACTTTCCTCAAAAGTGCTAAAAGTGCTGTGGCAAATGGCAACAAGCTAATGGCCAACAGACAATTTCCAACTCTTAGCTGTTGACTGTTGACTGTTGACTGTTAACTGTTAACTGTTAACTAGTATCTGGTAACTGGTAACGGCTACCAGTGGTCGTCTTCCTCGTCCTTGCCGCTTAACAGTCGCTCGCTCTGCAATAATAATATAATAAATTTTCATTAGATTGAGAATTTTGATTCAACTTTTTATTAAAAATAAATATATATTTTAAAAAGCGCACAAATTGTGAAAAAATAAAACTCATTTTTCACCATAATTTTTTTTGAATTTGTTTGAAAATTAAAAACGAAAATAAATAAACAAAATACAATTTATGTTAATTTCTTCTTCACTCGTTTAGGAATTCTGCAGTTCTGTTTGGTTCTGTGGTTTCTTTTTAACTGTGTTCAGCTGGATGGGAAAAGGCAAACCTGGCGGTTAGGCAGAAGCAGAGTAAGTGTTCCGAAGATTTCCCATACTACTCCTCCCTCTAACCAACCAGTGGCCAGTAATTGCACGAATTATTGCAGAGCAATTTAGGTGACTTAAACTACACATTTCGTTACTGTAAATTAAATATAAATTAATATCGATTAGGTAGGATAATTTTGGTAAATTGCCGGACAAGTTGTACGTTTTCTGTTTTCTTGGATTGTCGGAATGATGAGCTCTTTTAATGGGGTTAAATTGGGTAAATCAATCAATTATGCAGTCCCCACCACCTCAACAGGAGACACGCCCCTTAAATGGTTTTTAATCATCCACGGGTTCCAAACCAAATGTGCCACAGACTACATTTTGAATTCCAATTAAAGTGTATTTAAATGTTTAAAAATATGTTCCGTAGGCAGATTTAATATTTTATTATTTGTTACTATTAAAAAACAAAAAAATATATTTAACCAAAAACCAACAAAATATGTGGTTTAAATTTTGGAAATTTGGAAAATTCTAATTAGCAAATATGACCTAAATATAATTAAAACAGTGTATTTAATATTCAAAATACAAATATTCGTAGTGTTTGTTTGGGCAACCCGTTTGTGTTAGATTAAATATTATCGAATATTTTTAAATATTATTGGATATTTAATAAATTTCAAAATTGCTTTGCCAAATGGAATTCATGTAAGAAATTAATAATTTTTCGCCCTAACTTGAAGACATAAAAAACTATTAATTATAATGAAATAATTTAAGAGCTATTCTCTCTTGTTGCAAGTAACTTAAATTCCATTAATTAAAAACGACTTTAGTGTCATATTATCCTACATTTTAATGATTGGGATAATCATTGGATGCAACTTCCGATATATATATTTTTCAACCGATAGGGTTCAACGCACTCAATTTCCACGCATTGACTAAAGAAAATACACTTCCAGGTGGACCCGTGCGAAGCCGGAACACATCTTCAAGTCTATGCAGATTTGTGTAATTATTTCTCTTGCGAATTATCTTTTTCCATACATATGTTTAAAAAAAAAATATTGCACCCAATTAAAAAAAATTATTAAATGCTCTAAAAAAAAAAAATATATAAAAGTATAAAAGTAAATACTTGTTTTTAGAAAAAAATCCTTTTAAATATGCAAACAATCAATATTGCTGTGTCGACTCGTATATTAGAATCTAGTTAGACGTAATTTTATTTTAAGAAATAAATTTATTTACTAAAGAAAAAGCCAGCTCCACACAATGAAATTTTAGTGCGAAATTAAATATTGCAAACTCCAGTTAAAAACACTTTTTTTTAGAAATATACTTTCTGAGTAATGAATTTCAGAAAATGAAGTGTGATTTTGTTATGAGTTTGCACTCAACTGGGTCGCACGGGTTATTGTGGTCTGCTTTGTTGCAATTTGAAAATGATTATTATTAGTTCATATGTACACACACACACACACACGCACACACACATATATATATACATATATATATATATATATATATATATATACCACTAAACGACTTGGTATCACGCACTCACACCATCAAAATGAACAGGCAGTTTATCAAGCAGGTTGCATGAGCTATTTCAAAAACTCTTACAAGCTGCGTAAATGTCAATCACACAATGTGGTCGCCGTCGCCGTCTCCGTCACCGTCTCCGTCACCGTCTCCGGCACCGATACCTCCACACGTGAGTGAAATACGTAACTACTCGTGTGCGTGTGCGTGTGCGTGTGTGTGTGTGGGTGTGTGTGCAACATGCGCACATTTGTGGGTTTACATGAAAATAATCGAATCCTTTAAGGGCGAGTAAAATGTGCAAGCGCAATTATGTGAATTGCTAAAAACAGAGAATGTGGCATTTGGCATTTAATTGAATAATGATCGACGATTTCCAAGAAATCGGTCGATTATGGCAAACGAATTATTGAGTGCTACAATTAGCTAAAGCGTCGCAATTTTCGAATTAAAATGAAATGTTCAATTGAAAAAACAAACATTTAATATTTGCTGCATTTCTATAGAATTATTTTGCCAATGCTGATTTATGCAAACTGGCTTACCGCGCACATTACATTTGGATAATTTCAATTATTTGTAATACGTTGCGTAAAAATGTTTATCACGTGCCCATTACATTAATGCAAATTAGCCTGAAAATATATATTTCATTTATTAATGTTCACGTTCAGCTATTTGGGTTACTTTGTTACAATATCTTTTTAATTGCTTGTAAAATTAGCTGAAACTAATTAACAATTGAATACAAATTGTTTCAGTGCACTGAATTTCATGTAAGCCACAAATTAAAGTCCCATTAGCCAAACAACAACGACAAATTCCTTAACAAGCGACCAATTTTAAGGTATTTAAATATGAATTTTTAAAGCTTTTCTAGAATATTTTATAAGGCTCAGTCTATACGATTCCTCTGCCTTCAATTTGGCTCTAAGCATACAACAAGCGAAGAAATGTGCAATTCTTAGCAAATTTAACACAACAATTAAAATAACAAGTTATAAACAAAAGATTACATTTAAACTCACAACGCTAACAATACTTTTTTGTAATTTAGAACATTTGCAAATAAAAACGGAAGAGTTTTGTTAAAAAACGGAAACAGCAAAGTTTTGCGTAAATTGCCACATAAATATTATGAAGAGTATAATTTGGCTCTAAGCTGAACACTTAACACAATGAGAATTCTCAAAAGCCCCGTTCACAATTAATATATGTTAAAACACTATTTTTACCTAACTGGCAATTGGCTATACTAAAAAAAAAAGAGCCAGAAAGCTCAAGTTATCAATTTATTTTTATTTTAAATGTTAAAATTTTGGAAAATGCGAAAAAAGCAAAATCTGTTGAACATAATTTAGTTTTTTTGTTTCATGCGATTCATTTTTGCTGTATTTTAAGTAGCTGTTGCCGCAAGTCCACTTGAAGACCAGCCGCAAACTCGTTGAATTTTAACTTAAAAACTGGTTAAATTTGGCTTAAAAAAAATGTTGGCCAAATAAGTTTATAAATAATAATTATTGAGATTGCTTGTCAAAAGTTGCTTGAAGAAAACTCTAAGAATTTTCACAGTATTTCTATGGCTTTGTGAGCACAAGCGGGGAATAACAAATGTGTGAAACTAGTTTTGTAGCCGATTGAGTTTAAACTCATTTTCAAAAACTCACTGAGAACAGAATGTTGTTTTGAATTAGAGGTCTGCAAGAATGACGCTTTCACACTCAGATTGAATTAATGTGTTATTTGCCTTGCGGAGAGAAGTTGAATAAGTCGAATAAATTTATACAAATTTGTGTTTCCATTGAGCGGAAAAAAAGACAGAAAATGCAAGCTGCGTTTCCTTTTCTTTCAATACAAAATCTCAGGTGCGATCAACATTTACGAATGCATTCAATGTATTCATTTATTCAAAGTCAATTTTGCTTCAATTTATATCAATTCATCTTTTCGCAATGGACTGTTTTGGACTTCAATCCAGAGTTCATTTTTGCCTTGGTTTGGGCTTTGATATGCGTAAATATTGTTGCAGCTTGTTGCTTCTTCCAATTGCAACACAATTTTCATAACTTTTCGATTTATGTAATAACGATAATGTGGATGCTGATCTTGCCCGTGGAGTCTAAAACGCTAAGACTCGAGTAAGATGTAAGCCCCTAATGAATCTATCCGACTTGTTAAGAACGTAAGTCGATATAGCCATCAGTTACTCTATCTATTTTTCTTCTAATACCAGGAACATTACAAAAATATTTATTATGAACAGCAAACAATTTCAATATAAATTTATATTCTTTTGTTATTTTGAAATGAATGCATTTACAGATGAGAAAAATCATAATATATAAATTAGATTTTCAAATTCCACAAATGTAGACATAATAATTCCAAACAGAATGGATTGCTGCAAATGGTTGCAAATATCTTAAGGCATCGCTCAGTCAGGCACAACCCACATTAACATTGGTTAGAATGATTTTAAGATTTCAAAGTGACACACAACATGTAAATAAATAAAAACATTAAATTTGCACGTAACAATTCGGTCGTAATTGCAATGAGAAATAATATCATGCTTGCTTTAGCTATAGCTTTATTGACCGTTGCCCGATTTTGAGCAATCCATCGTCTGGGCTCATTTCTACAGAGCTGCTCTGCTGGAGACAAAAGCTTTTATTATGGGTAGAAATATAGATTTTGTCGCCAACTGGAATCGGTATATGAATTTGATAGCATCAACAAGCTAAATTTTGATGCCACACACATGCCGACTGTGCGTGTGTGTGTGTGTGTTAAATTATTAAACAAGTTTCAGTTTAGCAGAAGCAGAGCGAAAACAAACAACAAAATTTTCATGCATTTATTCCATTTGTTTGTTCGTCGTTAAGTTCTTATGGCTGTGTGCGCATATTTTACCGTTTAGTCGATCGCACATTGCGGCACATGGTATGTGAATAGACAACTAGCTAGTCTTTTATACCCTGTTCGCAAGCAGAAAAGGGTATACGGCTGCTTGGTAAATTGAAAATTGCAGTAATTCGCAAACATTCCGAAATTATTTAATAATCATTATTATTTATTATTATTATTATTACTATTTATTGTTATTAAAAAATTAATTATAGCAGCAATAATTGTGCAGAATACTCTGAAGTTATTCTAAAATAAAAGAGCTACAGGCTTTATGGCATTAATTGTGAATAATTAATCAATATTTTTATTAATTAGTGCATTTTAATTGTGTGTTTCTCACTCTCCGCCCCAAATAAGGTGTATACAAAAATGACGAATATAGTTTCTGATTCTGATTCGAAATTTCAATCGGTGAACAAGCGGAACCGATTCCCATTCCAATTCCAGGTTGACCATGGTATATTGAACAGACTCAAGTATTCTGAATTTAAATATTCGATTATATTGAGCAATAAAGGTATTTTAAAGAAAACTTTAATTTTTTCCAATTGAAGCTTTATTAAAGAAATTTGTAAAGCCTTATTAAATATATTTATTATTTCTGAGAAACATATGGTAATATATATATATGACCGGAAAAATTCTGCCAACTTTTAAATTTTACTATAGGTTTAAGAACAAACCGAAAAATGGAATTAATAGTAGGTGTTTGTTAAAGTAATCTAACCTTAATGTCTATGATATAGACACATGATAACAAGAAAGACAACATAAAACAAACAGAAAGATGAACAGACAAATATGGCTATATCGACTCACAAAGTGAAATCAAAGATGCCAAGAAATCTAATAATATTATATTATATATATAATGTATATATTTTTTTCAAGTTAAATATTAAATATTATTTTTCATTTCAACTTATTTATTTGTCACCTTACTCGTTACTCGTTCACGATAAAAAAAAACTTTAATGCTCTGCAAGGGTATGCAAATATTTACTGTAAATAGGGGCAAACAGCAGCCGCAGCAACAGTAGCAGCACCGGCGGGACGCTTAATTAAAGTGCACAAATTGATTTGCTTTTCAACTGTTTGCGAAATGTGGCAAACTAATTAAAAGTGTGTCGAAGTCGAATGCCAATGGCCAGAACAAAAGGGTGCCGCAAACAACCGCAGAAATTATCTGTCTGTGTCTCGTTTCGCTTGCATGTTTGTGTGCGTGTGTGTGTATGCGTGTGCGTGTGTGTGCGTGTGTGTGTGTGCGTGTGTGTGTGTGTGTGTGCGTGAAGTCTGTTAACAAAAACGCCAACAACAAATAGCTAAAACAACAACAGCTGCAGTGACACTTGTTTTCAGCAATTGGTAATGAAATAAAAAAAAACCCAAAAATGCCTAAGCTCATTAAATCGGAAAAAATACGCTGACTCCTTATTCCATTTCTATATTTAACATATTGTTGTTAATCGAAATATTATATTTAATTTTTTTCGTTTTTGTATCGACTTGTATCGATATTAGTCGATATTTAATAAGATTAATATCTGCGTACTTTCATAATATTCGAATTTATCCCAAGACTTGCATAACACAATCTTAAAGATACGATTACCAAAAATTTGTTCCATTATATTAAAATAAATTTAAAAATAAAATCAAACTACGCAAAATATAATTTCCAAAGCATTCCGAATAAACCATAAAGTCTGCAGTAATTCAAAATTCTAAACTAAACTAACAAAAAAATTAAATATTCAGAAACATATATATAGTAATTTCATACCCTGATTTAAGTTTCGATTCTGGTTTGCGAAGTATACAAATTCCGTTACAATTTTTTAAGGTATCCGATTCAAAGAAGAACCCCTTCTTGCATATGAACAACAAAATCATCATCAATAAAAAAAATAAAAAAACAGTTACAATACTCCTTAAATATAGGCAAAAAATTGCTAATGTTGGTTTTAGATTGAAACAATCAGTATATGTTTTTACCAAATACTTCAATTTGTTTATATTTTCCTTATACACAGAATGGTTTTTTTTTTATTTTTCTTCTTTTTTTTTGCCAACGTTGTTTTTTTGCCAATTATAATAATTAAGTTTGAAACGCGTTGCGCCTTAGCAACAACAAAAACAACAGTAACGACCACAACTACAAGCGAAGAAAAACACTTAACACGCAAACACATTTTATAGCCGATCCAATTTCACGGGCAATCCTTTGACGCTGTCCAACTGGGGCACCCAAAAAACTACTTGGCTATATACCATGGATATGACTATATGTACATACTTGGTAAAATAGGGTGGGCAAACAATTTGTATACCCTTTTTCGGGACTAACAAAGTTTTATCCTAAAGTTTGCGAGGCATTAAAAATTAAATTATTTATATATTTTTGTAATTCTTTATCGATGTTGTGGCCATAAAAATGATCGCTCAAAAAAAAATTCTTGTACAAAAATTGTTGATGCTCCAAGTGAATATTTATTTTAATTATTTGCTCTGGTTTGACCAATGTTGCTAATTAATATTCCAAGAAAATTAAATTTTTTTTATTTAATTTTTTAATTAAAAATTATATTTATTTAATTTTATTTTTAATTGTATCTAATTAGATTTTTTCACCGTTTTTGTTGATATTTGCCGACCTGTTATAAAAAAAATAATACAAAATAAAATAAAAATCTACTACAGCTGTATTCTATTCAATAAAATCGGTCCACTAATATATTCAGTAAAATAGTAAAATAGCCATCTGTCCCGTTTTAATTTGTTATTTCGTTACATCAACATTTTCTTAACACTGTAACAAAATTGCCTTATTGTTCAATAAACAGCGACTATTGAATTTTAATAATAAACATATAATTTAAATTATTATATATTCTAGAACTTTTCAAACAATACTAAGTTTAAAGCATTATAATGTAAAAAAAAGGAAAAAAAGAGTTGTAAAGTTAGTATTATCCGATCGTGTAGAAATTATGAAATTATAAATATCAAAAAAATAAATTCTTGCTTTGTAGGCAATTTTTTCCTGGCTGAAAACATATTTAAGAAGTACAAATTGTTCTAGTAGACTATGTGTATATATTATTAATAACATCGTGTGTGGGCCCCAAAGATCCGCCGCTGATCCGCGAACAGTATCAGTCAGTGTAAGTAGCGGATTTGTTTGATAGAAATGCTGATGAAATCTCGTTGCCAAGAGATGAAGACAATAACAATGAAATTGTCCCACATGTTCTTTTCGGACCCACCCAAAAGCCACAAACACCCCCAAAACCCCCCACACACACACTCGAAATTACCAATAAATATATATATACGTACATAAGGCAAAAAATTCGGTAGAAATTAGTTTCGAAATTCTTGTCAGACGCTCGCTGACTGCCACCGATATATACATACGTTCATACGTATGTACATACATACATACATATATATATGCCGGTTCCCTAATTACTTTGTGGTCAGCCGTTGGCCAATTTGTAATTTTTTTTCCTTTGGTTGCACAAATATAAGTGCAGATTGACAGTGAGTGCCAAAATTATTTTATTATTTATTATATTATGTTATTATTCGAAATGCATGCCAACATTTTATAGAGTAACAAGGCAGAAGCAAAAACTAAATATATTTTATTTTTTATCATGTTGATTTTCTTGTTTGTTTCTTGCTTTTGTCACTCTCTGTCTGTCTATCTGTCTGTCTGCCTCTGTGAGTGACAGCTTGGACGCTGGCGACTGCGCTTCTGTCTGCTCAAATAAGTCAAATAGTTTTCCATTTGTTAGCAATCATGTCTGTATATTAATACATTTTATTTATTTACTGTTTTTATTTATCTTGAATGTTTTTTTTAAATATTTTTTAGCAAAAACAAAAGTTTTGCTCTACAGGGAAATTGTCGCGCACTGAAATTATTTTTAGCAATTGTTTGTATTGCTTACAGCCGCAGGTGCTCTTCTGGGATGGATGTATGGACGGGAGATAGGCGATTAGGCGATTGTGACCCAATTTTGTTCTTTTCTTGTTATTGTTGCAGCTGTTCCAGCTGCAGCAATTAGCGTACACTACACTACTTTCTTCTGACGGTTACTGTATTGTAAAATACATTAATATCGTTATACTCAATACTAACAACCAAATAAACAGTTAGTGCAACACAAAAGTCACAGCAAAATACGTGTAAAATTTCGATGCTGTTGCAATATTTCTTGCCAGCAGTATAGGCGTAAAATAACTGTAACAAGATACGCAATGCGAGTGCGAGGGGAATAACAACAATATGTAAATGTGTGGGTAGGGTGGAGAGCTTAAAGCGCAAGCTGTAAGCGAAAAGGCGCAACAAAAGCAATGTTCGTTAGTCAACGAGAGGTGATGGAGTGTGGTGGGAGGGTTGTCCGAGGCAACGTACCTTTAAATATTTAATATTTATAGCTTGAGCAACGAAGCGTGAGATGATTAGTATCCCCCACTGTTGGCTAATCACCAGTTAAACACACACTCACATAAGGAGAGAGAATCGGTGTATATATTAACATGCATATGTATAAGTGTATAAGTATGAAAACAAACATGTATTTTGAAGCATGTTGCACCGCATATGCAAATAAGTATGCTTTATCGATTCCCCGTGCGCACACAAACACACATACACATACACACGTATACACATACACATAGCCACACACGCACACGCATACATACATCCAGAGCAGACTTCTTCTCACAGAAAAAAAGCGGTTAAGGATAAAAACGGAATAACGGCACGCGTTGCTGCTTTCAAGCCTAACCCAACCAAGCTCAACTCTGTTTGCTTTAGCGCACTTAATTTTGTTGTTTTTGCTTTTGCCTTTGACTTTTGCATGACACTGCGGTGCGAGTAACAGAGAGAGGGAGAGGTGGGCGGGCGAAGGGGGCCACCTGGAAGTATTTCATTGCTCGTTTTGGTTTGGGTATCTGCAAAAGTCAACCCTGACCGCTGGCAGGCGGCTGCTTCGGTAGACTGACGAGGCGCATGCACGAACACCCATACATATACATAAGGTGAGTATGTATATGCAATACAATGTATATATATACAGTCAGTTAGTCGGCCATTCTGTTGATGCTTTGCATTATGATGTTAGCGCGTATCGAGCGTCCTGTTGCTGGCACTGTTATTAACACCAACAACAACAACATGCAATTGGAAATCTTATAAGTGAGAAGATCGTAGCAGCAGCAGCAGCGATGGCAAACAAATACAACATAACTTAACATAGCATGACATTAACATAACAGTGCATGTGTATTTTGTATTTACATACTTTCTTTCAATGCTTGAACAGAGGACGGCTATCGAATTAAGTACAAAAAACCTAAAATACGTTGATATAAAGGCACAAAATGATTTTCACTTCAGCCAGTCTACGACGATGCAACAGCAGCTGGCCAAAAGGACAAAACTTAAATTGAATTAAAAGAATGCTGATTCCGATGACGATGCTGATTTCATGCAAACATCAAATGTGCTGTGTAATTTTACATTTCGCTACTTTCTTCTTTATCCCAAAACAAAAACCTCTATATAATATGATATGAACTTTAACTACAGGTTATATTATTCCAATTATTTGACACTATAGATAATAGTAATTTTTAAAATAACACAAAAAACTATTACATTTTAAAAACAACCAATCAAAAACATTCGCTTGAGTAAATTTGTGTATTAAAAACTAGTAAAATCCATTAATTTGCTTAAACATTTGAATTTTTTACACTTGAAGATATTTTCTTAGAGAACTTTGTTTGCATTAATTATCAACGATTTGTAAATGCAAATTAAAAAATAAATAACGTAAACATTAATATGTAAGTATATTTGAAACCAATCTATTTTACATGTTATTGTTATAATTAGGTTTATAAATAGGAATATAGTATTCAAAAAATAAATAATAATAACCTTACAAGAAGATTCTACTCATGATTGACCCACATAAAGATATCTTCTTCGAAAACTGTTCAAAATATGTTAACATTATTTTTCATATTATTCTGCCCGATTCGCAAAATTTTACACACAGCTTATGAAGTTAGAGGTGCTTCCTTCTTCTGTCTATTTTCAAATTTTGCACAACTTTTCAAAAATAATACAAGTAAGCGTTAGACATGCACACATGTATGTATTTTTGTAGTAAGTATATGTGGGTGTGCGTATGTATGTGTGTGTGTATGTGTGCGTGTGTGTTTGTGTATGTGTGCGTGTGTGTTTGTGTATGTAGCAGAGGCATAGGCTGTAAGCTAAGCCGAATTGTTGCTCGCGACGCCGACGCAAATAGAGTCCTGCCTCAGTCACTGCTGCTGCTGCTGCTTTTTGTGAGCTTTTTTCATTGGCTTGCGTTTGTATGGGTGCACGCAAACACCAAAAGTCAATTGACGCAAAACTATGGTAGTATGCGTGTGTTCACATACACACACTTAACTAAATATACAAATTTGTGCGTGTATATATATATACAAATGCATCATTTTATTTGAAATTCACCTGCCTCCCTGCATGGTGTGTGTGTGTACATGTTTATTTTAACATAACATGTGAATGTTTGTACTTATTAAATGTGTACAACTCAGACACACACACACTCATACACACTTTTACACATCCATCTACGATTTAGCTTTACTTGCGTATTTTTGTATTTTGCAATATATATATGTGTGTTTCTTTGTATGTGCAAAATAAATTTACCGTATGTATTTCTCAAACTAATTCAGTACTTCTAGCCAGTGTTCGTAGATCTTGTTGTATTAGTTGCTCCTGCTATTATTAGCGCAATGTGAGTACAGAAACAAAAACAAAAACAATGGAAGTGTAGCAGGCGCTCTTTTTATGTTCTCTATTGTATTTGATATTCCGCAATAGTTGCCGCTGTTGTTTTTGCTTTGGTTGTTGCTGTAGTGTTATGCTTTACTTTTCAATCTATTTATGCTTTATTTTCATTTACACATTTCTTTCAATTATATCGTACGTTCGTTCAGTGCTCTCTCTTTCCAAGCAACAATAAGCTCCTTTTCTCTCTCTCTCTCTCTCTCTTGCCCACTTTCTCTCATCTGCCTTACATACTCCCACGCAAGCATCTCAGTAGACGTCCCAGTCAGTTGCAGTTGCGTTTTTTGCATTTGCCGTTAGCGTCATCAATTACAGATAAAATTAATTATAAATAATTAACAAGGCATGCGTCTAGTTTTCACCTGAAAGCTAGTTTAGAAGTTTGGTAATTCTCAATTTGCATACGAATATCACCTGTTAACCGGTAGAATGCATACCTGAAGCAATATTTGAATTGATCTGATGTCAAATGTTATTTACACTGTACTATATGTTAATGCAATGTTAACCATACGTCATGTAATGTTAATTAGATTGTATTTATGATTTAACCACTATGTAAATAAAGTCACAACTCGACGACATGTCAGTGAGTTCAGTGAGCAGAAAAGAGACACAAAAAAGTGTGGAGTCGTCTGTGTATAGTTTAATGACATTACATACGACTAATTCAGTCTACATTAGACCATCGACACACACATACCAGTGTACATGCTAAACACATATGCGTAGATATATGGGTATTTATATACCGTTAAGGGAGACTCATTCTGCTCGATACTGTGGAATAGTGGGCAAATTATTAGAAACACTTTCCTATGCCATTTAGAATAATTGCAACAAACCTTTTTGATAAATAATAGTCAGTAGATTCCATTTTCTACAGCATTGTGAATAGTATGGTATAATTGCTGCAATTCTAGAACAGAAAACTGTTGGTGCCAGAAATTTAATTAATTACACAAACTCTACAAACATTTGAAAGCAAAAATATTATAGTAAATATAACAACGAATTAGAATATATATATAAATACATAATTATTATATCAAATAAATCATTGGGCAATTATAAGACGAAATTTAAAATATTTCAATTTTCAACAAAAACAAAATATATTTAAACAGTTAAAACTAAACTACGATCGAGTGTGATTGACACGTTATTTTGAAACTGATATTCGAATTGTGACCCACTGTAAAAACTGTATATATATATATTTTTATATATATATATGAACGTACACACACACACACACATGACATATGTAAATATGTGTGTATATTACTAACATAACGCGCAATAAAAAAAATACAAAAACGTACACACATTTAGCTAACCGGGTCAACCGCTTGCGATGATTGCGTTTCGCATTTGCGATTAAAGTCACTGTAAATAATAAAAAAAAAAATTGCATCGCATCAAAGGCGTTTTTGGTCCCGAGCCGAAGGGAGAGAGATCTGCTTTCTCTTTCTCAAATTTGACTCGCGAATTAAAGAGTAGAGTATGCTTAAAATGTACAAGGAACCTTGAGCAATTGTCCATGTAATTACACACACACACACACACACACGCACACTGGGTGGAGTTTGGAGTCGAGGCTGTAGCACTCTCAAGGACGACAAGGACAGGAAAAGATAACTTTTTATTCAAAGTTTAGATTTTTTTTTTTGGTATACATTATTAATTTTTTTTGTACATTTCATGTTTTTAGTATCAAAAATAACAACAAAAAAACACAACTTTGAATCATGCACTGGACGCTAGCAGCATTAGCGACTGCGCAGCAACAGCGTCAGTTAAAAAAAATTATATATATATATATGTGGTTTGCCCAGCCCCCCTCAGCCTCCTCCTTCAGCTAACTGTTCGCCCAGCTATCCTCGCCAGCGAGAAAATTTTCGTTGCTGCCTCGTGTTTTGCTTGGTGTCCTGTTTCTACACACACACGCACATGCACATACAGTCGCGTCGTCGTTAGAAGCACCGTAATTTACGTTGCTTGCTCTCTTTCACAAAAATCTCTTGCTTGGTTTCACACACATTCGCATCGGGATATAAAGGTGCACACATACACACATAAGCTTTTCTTCTTGTTGAGTTTTACTGTTATTCTGGAGTCTCTCTTGGCCCTTGCTTTATATGTATATATATAAATATAAGTATATATATATGTGTAGATATGTATTTAAGTACAGCATCTACAGTTACTTTCTTTTTTTTTACACATATAATTTGTTGTTTGCACACACACACGCACACATAAGCCGAAAGCTTTTGCTAAAATTCTGCCTGAGTTATATATATATATATATATATATATATATATATATATATGTGTGTAGAAATGTTGAATAATTATATGCATACAAACGTACATATATACATAATAAGTGTATAGATATGTACACTTGTCTATATATGCGGGTAACTTTTAAACACATATATATATATACATATTTATATATGTATTTACATATCTATGCATGAAATGGGCACACTGGCATTTCTCACTCATTGCACTTTTCGGGTGTTCTTCGGTGGACAATGGTGGAGTAGAAGGGAAGATGGGAGTAAAGAGGCACGTTTGTCTTTCAGTTTTCATTTTCATGCGCTGCTTTTTTGGCCAATTGGAAAATCGACACAGAGAAAAGGAATGCAGTCGCCAACTGAGCCGATTCTTTTATTTTCTATGGGTAGATATATAATCGCTTACATTTATTTGACCAACTAATAATAAAAAATATAACATTTTAACACACACACAGAACAAGTCTGAGTTCAGTCGTATTGGAATTATACATATACATATGTACTTAGCAGTATGTATGCATGTGAGTGAGTAGTGTGTGTGTGTGTTTCCAATTGGTGTTTGTTGCCAGTTCGTTCGCTGCTGAGCTTTGAGGCTGCTGAGAATTTTTTGCTTGCTGAGCCGTCGCAGCAGTGTTTGGCGTCCCCCTCAACTATATGTACATGTATTTGTTTCTGTGTGTTTGGCTTTCTGGATTTGGGCTTTGCCATTAACGCACAATTTCAACAATTTCGGATGCAAAAAAAACCAAAAAAAAACTGCTTGCAATTTACCTTTTAATGTTATTGCTACACTTTTTTACAACGACGCAGACGCACGGTAACTTATTCGGTAAATTTCTAACGCGCTCCCGCAACACGTCCGGCTAAAATTTCAACGCAAAAGTAGTGCTACAAAAAGTGTCGCAGCTCTATCGATATTGTAAATCTAGCCGATTTCCAGTCGATTAGATAAATTACCGATTATTAATCGGTTTCAAATGCTTTACATGCCTCGGTAAATATATGTATCAATTTTCGATAGTAAAAGAGACAAAATTAAGTTAAAATTTTAAATCTATTTGCTCATAATGACATTAGAAATGGATTTGTGGCCAGAGCGTTGACGTTTTCTACATTAAAAATAAATTATACAATAAATACATTTTCACCAATAACAGTACCAATTGAGTTCACAGAGTCTTGCTTCAAAGTTCAATTTTACAGTGCAATACGAGTATTTATTTATTATATTATTATCATTAGTATTAATATAACTATGTATTACGAATACAAGTGTTTGGTTTAAGCAACAGTATATAAAACCGTTAATTTTACATTAAATATATTCGTACTAAATCTTATATTTCCCCTTTTGCGCAACATTTTTTAAAATAAATATACAACTGTCGCAGCTCTCAAGAAACCCCAAGTTTCCGCTAGATGGCGCTTTGTGTGAATTGTTTATAAAAATTATCTATGCGATAGTGCGCAGCGTTCATACGAATCTTTTTTAAAACCCAACAAATGTCTATACTCATTTGGCACTGTTATTGCATCAAATTTCGTAATAAAATCCTTAATGTTTTATGCCAATCATATTAGTACATATTAACAACACTGGAAATAGCAGTGTTGACATTTTTCGAATAAAAGAAATGGGCAAATTGATAAAAAAAAGAAGATCATATTAAACGGGCTACATTTTTAAATGAATATCAGCATGATATCAGCTCATCATTAAGTCACTTAGGTATGAGGTTTAAAAAATTTTCTGGCAGCTTTTATTAGACTGTATATACCATCGCCAACAATAAAACTAAAACACGACAACACTGCTTAATGATATCGACACACCGAACAGTGAAAAAGGGTAGATAATAGCGGTGAACGGTCAGAACAACGCACAAAGTCAAAGCAGAAAGTGAACAAAAAATAGAAGAACGTGAAATTGATAACAGTGAAACTACAAAATTTTGTATCTTGGCCGCATTTTCACCGCAGATATAAACAATTAGTTGTTAGTAGCACAGTGTTGGCTATTTGTACATATATATAGATATATTTGAGAATCGTGGACGTGACGAAAACTAAAACCAAAACAAAAAGATGAACGGATTCAGTTCCGGTGAGGAGGACTCACGGGGTGGCCACACTGACCAGACGTGCTGTCTGATCGATGATATGGAGCGGTGTCGCAACCAGGCTGGCTATGCCAGCTACAGCAAGCGCATACAGAAGACTGTTGCCCAGAAGCGACTGAAGCTGAGTAGCGACGCAAGTGCGCAGCACATTTACATATGCGACTATCACAAGGAGCGCATCCAGTCCGTGCGAACAAAGCGACGACGCAAGGACAGCGAGGACGACAGCAATGAGACGGACACCGATCTGCACGAATTCCCCGACCTCTATCAGCTGCATGTGGCAACGCTGCGCCGCTACAAGCGACACTTCAAGGTGCAGACGCGGCAGGGCATGAAGCGTGCCCAGCTGGCGGATGTGAGTTGCCCAAATTTCAAATCGCATCAAATTGTACTTTGTTATAACTCAATATCTATTGACTCCTCTCGCTTGCAGACCATTATGAAGCATTTCAAAACAATACCCATAAAGGAAAAGGAGATTATCACGTACTTTGTGTATATGGTGAAAATGGGCTCCAATAAATTGGATCAGAAGAACGGCATCGGCAATGAAACAACTTAGACGCAACTCTGACAGTTATGTCTCATTCGCTATCGTTACCGTTATCGCAATCGTTTATGAAGCCGTCTGTTAAATGCACCCACCAAGCACACAACTCATAGAGACATCAAATCGAAAAAAAAATAACACCAGTTTTAAATTTCTTGGCAACATTTGCCTTAAAGTTTTGTGCATCGCAAAACTTTGCAGGCATCGCGTCACTTGTTTCACTTGACTTCGCTGCGACAGCATCTTGGTTTAAATGTTTAACCACTGCCTGCAAAATTTATGATGAAAATTTAGAAAAATGAGATCATTGTCTCGTCATACAAAATTCTTAGTAAAGATATGTTTTAACGGGACCATGAGTCATCCGCGATCTGCGTCACAGCTCGGCACGCGATCCTTGCAACATCTGATACACTTGTTTGTCAATTTAACGTTTCTAAGTGTTGTATGCTTAGTGATATAGTGAAAATTGCCTTGCTCACACAAACACACACACATACACACACTCATACACACACAATCACACACACACACAACTACATAAAGCGATGGTGCAGTGAATCGAATTTAAATTTACAGCAAGCATTTATAATTTCTTTTTTATACATTTTTCATTAGAATTTATTTTTGTACTCTCATATTTGTGCTAGCTTTTTTGTTCAGTAAATAACTAACAAATTTAATTTTTTTTTTTTTTCAGTAAATAACTAACAATTTAAAATTGTATTATTTAACAAGAGTCGGGCGTAACCGACGCGGAAATACTTTGATACCATGCGTTATACCAGCTGATAATAGGTAGCGAAGAACAGAATGGGTGCAGCGGGTGTGGACATGGTCTGATCTACCGATATCTTATGGTTGTTACCAGCAAGTTGCCTTCCAAGTTTGGTGACTATCTTTCCAATTTTTGGAGATATACAAACTTGTCGATTTACACTTTTAGATGTATGGACGTAGGTATGGGCGTGGCTATAATATTTTTTGTCGCTATATTAAGGGGGCTTTCAGAAATATATCGGCTCCAACTTAACAACAGCACAATGAGCTATTGGGCCAACAACTTACCAACCAAATTTGGTAACTAGAAAACACACAATACGGCTGCAACTCAGAAACGAAGAAAGACTACGGAGCTGGGAGCAA
This sequence comes from Drosophila demipolita, assembly GCA_035042405.1. Lineage (NCBI taxonomy): Eukaryota > Metazoa > Arthropoda > Insecta > Diptera > Drosophilidae > Drosophila > Drosophila demipolita. The sequence goes on along the minus strand of JAWNLI010000065.1, from coordinate 328,236 downwards.
ACCCCAAGGCTCCGACAGGCCAAATGTCTTTTGGGCGGCTATAATCTTAAACGATTTAAGCAATTAATATCCAAGAGTAGGAATAGGCTTAGGATACTTGTCGGTCTACTTGTCCAAAATGGGTATCTATAGTAACAATCAGTGTAGGTTTTGTGAAGTCGAGGAGGAGTCCTCAACTCACATCCTAACAGAATGTATCGCCATATCCAGGAAAAGATGCAACATCCTAGGGATGCATGTTATGACTGTCAAAGACATTGAAGCCCTCGACCCAGCAAAGATCCTGGCATTTGTTCAGGAACTGGGGTTGATGGAGGAGATATAAGCTCAGAAGGGGGCACAATAGATCTAATAGGTTGCAGTGCACAAGATCCCAATATAATAATAAAATGTAGCTTTATCGATTTGCGAATTTCGATTTTTATCGATTTCAAAGTATGGGTATCAAAGTATGAAGATAAATCGTCTTTTTTTTCTTTCTATTTTATGTCTTCTGTTACGACCAGCTTTGCAGATTTCACTGTTCCACGTCAGCATCATTGACTAAATGCGCTAATTGCCTAAATCAATACACACAAAAACAAAATCCACATTAACAACAAGTAGAAGAAACAATAACTTTTGGTGTAATAGAATAGTAATTGTAGCGTTTGTCGTTGTTAATAGATCTTATACGAATTATATATAGATAATAAATGAATTTTAAATTGATAAACGTAGGAGCAATTTACATTTACCACCTTAGCCTTAAATTATTTTCCTTTAATGCTGCTGTTTTTATCACCACTTAGCTAAAATCAGTTAACTTTAAATCTATATCTAAATTCGAAATATGTCAACGTAAAATGAATGCGTTTTAGAAACAACAATAAAAATCTTCATAACATTCTAATTCAAGTTTGAACATGCGACACAGCAGGCTTAGCTATTGTTTAAATTCACCTTACAAAACATGGAGTCGTAGTAGATTTAAGATTTTTGTATAAATAAAGGAAAGCTCGTCAGAGCAAATCAGTTCGATTCTAAACGTCGTCTCATCTTGTTTGACTACACCCTATACGTGTTTCATACATTCTACTTAAAATGCAAATTAAATACAAAAGCACAAAAATGTTGTAATACTACACACATATGTTATTATTTAATTAATAATGTATTTTAAATTAAATTTTACATATAATTTTAAGAGACCTATTAAAAACGAAAACATTATCAAACAAAACTAAAATAAAACTGCTTTTTAGTATGCATAAAATAGCTTTCAAGTATAGCATACATATTAAATTTCGGTTCTTAATACTTTTACATAAAAAAGAAGAGTGATCGACACTCATTATCAGAGACAGGGAACTAGTTTGCCCGAGGTTCGTAGCTGTGAGGCTATGGAACGGAACAAAAAGAGATAAAGGCAATTGTTTCCTCCTTCTCTCTCCCTCTCTCTCTTGTATTCCACGAGTTGATTTGCTTTGCTTGCAATCAGTTCATAAAACAATCGTGAACGGGAATCCAAATCCAATTCGTGAAAGAACAAACAGCTGTCGATCGTCTTTTTAAGCAACAAAAAATTTTTTTTGTATATACATAAACATATTTTTGAATACACACTTTTAAATTAATATGCTTAAAAAAAAAACTTTAAAACTTAACATAAGTTAATTTAATTTTTTTTTAATTATTTCACTAGTAATCCTGTTATCGGCTGGTAATAATTTCCAGAAAAATGCAATTATTGAAGAAAGAAGATGAAACCTAAAGGAATCGAAACAAAATGCAATAAAAGTGCCTTAGTGTTACCTAGTACGAAATGGAATTTTTCAAGAAGGCAACTTGAAACGACGAAAATAGTCAAAGGTATCCACTTGGAAATCCCCATTTCCAATACGATACGATTTCAACGTTCAATATGCATTTAAATTTTCGCATTTGTTTTCATTGTTTGTTGATTTTATGGTAGCTTTTCATCACAATATCGACTGAACAAAATGTATTGTCATAAAGCAGGATTCTTTAGGATATCAACCAATAAATATTTAAGGACTTTGTGATTTAGTAAATGCCAAAATCATTGGCTAGGTGTTTTGCACCTGTCATTGAAAAAAACCATTGTAACAAATTACTAAAATTATTGAAGTGTTCTTGCAAGCAGATTTTAATTTTTAATTCTCGATAAGCAGTTTCTATATAATTTATCAAATTAAGGACTATATTTAATCATAAAAAAGCTTTTACACACTCATTTATACACTTTTTTAACAATTTAAATTTTTCCGATGGTACTACTATTATTTATATATCTCACGTAGTATAAAACATTACATTGCTTTTTATTTTGTTTTTTAAATACAGTTAATTAAATACATGAGAATAATATATATTTTACTTATATTGCGATGCCAATTCTTCGCACCGTTTTTGTTTAGATTTTCGCAGGTGGCGAACCAAAATTAAATTAGGAACATTCCCTGTGAAGTTGTTGAAGTGCATGCGCAATTTCTGAGACGTTTATTATTTGCATCAAAATAGATGTTTGACCGTCTGAGCAGCCCTAAAATTGATAAAAACGAATTCTTGCGCGGGCTATCGTTTAAATAGATTTTTAACTCGATATTTTAACTCGATATATCTTTCGCTTATATTGTTTTATTCATAACTTATCGATAATACAGCAGTGCTAGAGCATATCTTGAACTTAGTTAATTTTTTGTGGTGCAAATGTGCTGAGCTCTGTTTTTTTTTTTAATCAATTGTCACATTTATATATATAAAAATTTCTCAGACTTGATTAATTTTGCTAAGCATTGGGCTTGTATTTTCTACCATTGCCGAAGCATTAAAGCAGAACACACAAAAAAATACGGACACACACATCACAGATACCAACGCAACATTCAAAGACGCACACACGCCAAGCGTGCGTGTGAGTGTTGGTGTGTGTGTTGTGTGCCTACCAGTGTCAGTGCGTGCTGCTGTCGTTGCAGAGAGGAAGCAGCTGTCAGAGGCAGGCGCCACGGAAAAAAGGAGAAAAAGCCTTAAAAAAAACTGCTAGTGAAAAACTGTAGCAATTTGCACCAGGAATATTGCAGCAGCTAAATCAAAATCAGCAGCAGCAGCAGCGGAAAAAGAAACAAAGTTTAATATACATACCAACAGCAGCAGAAGAAGCACCAGCAGCAGCAAAAACAACAAAAATAAAATCAAGCAGAAATAACACAACAAAGGTGTTGGCTGCCCCACAAAATGCAGCAGCAACAAGAGTCGGGGGGCGAGGAGAGCTGGCTGGAGGAGCAGTGCCATCGTGAAATCAACGGCCAGAACGATGAACAGGAGCGCGAGTTTGTGCATCAGCGCGACAATAACTTGAGCACAGTCTGGGGCGCATTCCAGGACTCGGCCACAGCCGTTGCCCAGCTCTACCGCGGTAAGTCCTTCCCAACAATTCCCGTTTTCACTGCAAATTTTCCATATCGGTATTGTTTGTATTATGATTTGTTTCATATGTATGTGCGTGCGTGTGTGTGTATTTATGTACACACACACGCACTGTGTATTTATGTGTGTGTGCTTAAAAATAGTTTGGGATGAGCGTATAAATAGCAGCCGTGCTGCTTGCTGCTTGATGCCTGCTGCTTTTGCAACTAAATATATATGCATGCGTTTATATGTATGTATGTATGTGAATTTGTATAAATGTGAAGGCAACACAGGCCCGGCTTTTAAGCTCTCTTTGGCAGTGTCTGCCTATGTGTGAGTGAAATAAACTTTGGTGTACTGCTCTTGCAGGCATCATTCATCGCATCATTCACACTGCTTCACACGCCTTAACATTCACCACGTTCTCCACATTCTCAATTTGCCACCTCTTTTCGTTTCGTGCATTATCTTTCTGCATGCAGCAGTAGTTGGATTATAGGTTGAGGGGGAAAAGGGCTAAGAATGTCAGAGTAGCGATGCATGATTGATGTCTCTGTGTCTAATTTTCAGTGTTACCGTAGTGCACAAAAACATAGAGCAAGGGACAAGTGCGAGTGCGAAAAGAGACGCAATAAATATATGGGAACAGCATTCTGAGTTTAACATCCTTAGTGTTTATACGATTAAGTGTTATATTCCTTAAATCCTCTTTTCGCATTTAAAGTACACAAACACATACATACATCGTAGTGCGTCATTTACAGAGAACAATATTTGACAAACAGCTGTTTTGGCGACGACAGTCGCAAGCGGAGTCAATGGCAAAGCCAAAATCCAAAGCAGGAAATCGCCGCCGCCCTAGGAATATGCATTTGTGCTCTGTGCTCTTTGCTCTCTGCTGTTCTCCCTCTTTGTCATTGCATTTCTAATGTGTCTGCTTGATTAAAAATGATTGTCTCTATTTTTCAGTGTTACCCTAATTCAGAAAAAAATACAAAGAAAAGGAATAATTTGTGTGCGCTGCGCATTAAAAAATTTGCATTTAACATTCTTAAGATTTATTCCTGTAAGTGTTAAATGTTATGCATTGTTTGCCAACTTTTCGTATGTATGTGTATAAATATAGATCGATATAAATACATAAATGGTACTCTATTTGACAAACAGCTGTTGACAGCTAATGCAACAAAGACAGAAAGAATATGTCATCCTAGGCTGTGCTCTCTGCTTTCATCGACTCCTTTTTATATTCGATGTGCGGCCACACTGAAAAAGTAATAGAAACTGGTTAAATGTTTCTAATGCTCCTGGTTGTTATTGTATATATATTTTTTTGTCTTACTGTCATCTCGCTTTCACTTGGTCATTTTGCTGCGGATCAATAATGACAATTTGCTTTGCGTTCGTCCGTTTACCTTGGATCAGCAGCAGATATTCACTATTGCAAATTTCCAAAAGGGAGAGAGAGAGAGAGAGAAAGAGAGCGAGTTATTTTCTTAACTGATCCACGATTTATGCCCTCTCTCTTCTCTCCTTCGCTCTCTTTTCATTTGATTTTTATTTTACCGATTCGGTTAGGTATGCTGATCAAGAACACATATCATTATATTATATTTTAAATATATATATTATATTATATTATTATTATAATATCCTACCATATCTATATAGGATTAGCTCTCTGAACTCTCTGGTTTGTTAATACCGACGGACTAGCTAGGTCAAGAATACATATATCCATGTTTGTAATTTGCTAGTAAAATTTAATGAAAAGGAAGTAAATTTTATGCATTGCATTGCTTAAAAACAAATATTCTACAGTTAAATGTTTATTCAGGCCAAACTGAAATTAATCGATTCTCAGAACGTTTACCGATATTGGTTATAGTTGCTATATCTTGCTGACTTTTGCAGAGCGCTCATCCAACACATTCGCTTCAGAGACTGGAGCGCTGTGGGTTCCTTTTCAGACAGCTGCCAGCACTGTGACTACACTCTACAAAGGTAAGTGTGAAGTCTCATTATTAATGCTTGGCAGATAATTTAAAATGAAATATTACAAATTCTTACTTTCTTTGCCAGAATCATGTGATGGTCTCAAACGCACCAGCGACGCTGCCGTTCAATATGGCTACCAAAGACGCACACGCGAACTGGCTGATTGGGCGCGCAGCAAAAAACGCCGAATGATACGGCGCGAGGATTTGCTGGCGTATTTAGCTGGAAAACCGATGCCAACACAACAATCGAACTCACATGCCAATCGTCGGTGAGTCCGCCTTTGCAGGCTGCCAAGTAATAACAGGCATTAAACTGTTGATTTTTCTTTTACATCGTTTACATCGACGGCAGCTCGCCAAAGCCAGAGCATCACCATGGCGTCGGTGCTCATCATCAAATTAGTGGAGGAGGCGCCACTAACTCGCCGATAGGCTTTGCCAACAACGGACTGAGCATGATGCTACCCACAGCAGCCGGCGGACAGCCAACGCATTTGCTAAACACCGCCAGTGCTGAGGCGGCGACGATGGGCACCACAGACGCCACTTGCGGCATCGTCGGTGACGATTTGCACACTTTCAAGGAGGCCTTAGTTTTGCGTCCCCGGTAATTATAATTAAATTTAAATTTTGTTGATTAGTTAAATCGTTGAGATTGCCAATTGAGTTTCAAGTGGTTCCTTTTTTAGCGACATTCTATGATAAATAACTTATCAAAAAAATCCAATTTAAAATGCATTTCTCATTGCATTTGCAAAGCAAAACAATAACAAAAATTTTCAAGAGCCGAATCAAAATATATATATTTTTAGTATGTGCGTATTACTTGCTGATTCAATCAATCAATCAATCAATTCTATGGTATCTGTTGTACCCACAATTATAAGTTGTCTTTGTCATCCATCCTTACTAGTAAAGTGGCTCTCATTGCATTTTTTGATGATGTAAAGTTCATTAAGTCTGTATTTTTAACAGTATCAGTTGGTGTACCTGGCTTAGGTATTTTGCTGATTGTCTTTTAAAGCTTTTAATTAAACAATCTGATTTTTTTTCTTCTTAATATTTGGAAAGAACCATTTATGATTCGTCTCCCTAATATAGTAAACCAAACAAATGTTTAAATATGTGTAGCTATTTTTAAATTGTCCGCTTTTCAACAATATTTTGCAATTTGAAAACTTCTCAACTTAGACAGTTTTTTTTTAGATATTTGATTTCGCCCTGCAAAAATGGGTTTATTAAACATAGATCTACTAGCACTAAATTATTAAAATTCACCTATTTTATTATTAAATGTTTTCAATGTTTAAGAAGCGTTGATGAAAAGAATTTATCGATTACTAAAACACTTTTTATTTCACAGAATATAATCAAAAGAACAAAAATTTAAATTTGCCCTTAGAGTTCTTGATTGGAATACTAAAATTCGTATTAGACTATTATTAATAAATCTTTTTTCTATCTATGATCGTAGAACAATGCTTGACATTATATTTTATACATAAAATTTGCTAGTGATTCTTCCGAGTTTGTCGGTCAGTTTAATTTTACAGTTCCAATCGGAAAGAAATACAAGGAATTTTCAGTATATTTTTGAAACTTGAAAAGTGTAGCTTGAATGATGCTTTTTAAACCCATTATATAATGTTATGCACTTATTAAAATAGGCTGCAATTAAAACTGTTGTGTTAGCTCATCTGTCCAGTAATTTTCGACGTTTGTCACGGCTACGGTTGGGGGATTGCAGATTGCCTTGTTAGTACTTCAACGTGCAAAGAACACAAAAAATGACATGCAACAAATGTTCATAAATATGCCACATTACAATGTTTCTCACATTTGTTTTTTCTTTTTTTTTTAGTGGACCAGAGCTATTTACATTTGTTGCCAACGAAATAGCGCGCCATTGCAAGCGTCCCGGTAGTCCCATCGACGATAAAATGGACATTTGCCACTACAGCAGTAAACGTCAGCGCTTTATGTAAACCAAGCTGAGATGCACTTAATAAGCGGCAAGAAGCAGTGTGTACATACCCATTCACGCACTCACCCACCCACTCACTCACTCACAGCCACACACACACACTCACAGTTGCAACCAATCCGGAAAGCAAAATAACTAACAATAACTAAGCACAGCGCACCGCTGAATGGATAACAGCAACAGCAAGAGCAGCAGAAAGAGCAACAGCAGCAAACACAACAGAAGCAACAGCAGCAGCAACAGCTGCAGCAACAACACCAGCAACAGCAGCAGAAACAGCAGCAGCAACAACACCAGAAACAATGTTGCATTAAAATGTTGTAAACAAAAAAATTATGATTGTTAATTGTGTTTAAGCCATTTTGCTGTATCATTTATTTTGCGTGCAACATTGCTATGCCGAACTGAACACAAACAACAAAATAAACACACACTCGTACACCTGTTGTACGCACACAAATACACCCTATTATTATTATTATTATAAGTTACAAATTGTAATTCAAAATGTGGTCTAGAGCATAGGAAAATGTGTTTATACTTAGCCTGGGATGTCTCAACTACATACACACATTGTTATATGTAGACTAATAATGAATTTAAACAAAAAAATATAAATATTAAATAAACACACACAGAACAACTCTCCCAATTTGGCATAAGACAGTAGCCGCAATACAAAGCGTTTTGTGCACGCATTCAAACAAATAGCAAATATTGTAAATTATATTTAACAATTCTACACATACTGTTCAAAGCCAAAAGATTTAATGTAAATACATAAATAGAATGAGCAAGACAGAAGTGAAATAGTTTGAGCACAACCAAAACGTGTTAAATTTTGCATGTGCCACTAACGAAGAACTTTTAATAAAACTTTATTAGATGTTTACATTATATGTATATGTTTATCACATATTCATCTATATCATACAGACCACGCCATCGAAACGCTTCCCCCAATTTTTCGAGACACAAATCAAAACAAACCGACAAAAAAAATTTTAAAAAAAAAACAAAAAAAAAAAAACTAAAGAAAAAGAAAAATGATTCAATAATAACTCGCGGTAAGTTTGCATTCGATCTTGGTAACAACCTTCCGTATTGGTAGCTAGCCAAGTAATACATCTATTTATTCGTATAGAACTTATATATGTATATGATTAGCATATGATGATCTAGTTGAGATAATTAAAAAAAAAAAACAAATACAAAATTTACAAGTATTGAAGCAAAGTCCTATGAAATATTGAGTTGTAATTAATGTAACAACTATGCTAAATACACAATATACATAATAAAAATCGAAAACAAGCAATTAAAAGAAAAGAAAAATTATACAAAATTAAGAAAAACACTAAGTTAAATAAAAACATTTAAACTATGACAAAAACAGCTATTCTCTTTAACACCATATATATTATTTTGGCATTTATGTGTGCGGGAAGTTCATATTGCAGATATGATACTTAATCATTTATTTAAAGTATTTTTATAGATGACTACGGCAACACTTCAAGCTCACATTTGAATTAAATACGCAATTATTTTCACTCGTTATTTCTTTATTTATTCATTTTAAAAGTTAAGACTTAAAAAAAATAATAATAATCGATTATTGTCAATCAAACTATGTTTTTTGCTGGCTTTAGATTAACTATTTTTTTATAGATATATTTAATAAATCTCTCTGCAAATAGATTAAAATAAAATTGATTCATCTGTGCCAGTTGAGAAATTTGATGTGGGTAGGCAACAAATTGTTAAAAATTTTCCAGTTCTTGTTCTCTTTAAAGAAATTCGGAAATTTGCCTCCAAATAACCCTTAGAACTAAAAGATAAGAAGTGAACCCTTCAAAGCCCATTAAATAAGTACAGGAATTATACATTGAAATTCATTGCTATTTTTATTTTCATATTTATATTCATATGTATATATATATATATATATATATATATATTTTTTTTTTGTTGTTATTTTTGTTGTACATTTGTGTGTACTTATTATTATAGTGTATAACTGCACAGCTGGCTATTAATTACATATACATCAAATGGGGAATTCATTAATTAATACAAAACAAGAGGATGCAAGTTTGTCAAACCAGGCAGCCGGCCAGGATCCAAACAGATTGGCTATCCACGACCCGTAATACAACTGCAATATTTTTCGCTAAATTTCGATTGAATCGTTATTGGTAACAGAGAATTGGCCAAAAAAAAACTAACTAAATAAAATGATAATAATGTGCCAGTTGCAGCTATAGACCTTAGTGAACAAAATTAATTAAATCTCAACTATTTATATCAACAGCAACGAAATGAGCACAGCAACAATTTGGTTTGCTGTGCAGCAAAACACAGGTTTCGTTATTTTCTGTATTCGTTTTGAACTAGAGATTGCAACAAATCTACTACTACAATTATTTGAATGGTTTAGCAGTTGTTGAAACGATTTCAACGCATTATAATGCCATCAAATCTTGCTCATTGCAGCAATTTGTAGAAAAATTAAATCATTTCCGATATAGTTTATACTTAATTCTCTTTTTCTTTATAAATGTTTGTTTATCTATGTATGCATGCCAAACGAAAATTGTATATAATTGTCAATCGGTGTAACGGTAACGATAACGATAATGATACTTTTAAACTAATTAGAATGCCTTGCCCTAAGCGGAATGTTTATTCTACATTTCCAACGCTTACACCAGAACTGTTCAACTGTTCCTCCTTTATTACATATCAAATTTCAATCATTTTTGCCCTGATATGCAAAAATTATCTGTCGATCAACTTGAATTGTTGAGGAATCGTAAGTGAGAACAGTTCCTTCATATGTATATACATATGTGTTTATATACATATAGGTATATGTATACATATATAGTACTTGAGATGCCAACGAAAAAATGAATGCATAAATTAAATTGAAAAACTTTAACGTTAACGGACTTACTTTTTGTATATATATATATATATATATGCACATATATATATATATATCTATATAACTGTGTATTGGTGTGTGTGTGTCTCTAGTGTTGGTCATTCTCTGATCTTGTTTTGTTGTCCAATTTAATAGCGAGCATAAAGTGGTGTGTAGTATGCGTGTGTGATTGTGTGTGTGTAAATAAAAAAAACAGTTAAGATCATTAACACAAAGCAGTGCGTAACTTTGCGTAACCTTGCAGCCTAAAACTGCACCCAGTTGGCATTTGCCGCATTCTGTTGTCCTTGATTGCCCCTGCGAGAGGTGAGAGGAGACTCATTAGTTTATTTTTTTAGAGGATGCTAACTCGATTGTTGCAACTTACCCGGCGGATGTGTAATCGGTCCACTCTGTGCCGGTGCCGCTGCCGCCACTAGTCCTGTGAGATGGCGAGGCACCTGGACTTTGCCGCAACGTCGCCGTAGCCGCTGCCGCCGGTGGTGGTGCAATTTTACCGAGGCCACCAGGCGGCGGTGGTAGAACTCCTCCGGTGCCTTTGCCTTTGCCGGTGCGCGAGCTGCCTTCGGAGCCATCCTTTTTCTGCACATAAATTTGTTCAATTATTATTAACATTAATCGACGACAAAATATTTTTAAGTGTTTTAAATATTTTAGAAAACAATCATCAAATAAAAAATATAAAATTTAGAAAAATAGTGCAATTTTTTATCGCAAAATAATTGGGAATATTTTATTATAAAACGTTCTAATTTTCTTGCGAAAACCACAATAAAAAGACAATCTAAGCTAGGAAATGGGAAGAGTTGAAAGTTTCAAAACTGTGTTTTGTTAAGGAATTTAAAAAAATTAAGGTAAGAGAAATAACACTAAGCAAAAATTGTATTTTCGTTTTCATATCAATCAAAAATCGTAAATTTAAGGAGCTAGTTCGGTTGAGGATATACGGAAAACGGGAATGTTGTGCATGGAAAGAATGTGATTTTTTTTGTAGGACTGCTGAAAACTGGAAACCCACTTTGGAACAGGCACATCCTACTCTAAATTCATGAACACTGGCACTAAGTGATGATAAATTTGCTAGTTTTTATTTAGTTTGTAAGCTAAAATCTGAGAAATGGTGACTCATATTTATTTGCATGTATTGCAAATTGATTTCTCACAGAACAAGTTAAGAATGAAAAATCAATTTGTATGTTGCAGAAGGAATGTTTGGCTTGTTTCTGCATTACGACGTATATTGGTAAAAGAAAAAACACAAAACGTAAAAGACCAAAAATAATTGAGTTTATGCAACGAAATTCTGCAAAAAAAAGCTGTAATTATATGAAAATATCTAGTTTTTCATAGCATTGAAATGTGAACCTAAAAACACAATTTATGCCCACTTTTTGAAAACTATAACAGACTAAAATAGGCAAAAATGTTCATATTTAAAGTATTTTTAAGAACTGCTCGGTTGACTTTGGCACTTTTCAAATACAGCTACAGCTAAACAATGCAAATTGGAAATTAATAATAAAATGTTGTTAAAATTCAAGTTTATAGAATACGCATTGATTTGACTTTAAAACAAGTGCATAAAATATTTAAAGAATTTGCAAATCATCGGCACAGACAGAGACAAAATGAGAGAATTTCCAGTGCAAGAGAGAGAGCGAGAATAAAGCATTGGACTGTGTTCAGTGAACAGTGAACTTGAACTATAAATAGGGAAAAGTTCTTAATGGAGTTTTTTGATTTGTTCTTTGTGGATCTTTTGTTGTGGTACCCATTTTGACAGACTTTAAGCAGCTGTTTATTTTATTTCTACAAGTGAATAAATATAAATAAATATATTATTTTAGCTTAGTCGCATTTACTACAAAATAGTTCCTCTCTTATCAACGCTTTTGTAGAATATCGAAATAGAAAATACAGACTAATTCTGTAGCATCTTGTAAGTCGCAGAATTTTTTCTCGAGAGGATGTTTTATAAAATTAAGTTGATGGTCATCTCTCTTAACGGAAAACTGGTTATTTAATTATTGAAATCAAATTGATCAATATAGATATATTAATATTAACATTTTAGTCTGCCCAACGACTCGACATAGCCTGCACCTTCCGAAGTTTTTGAGCTAATGTCAACAATATTGAATTTCTTCTACTTTCTTGAGGGATCTTCATATTTGATTCCATAATTGCCCAGATGCAGTAGTAATTGTAGTAAATGACCAGTTATGGAGGAGTGATAATAACCTGGTGATAACTAAGACATGACAATGATACTAACCGTAATGCGCATGTTAATTTTAATGGTTTCGCCCTCTTTGAAGCCCAAATCGAGCTCTTGCTTCGGTTCGGTTTTCTCCTTTTCGATTTGCTCCTGATTCTTCACCCACTTGAAGTGATCCTGTAACGCCACATTCAGGTCAAATGAATCGGATCGATCGCCAAAGCCGAGGCCCAGAAACGCCGATCGTCCATTGTCATCCTGTACGCGTATGACAAAGTACCTCGAACTATCCGAGACTGCTTCGATGGCCACGCCGGGATATGTATCGATGGGGCAATTCGCAAACAGGGCGCCGCTCGTCTTATCCTCCAGCTTGAGGATGCATGCGGTCCCCTTCGCAACCAGACGCATCCGACCGGTCCATGTTGGCTCTTTGAGGTTCCAATCCGCTGCTCTGTAAAAATGTTTAAATTGTGTTGTACAAATTCATAAATTCCACTGTTTATTTTCTGGCATCTCTTAATGTGTATGTGTGTGTATGTGTGTGTGTGTGTGTGCGTGTGTGTTGATTTTTATGTGTGCGAACGTATTTACTCTTTTCTTTGGGGCGAACACAAAGAAAGTCAGCAAGAGTAACAAAAACAAAAATAAACCTACATTCCACTTTACAAAGCTTCGGTCACAAACATACACGTACACGTACACACACACACACACACACACACACACAACACACACGCCTCCGTGCATACAAACATATATGAACAATTTACTCGCAAGTTAAGTATATGTACAGCAATTGAGAGAAACTGCTTAAAGCAAACAGCAACACAGCAGTACAATAAAATGAAAACACAAAAATATAAAAGACGAAAGAAAAACACATATATGATAAAATTGCAATTGAACTTCAAGATAGACAGTGAACGGTGAAATAAACAACAATGTCATGTTCATGTTTGTAACCTTGGGTACGTTTGCTTGCCACATATTTCGTTCTGATTTCCGGGTCTTGCGCATTATTAACATAATTTATGCATTCATCACGAACTTACACACACATATATATATATATGCACGCACACACAGATGAGTACAATTGAGGGGGCGTCTTTGCATGAAAACACGAAACTTTCAATTGCACCACACAACACAACAAAAACAACAACAACAACATCAGCAGCTAGCCAGTTGTATTTTGGCCACAATTTGCAGAGTTGTTGCTGAAATCTCACCTGTATCCTCTATTGCTGGCGCGAGGCGGTATTTTGTATATGAATACCTCGGGCTTTACAATAAGCACACTTTCGTACTCCATACTTTATTTAAATTAATACTAGTGTTTATTATCTTGCCTACAAATTGAGTTTATAAGTTTAAGCTTACAACTATATATACTATGGAGCTGTAAGTCAATCGATGCCAGATATTATTGGCGTGGCCTATCGAATGGCCTCCACACCGATTAGCACAAATACAAAATAAAATATTTTCAGGCTGCCACGTAGCTATTACATGCAGTCTGGCAATATGGTAGCAGCTGATAATAAGTCGATGCGTATACCTGTCGCTCTATCGATATTTAGTAAATGCAAGGCGTCGACAAGGCAGCAGCTGCAACTGCCGCCAATTTTTTGTAATCAATTAACGTTTGTATAATGGGGCAAGATGGAACATCAGAAGTTTTGTGCCTATGTATATAAAGGTATCAATTTGCCGCTGTGTCAACCTATACACGAAAAATTGCATATTGTTATATATCTTGATGCCAACCCCAAAGGAGGCAGTGGCTACCTTATAAAAGACATAAAAAAAACGGGACTTACATTTCATTGCATCATAACAATGTTGGAGGAAGTACCGTTAAAAAATGCGTATACAAGTTCACGTTGTGCTTTGTACAGTTCTTATCACCATTAACAAGATAGTTTTTAATCTAATTTGCCAAAGTGTATAGCCATAATTATAACAAGATACGTCTGCATAAACATTTATAGTTGCCATCATTCTACAGATGTTTTTACGCGCGCTGTTCATTTCTCTATCCGGCAACGCCGTCAAAAAAATATACTGTTTCAAGGTTTATCACACAGAATTTGGCGTTTCGCCATCTATCGGGCGTTTTTACATTGACTGTCTAACAGTTTTCACATTCAACTCTTTGTATGATTTCTTCAAAAGCAGAAAATCTTACGCTGCTGATAACGCACAGAATCAATATGAACCCGACCCATGTTGCATGTAAACATTGTTTCTTAAACGTTGCAAGGCTCAGCTATTTTAATATCAAAATATCACATAGAGTCGACGTTCAAGTGGTTGCAGTTAAATAAGAAAATCTCACACGAAGTCAGCTTCAAGTGGCTGCATTGGATTAGGAATACAGCACATGGAGTCGCCTTACAAACTCTGCAACACTCAGCTAGTTTAAGAATAAACATCACAATGAGTCGCCTTACAAGTGGCTTTAAGTGTATTTAGGTTTAAGAATTTTGGTATATAAACCACGCATTTTTCATTGAATAAACCAGTACAAAAAGAACTCTTTGCGTATTCACATCTGTAGCCCAATTTGTTCAAGTACCGATTGCGGCGACACTTTGTTACTGGTACATGAACCGGTAGCATACCCAACACAATTTTCAGCATACCCTAGGAAATGACTTTATAGTTCATTTTCCCTACATCTTCTTTAACTTATCAGTGACACAACTTAAAATACATTTAATACTCATTTTATTATACTCGGAATATATAAGATTAGGTCAAAATCGATTTGCGTTGTCTCGTCTATATTTGAATGTGAAACACTGAGTTTTTTTTTGTTAATTCTCAATAATAATCAATAATATGCGGAAATTACTTTGCAATATTCTCAGCGGACTGATCGAGTATCATATTTTCCTCAAAATATCGAAATAACTCCATCAGTTTTTTGACAGAAATTCAAAATAGCATTCTATGATATGTAAGTATAATTGTCTTTTTTCCTGAAAAAGCTAAGTTGATTTCTTTCGCAATTAAGAGGAGAAGTGACCAGAATTGAAACGCAGATTACTACCGACCTCTTTACTTTTTTTTTGAAACAAAAATTTCTAAAACCTGATTTCTAGCAATTTTAAAGGCGGGTAGATTACTGGGAGCTTCCACCAAAGATCGGTATTTCTTGGCTACTTCCACCGGGAACCTGTTATTTAATGATTATTTGTGGCTGTCAGGGTATTCATCTGTCTGTTAAGCCCGACAGCAAAGGCCTTATGTTTATTTGTTATCGATTATATTTATCGATGTGCGATTATCGATGTAATCGATTTCTTAGCCTTCTAGTAAAATTAAAACACCAATGTTGACACTATGTTCTCTATATATATATATTGATATAAATACCACCTGCAGTATCAATGTAAAAAAAGAAAACGTTTTTTTTAAGCTTTATTAATGCCAATATCAAATCGATAACAATAGATACATCAGCTATATACGTATACTTTGCATACAAGTATCAAATATTATGTAGATTAAAAAAAACAGTAGATATGTACTTGTTTATATATATATATAGTTATATAGGTTATTATGTATATATGTATATAATAAGATATTCATATACCAACCAACCAACCGCGCAACTTATTTCGAAAAAAATGCATATTTCAACTCTGATCAATTTGTTTGAGTTTAGTTTTATAAGCTTTGTATATAAAATGTATGTACATGCATTATACAGTTGTAGATATGGATTTACATATATATATAATGATAAGCTATTGTATATATATGTAAGTATAAAAAGCATATTTAGAAGGCACATAATTACAGGCGCTGCCCCTGCTGCGGCACTTTGTGCCCAGCAGAATTGTGACGCATGGATTGGGTAGCTATTCCTCTCCATCCAGACGGAGTTTGTTTATATATATATATATACATATATATATATATATATATATATAAATATATATATAAATGTGTGTGTGTATGTGTGTGTGTGTAATTTACAGTTACTGAGGATGTTATTTTTCCTGCTCCTGCTACTTAGTAGGGATTGACGGCGGCGAGACCAACACGTCCACCGGATCGAGCGAACACCGGCTCCGCATAGCTGTGACGATAGCCCTTCGGCATGCTGGAAAGTGGCTTGTTTGTGTTGGATCCAGCGACGTTGTTACTATTGCTGTTGGGCCTGGGTGACGGCGATGGATATCGCACGGCTTGATGTGGTACACGCGATGACCTGGACTTGGGCGGCTCTGCCGGTGGCACGCATTCGCGCGATTGGGAGCGCAACTGATGACGTGACTGCGATTGCAACTGCGACTGATGGCGATCTCGCTCCCGTTCTCGCTCCCTATCCCGATCCCTTTCGCGCTCCCTTTCATGGCGATAGGGATCATGCGGCGGTTCCTCACCGCGTCGCATGGGAAATTCGCGCTCGCGACGATCTCGATCCCGTTCCCGTTCTCGTTCTGGTGCGCGTTCCTGGCCATGCCGCATGCTGCTGCTGCTGCTAGTTTGTGGCAGCTGCATCTGTTCCTGTTCCCAATGGTCACGTGAACGCGCACGCGAACGACTTAACATGGACTCCGGCGATTGCACAGGGGAAAGCAGCTCCGCCTCCTCGTCGCTCCACTGCTCATAGCTGGCTGGCTCCACGGAGCCGCGACGCCGTCGCGACGATGATCGATGATAATCGTTAGGGGCAGGCATAACTGCCGCACCAGTGCCGCTGTCGCGCTCATCCAATTCATAGCGATTGTTACCAGCGCCACTGAGCTCCATGGCCCGAAACTTATCCTTGGCATCGTGGAAGCGCTCCCGCGGCGACACTTGGCTGCTTGCAGCTGCGGCACCAGCTGCTGCAACTGTTGGATAATCCCTAACGTAATCGCTGGCATCACGACGATTGCCCTCCCGACTGCTGGTCGGCTTGCGGGGCTGATCTTCGTTGTAGCGCATGCCTGTTGATTTCATCATCTTCTCCATGCTTTGTATATATGGCAGGCTCTCCGCCTCGCGATACGGATTGCGATCCCGCGAATGATCGTGATCCCTTTCCCTCTCTCTCTCTCGCTCCCGTTCCCTCTCTCTGTCCCTTTCTCTGTCGCGATCATGGCGATCCGTTTGGCTGCAACTGCTGCTGTTGTTGCGCGTCAATTGCTGCTCTTCGGCGCCACGATGGACTGCCGCGTATTTGTTGTGACCCACTGGCAGTGGTTGCTCGAAGGGCAGCTCAGCGGGATCAACATAGCGATGCCGACTGCCGCCATACCGTTGCGCCTCCTCTGCGGCATATGATTTCAGTTGATGCTTCTTCGAGGCGTATTCCATGAACTTTTGCTTGTCCGTCAGATTCTCCTTGCGATAACCGGAAACTGGTGGCTGCAACTGCGGTTCGCTGCACGGATCCGAGTCATTAAAGTCATCCAAATCATCGTTATGCAATGAGCGCTGCTTAACGCGCTCCTTATCCCGCTCCCGTTCCCGCTCCCGCTCTCTATCTCTGTCCCTGTCTCTGTCGTGCACGGATAGCTTCTGGTTGAGCAATCGATTGATCTCGTTGTATTTGTCCGAGTCGCGCAACTTGGCTGCGCCTTCGTGCTTCTGTGCCGGCTGCGGCTCCAGCTGCATGACACGATTGAATTTCGCATCATAGTCAGCTGGTCGCATAATAATCGGTTTGATTTCATCCTCGCGCGACCACGATTTGCTCGACGATGCTGGCGTCTTGGTGCGCACATGCTCCAATTCACGTTCTCGTTCTCGTTCTTGTTCTCGCTCCCGCTCCCGTTCCCGCTCCCGATCGCTTTGGCGCGGCACATAGGGCTTGGCGGGCAAGTCCCGCAGATAGCTGTCCTCCGGCGGCTGCACGGCGCTTTTACGCTTGAGCTGCGCGTGATGCGGCAGCGCAATTTGCGACGGCTTCAACGCAATAACCGAATTGTCCGCCTCGTTCGACCAGTGCTCATCATCTGTTGGGATTAATGACAATTTCATAAGGTTATTCATGTTATTAATGTGACACGACAAGCTGAATGTTTCCTAGGCGAATGTGTTGCCTTATCCAGGAAGAGATTCAGCATCTTTGGGATGCATGTTATGAGATTCAATGACATAGAAACACTCAACCCAACCCAAAAGATGGGGTTGATAGAGGAGCTAAATTAGCTCAGAAGGGAGCACAATCGATCTAAAGATCCAATTACAATAATAATGTAATAATAGCTGACGATTCATTGGAAGATTTGTATTTAATACAAAAGAGATCCTTCAATGGTAAAAGGGGTTTCGGAAACGGAATCCACCAATGCGATTTTAATTTCAAATCAATAATTTTTACTGGGCTACGCACCGCTTGAGCTGTTCAATTCCTGCCGCTCTGGACTGGGTGCCAGATCGGAACCAATGCCGGAGGAACCGCGCGAAGACACCTGCTTGCCATTGGCCAAAGTGGGCGGGGCACCGCCCGCTGCTGTGGTTGTGGTTGTTGTAGCAGCGGCTGCTGCTGCTGCTGCTGCTTTTGGCGTGCCGGCGCCGCCCACAATTAGTGCATTTCGACAGCGACGCAATTCAATGGCTGTCAGATTACCCTTGGAGCGATGCACTGTGTCATAGTCGCGTGGTGGCAGCAACAACGGTGGTCCATTGCCATTCAGCTTGGCGCGCAGCTCTGCGGCCAGCGAGTCGAACAAATCGCTGTTCTGCTGCGCTGTCAACGGCGGATGACCATGTGGATAATTCGAGTGGTGCTGTGAATGATGCGACGGATGATGCTTGTTGCCGTTGTTGTTGCTGCTGTTGTTGCCGTGCGGCGGTGATCTGGATACAGGTGAACCGGCGTGTCCATGCTCCTCACTGCACTCCGACTCCCGTGTGCTGTTGCCCGTGTCGCTGCCCAAGGAGCTGCTGAACCGTTTTGGCGACATCTCGTGGCGAAGCTGCTGCTGCGACTGGTGTGGATAGCTACTGCTTGATTGGTGCTGCTGCTGCTGCTGCTGATGATGTTGCTGTTGTTGCTGTTGTTGCTGTTGTTGTGACTGTTGGTGCGACGACTTTTGGTTGGAGTCGTGTCGCTTGTCTGCGTTGCTGTGTCTGCCGCCGTTGATGTTGTTATTGGCAACGTGTCCCCCGCCAGCGGACATCGGCGGCATAATGCCCAATCTATAAATGCAATGATATATGTGTTTGAGTTACAAGTGATTCTAGACAAAAATATACATATATATATATATATATATGTACATATTAATGCCGACATATCTGTAGACATCTTTGTAGGCCCATTCAAGCGGCATGTAGAAAATAATTATTCAAAATAATAATAATTATTCATCTATAATACATACACCTGCCCCCAATTGTGATGTAATTTATTTAATTGTAAGCTTTACATCGGAATCCATCAGCACTCGGAAAAATACTTATCACGAACGAAACATGATTTCGAAATGACGTTAAAATGGGGGCCAAGGAAACTTCGATCGAAATACGGATGATGAACTGAGATTGTGTGAAATTTAAAAATTTCAAAAAAATGTTAGTTATTGTTAATTATAGCAAACTGCAGAATAGGTTGTCTCAATTAGTAGTAGTTAAAAACGCATAACTTTTATTTTATGGTTTATTAATGTTCGAGTAACAAAGTTGAAGTTCAACAATATATTTGCATTATATATTTGAATTAAATATATCTATTATAAGTTCTCAACACATCTTCGACGTAGACACGGATGAGATTTATACAAATGAAAAGCATTAAATCCGGGTAGAAAATAATAATAAAGTTGTAACTTTTATTGGGGAAACGGAGAAGTGTAACTAAGAAAAAACCAAGCAACGAATTTATATATATATATATACATATACATATGTATATATATTCATTTGTTCATTTGTATTCTGTGCCCTTTTTAAAAATGAACTTTTTTTTGCAAATCAAGTTGCAAACTGGTTAAAAATCCCGATACTCAGAAATCGTTTGACGTGCATAAAAAGGCATCCAAGTAATTTCATAAAATTTAAAAATAATTCTATGTTATTTGGCTCACCTTGTTTCTAGTTCTTCGAAGCGCTTCTGATTGTCGGGTCGATTGATCAGGATTTGCAATTGTAGATGCAACGCCTCAGCCGTTGTCTCCGAGTCGCAACGATAGGCGTGCACATGCAGTGGACATTTGGTGGCCGGATTATAGAGGAGCAGCACACAAGCAACAATGTCATCGGTTTGCACCGAGCTGGTTATGGCACTGTGTGGTATTAAATGCTTTGACGAGCCCTGTTTGGGAACAACAGAATGAATAATAAATTTCACAAAGGAATGTTTCTCGTTCTTCGAATGGTATGTAATTTATGTGCGTGTGTGTGCGTGTGTGAGTGTGTGTGAGTGTGGGGTGACGCCCACTTACCTGTACTATTTTGATGCCCTTGTGCGAGACCTGCAGCGTCACCTTGAGCGGCTCCTGGCCGCGCGATCTGTCCACCAGATATGGCAGCACTGAGTTAATGACACGCGCTCCCCGCAATCCTTTCGCCTCCTCAGCGCCCAGGAACCACACATAATAGGAGGCCTTCTGCACATCCCGACGCAAGCGTAGCGCCATCTTCTGCGATCAATTAAGATTATTCGTTGCTGAGTTAACTTAACTTAAGGAATGCCAGTTGCCAGCTAATTGCTTGCGAGCATCTGCAAGAGATTCATGTGCAAAAATGGTCGGATTAGTTATCGGGAAATTCACTTCAAAGGTATTTATCGAAATAATCGCTATCGACAAGCATATTGTAAAAATATCAATCTTATCGTAAACGTTTTGAAGCCAGTTAGTTTAATATACATTTCTTAAATACAAACATTATTATTTTAATATATATTTATTTAATGCATAATAAAAGTTTTGGCAACTCTGATTTGGCTGTTGCCTCATTTCTATTTTCACAAAAATCGTTGACTTATTTAGAAATGCTCTTCGACCTGTGCACCAAGCATTGGTTACTACTTCAGGTTATGGGTAAAACGATAAAAATAAGTAAAATGAAATAAAAAAAGTAGAGTGGATAATAAAGAATTCGGACGAACAAAATGGCAGGCGGAAAACTTTGACATGTAAAAAATGCAGTTGTCTGAAAGGAAAAAAAATAACTGTCGCAGATTTGTCCAGATCGAGTTGTTTGAAAAAGATTATTATTTTCGAATAGATCATCAGAGTTGGCCATAATCAAAGACTTAAATTGCGGCTTCAAATTGCAGAAAGTATTTCAAACAAAGGGAAAAAAATTGAAAAAAAAAACAAAAATGGCTGATGCGATTGTCAATGATTTGTTAGAAATCGAATTGCTGAATAGTTTGACTGACTCGGCTTAGAAGTGATGTGGAAGCACGAGATGACGTGCCCCATCCCGCTTCGCAGCAAAATAAAGAGGATCGCCAAGAAGAAAAAGTAATGTTCGCTAAACGTGTAAAAGACGTGGAAAAAACGAAGAAAATCATAAAGAAGCAATAAAAAAGCAGCGCAAAGATAGAAAAATGTTTTATTTTTAAAACTGCGATGAGATTGGAGACTGGAAATTTGGCGAGTAATTATTGAAGCAAATATAGCTATGAAGAGAACAGTGCGCGAAAAAGGGAGAGCATTTGCTGAGATATGGTTAGACAAATAGACGGATAAATGTCGTTGGTATGGTTAAGGAACTCATTCAAGAAACGTTTTCTAAGCCTCGGATTGGCGCCAAAGTTTCATGTCGGTGTCCCAAATAATTTTTTGTACTATGAGAATAAAAAATAATTAAATAGCGAATCGCAACATTAAATATTGTGTATAATACAAGAATTGAAAATGGTAAAAATGCGAAATTTGCTTAAGCAAAACGCATATATAAAAATGAAATTTAAAAATGCGTACGACAAAAATGATAAGGAAATTGTTCACATGAATTGTAAAATTAGCATTCACAAAACAGAAGTCAGAATTATAAGAAGCTTTAATGTATAAAAATCTGCAGCAGAGAACTTCACGGGTAAGAAGATAAAAGTACTACAATCAGTTAACGGGATTGGGTACTGCAACAGAGAGTTCGACAAGTAGCTGGAGGTGAACGGAATCCAGAAACGACTCAGAAAACCGCAGGCACAACTCGGTTACTTGGGAGACCCAAGCAGAAGATCTTTGAGCAGCAGCGTGGCAGAAGGCATCCCAAGATCTAGAGAACAGGCCATGGAAGGTATATCAAGCACCAGCCAAAAGTGGATAGCAGCGAGGAGCAGAGCAGTTTAAGCTGGATTTACAAGGAATGCCAAATGGCTGTGACAGAAAAAAAGTAGCATCAGTTGGTGAAGTACAATTAAAGCTGCGTTTCTGGAGCACTATCGAGCCGAAGGATTATAAAAAGTATCGTCAGTGAGAAGGAGAAAAAGAAGAAGATTCGATTCCAACAGATGATGTGCTTTTGGTTAAGCAAATCAAAACGAAAAGACTTCCGCGATGCATTTGAGATGAATATGTCTGGGTAAAGAATTCAAGCAGGATCTAAAAGTGCACAGCAAATTTCATTCTCAGGAAATATACATCGAGGCCATATTAAAAAGATTCGAGATGACCAAAAGCAAGAAGCAGCCGATGAAGCTGAAAAAAGGAAATTGCTATCAGAACTTAATTGCGTAAGCCATAAATTTCATGAGTCAGCTTAACTCATTTTGCAAATGCATGTTGAAGACTGGAAGACGGCGAAGCGCATTCTTCTGCATCAAAGCGGTTCTTCAAATGCCTCTTATTCAAATGAACAACTTGAGCGACAGGCGGTCATATTCTGGAGAGGCGTTTGTATTCGCAGGTGCCGCTTTATGTTGCACATAGTCAGGCAGTCCTTAACTTGAATCGAATTGGCAGCAAATGTGTTACGGTTTGGCTCAGAAGCGCTCTTTAAAAATTGGTTAAAGGCAGGTAAAGGAGTCAAGAAACATGGCTGTATCTCTGCAGTAGTATTTAAGCTGAAATCTTTGTGTGTGGATTGACTGCAAATAATCTCAGCTTAAAGCCTAATAAACTTAGAGCGAATGCTAAGCGAATTAAGCAGCTAAAATCGCCACAAGAATGTGTGTGTCGCAATAGTGGGGATGTGCATGGGGATCATCAATCAAGAGCGACGACTAATGGATGAGTAAGTGCGTCATGGCGTATTATTTGAGCGGCTTATTCTAGCTTTAGATACAGCTTCAGTTTGTGCTTGTGCTGAAAGTGCTTAATGTTTGGCATGCAAACGGTCCTCTAACGGCGAATCTCAGAAATATTGCCAATCACCAGCTGTGTGAATACACAGCTCTAAAACAGGTGCCATAATAGAGTGGGCAGTCCGCGACTGGTAACACAACGGTATTCCCGTTGTGGATGTGCATAACTTGTATATCTGCCCAATAATATTCATAATCGATGAGCCTGTACAACTTGTTGTGCGACGTGCCTTGCGTGGGTCAAAAGAATCTTGCTTTTTTTTTAATATTGCATATATATATATATATATATATATATATATATATTTTTTTTTATATATATATACGATTCAGCACGAAGCACAGAAATCAGCCAACAGCTCACAAATAGGTATCACTTCTTTTTGCTAGGCATTCTGAGCATTCTGTGTGCCTTTCCAATTTACATATGCCACAAAAGCAGTCTCAGCAACAATAAAGCAAACGGAATTCTTAAACTTAGAATGGTTTTTTTTTTTCATTTACTTCGTTAGAAAAAAATTCCAGTTACACGAATAAACCAAATTGTGGAAAACAAGCGAACAACTTTTGTGAACATAAGAAAATTTGAAAAAACTTAAAAAAGTAGAAGTTTTGTCTGCAGAGATAAGATTTAAATTATGATTTCAATTTCGCTTTATAGTGTATAAGACAATTTTATTATTTTGAGATACTTGCTAAAGAGAATTGTTTTAAATATTACTTTGAGCAGGTTTTTGTTTCATTACTCTCAACTGACCATAAAAATAATAATATTAAAAATGTATAAAACGTATAAAAATATCATAAGTCTTGCATCTTATTAGACAAATTCCATTATAAATAAGTATTGTATAACTCAAAGTGTATAATGTATTAGTAAAAAGCAAAAACAACACATAATACGTAAATACTTTGCGGAATCTGAACTTGGGTACGGCTTTCAGTTGTGTTGTATATATGTATATATAAATACATTCATTAAGAGTGTCAGTTCTAAAAATACTGTCTTGAAAAAGTATGCCAACCAATGGTAATTTTTAAAATTTCCTATCAAGATTATTGTAAGGTAATTCTGTCCAGCATCACCACCAACACATGTAGAATTATACATTATTTATTGTTATTCAAATATGCAAATGAAGTTATGTACAAAATTAGCACGCAATTGGGAATGTTTTTTGTGTGTACACTTTGCAAAATGATTTTGACTTCGTTGAAGCGTTAAATATTTATACATATATACGCATAACTGTGTATTCACAAATATATATATATATATATATATATATATATATATAAAAATATCTGTATATATTTAAATCTGTGTGCATAAAATATGTGACTTATAGTTGTTTCAATAATTTTTGACTGGTCGAAACCAGTTTTTTTGCGAGTTAAGCTTGTTTAGCTCATCTGGTAATAAAAAAATATACATGCATAAATATGTGCAAAACAAACTGATTAACTAATTTTTTTTTGAGTCTATATAAATGACAATGAAATAAAAAAGAATATTTTTAAACGGAACCAACATGGAATCGACACTTTAACTGTTTCTATCTTGTTTTACGCTTTTTCGTGAATCATTTTTTATATTCCAATATTCAATATTAAGTTTTAAGTGTCTGCCAGAGGCGTATCTGGTGTCTAAATAGATTTAATTTTATAATTAACTCTGCTGATTATCAGATTGCTTTACCTATATCCAAACTAGATCGAGTATTTTTTGTTTTCAATACTGTTTTTCGGGCGATTAGCCACATTCATATATAAAATATGGACATATATTTTTAAACAATGCACACTAAATCTGTGTAGATATAGAGAAATATATATACATATAATAAAATAAATTTCTTAAAGTTGTCAAGTCTTTTTTCTGTTTTCCAGTAATATTTTTCAATCTTATAAAATATATATCTAAAAAGTAGGAAGACCAAACTTCAGTACTCGACTCGAGAAGAAATCGATGCTAATTCAAATCGACGTTAAGTCATCGATATTTATAAATATTTAATATGAATTTATAAACAATTTTAAATATTTGTGTAAGTGGAATCGCAAACTGCTTCTACCAAAATAGGAAACGTAAGTAATTTAAATTTTAGGTCGCTTTTTTTCTAAGTGTACATCAATACTTGCATATTAATTTGCTTTAAGATTTCTATTTGGTATTCACGAGTTGTTTGTATGCGCTTAGAAAAGAACTTTTATTTAAATTTATAACAATTTATGTCAATCGCAGTGTTTTTTTTTACTATTATTTTTTTCTATTATTAATTTAAAACGCAAATTTATATTTGTGGAGAGGGATTAAGAAGGTCGTGATTACTTTGGTCGTGAATGTGGCGCATGAAATAGCTATGATTTCTTTTATATATGCACGTCCCTTGTGTATATATGGATATATACATACAAGATACATCAAATGTACCAAAGTATTTCTTACAGAAAGTAAAAACAATATTCGATATTTTTGTTTGGTTTTTTATCTAGCACTTAAGTAAGCCGTTGTTTTCTTTTATTTATTCATAAGTACGACCACTGTCAAAATGATGAAAAAAATAAATAGACATAAACATACACATTTATGTAAGTTCCTATTCTAATAAATATTTCAATCATGCCC
Organism: Drosophila demipolita; assembly: GCA_035042405.1. Taxonomy (NCBI): domain Eukaryota; kingdom Metazoa; phylum Arthropoda; class Insecta; order Diptera; family Drosophilidae; genus Drosophila; species Drosophila demipolita. The sequence continues at coordinate 301,829 of JAWNLI010000065.1, read as the reverse complement.
TTTTTGGCGCAGTCGCAACGGGGTTTCTTGGCGTTGCTGTTTGGCTGTTTGGCTTTTGTTGCCATAGCGCCCCATTTTGGGTAGAGACAGCTGAAGCCGCAATTGTCATTCTATCGGTGTGTTCTCTTCTTCAGTTATTCGCTTATTGGATTTTGCTTTGCACACACACAAAGTGCCAACAATAACTATAAAATGGGTTAAGCGCATTTGCCGCAGATGCCGCAAATGAACCAAATTGGTGATAGAGACACACACACACACACACACACGTGTATATATTTAAACATAAAATCACACACTCAGTCAAAACAATAAGCATTAAAAAAAACGCCGCACTTGCACTGTGTTATTTCGGCTCTCTTTGCGTTTGTTTGGCTGCCGTTGTTTTTGTCGTTGTTGCTGGCATTTGCTCCATTTCAGGTGAACTCGATCAATGAACCGTTTAATATACACATACATTCATACACACACATGCACACGCACACACACACGTAAATACATACAGGCTTGTTGTGGCGTTTAAATTTCTACAAAACTTATTTGATTAACGGTAATTGCAAGAGAGTGCTGATCTCTCTCTCTCTCTCACTCTTTGCACAAAAGAGCGACACTTTAACACTCTTCTCTTTGCACACACACCTTCGCTTGCTCAGCGGGCACAGTAAAAAAATGTCAAAGAAAGACTTGCAAGCTGTTGTTGTTGTAAATAAAATAATGGCTGTTGTTGTTGGCTTGGCTTTTGTTTGGCACGTTACTCGCGACCCGCAACTGACGACGTCTCAACGCTTCGGCCGTCTGCTATCGACTGACTTCAGTTCGAGCTGCTAGCTGCTTGGCAGCCAGGCCTGGCTGACTGGCTAACTGCCAAGCCGAACAGGTATGCAGTGCACACACACACACCCATACATATATACATATATATATATATATATATATATATATATATATATATATATATATAAATATATATATGCATGCATGCATGTGTGTTGTTGTTAGTGGTATTTTTGCTGCCAGCCGCCGCAAAGAAAGTCAAGTCGCACGTACTGCGCTGACACCGATGCTGCTGCTGCTGCTGCCGCTGCCGCTGCCACAATCACAGCCACAGTGTCTTGGCTGGAATGTGTTGAAATTAAAAGTTGTTGGGTTTTTGGGCGCAGTGTTGCCGTTGTTGATGCCGTTGTTGTTGGCCATGGCCAGGCCAGTGTTCGTGTTGTTGTATATTTTTATTATTATTGTATTCTGTTTTTTTTTTTTGGTTGGTTTTTTTTTGTTGTGTGGGTTAGACAGGTGTAGCAGGCGTCTGCTGTTGTTATTGATATAGCATTGAACACTTTGAAAAGCCGTCGTCGTCGTTTCTATGCATTCTACAGGTTTTCCATCTACACACAAACTCGCGCACACACACACACACACAGCCAAAGCTACAGGCACACTCAGCTGCTGCAAGCATTTTGCTTGCCTTCGTTTGGTAGCCAGCCCGAGTGAAATCTGCACAAAAATTATTCTATGTACAAGCATATGTATATATATGTACGCATATAGCTATAATCGGACAGCTTATGGTTGTTTGTTTTTTTTTTGCTTTTGGCCACAGAAACGGAAATGCTCAAACTTCGCCACTTTCCACCAAAAAGGTGTCGATATTTATTTCGCCGATTTGTTGTTGGCACACATTTTCCAACTTACTTTCAAAACATATATATATATATATAATTATAACAAATTGTTATACTATTTCCGTTTTCAAATTTATGCTAAAACTAACTATAAATATGTTAAAGAAAAGAGATAAATCCTCAATTAACTTCAGAAATACTAATTATATACTAAATTTGATCTGTATGCTGATGATAGTTTTTAAAATTTGGAATTAAATTAAAGTTATGAATGAAATTATATACAATTAAAAGAAAGGGGAAAAATTTAAAAAAAAAAAAAAACGTATAATAAAATGGCAAATTTTTCAACAAATATTGCTAGATTGGGGAACGGAAAACTAGCTATCAGACAAAAAATTGTTAAGCGCTTGAAGATTAGATATAAACAAGTAAAAATGTTAAGAAACGGAGAAAAAAAAGAATAAGTAAGGCAGAAAGTACAAAACAAAATACGTAGACAAATCTCTGAAATTATGGAATAAGATAAGTTTGCCAAAGGTGGAAAACGCTCAGAAGTTGCCTCGAAATATGTAAGTATTGAAATTTGAATCAATGGAAGATTAAAATCAAAGAAAATTTTAAGCTTCATTCATAATGATTTCGGGTTTCAAGGAAATGTTTGCATGAAACTTTTTCGAAATATTATATTCTAGCCAACTAGACAGGTTCATATGTGTATATGGAAAATCCTCAATTAAAATGTCATAACTTTCAAACTTGAAAATATAATTATAAGTGCGCAATTATTGTTGTAAATACCAGAACGTAAATTTGTTTACGACCTTGGCCAGCGAATTGTGATTACTTTTGACCCCACACGTCACAGCGCAGAAATGCATTTGCAGCACGTTTCGTGTCAAGCGTACAACATCAACAACAATTGTAGCAACATAATCAAAAACAACAACAACAACTTACTGCACTGTGAGAGAGATTTCACCAGGTCTTTTGACAAATCCCTGCTAACCTGCTGACATGCTATTGGTGCAAAGCCCCACCTACCCGAAGAGAAAAGACACCAATATCAATGAAATTTCACTTTGCACTCATGGAAAAACTAGAAAGAAAAATACCCGAAAAAAAATCAAAATATATAATAATAATAATAAAAGCTTTATACGAGCACACTTAATAATTTGCAATTAAATTCGCCGATGGTCGTCGTGCCGCTTGGGAACAGGTTGCTTTAATATGTACATATTTACTTTTGGCCTAGAGTATATCAAGGCCATATCGACGTAACCATTCAGATAGGCGGCTCAGAATATGAAGTAGCCAATTGCAATAAATGGCAACAATATGTATTTTTTTTGTTAAGAAGTGTATTATAACAAGTGCATTAACATAATGCATTTTTTTATATTTTTGAATTTCAAACGTTAATCATGAAATAAAATATAAAAAAAATAATAAATGATTTTTAGTTTAAACTTCGACCGAGTACAGAGTAAAAGAATTTGAAAATTGCTGCAATAAATATCCAATTATTTAAAATATTACATTTTTTGAAATATTAATCAAGAAAAATAATTTTATTTTTTAAATATCATGTAATATAAACATATTTTAGTTAAAAACTTACGGAGTGAAAGAATTTGAAAATTACTGCAAAAAATGTAAAATTTTCCCAATTTTCCAATTATTTGGCTTTTAGCCAAAAGACAGCCGACTCACGTGCACTTTCTGCACTTTCTTCATATAGTGTAAATCACGTTCGGATTAATTAAGCTGGTTTTTATTTTCAGTTTTTTTTTCTTTTTTTTTTTGGTGAAATCCAAAAGCAAGTCAAGGTGCAACAAGAAAAAAATGCTTTGTCTGAGATTCCCTGCATACATACATACATTCAACATTATTTTGTGTATGTAAACTGCAAACTGTGTGTTTTACAAATTTTTGGGGCGATCGCAGAGGGGTAAATGAGAACACTATATATATATATATATATATTTATGTTTTTTTATTATCCCTAGCTTTTGTATGTGCGCAAAAACTGGTATCAGAAATTAATTATTATCGATTTAGGGAAAAGCTTACAAGACATTTAAATTGTACACGATTTGATGTCTCCATTTCTTATTAGACAGATAAAAATAGACAGATGGACAGATGGACAGACGCCATCAATGATACTGATCAAAACTATGTGCAATTTATTTTATTCGTAGATGCTGCCTTCTGCTTGTCTACAACTTCATTAAACACACTTTTAATGAGTACAGGGTATAAAAATCGAAATTGCTTTTGTAGAGCAAAGCCAACTTACTGATTTCCCCCAGTCAGCCAGCAAGAGGCATGTGGCCAAGGCCGATTCGAGTCGAGTCGAGTTGAGTTTGAGTTGAGTAGAGTCGATCGCTGTGTGCCATTAAATCAAAAGGAAGAAGCAACTGCCACGCCCACAGCCAGTCGCAATCGCAGTCGGCAGTCGGCAGGCAGACAGGCAGACAGGCTGTCAATGTTGCTGCCACAAACAACAAGCAGTAAATAGCAACTGCGGCACAAACACCACATGAGAAACTGATTTGTGACGGCCTCGGAACAAGTGGCTTTCTTTTGGGTGCGACGACTTGCGGCGAGATCGCCGAGATCGCCGAGATTGACGATCGGACCAGGGACTCTCAAGACTCAATGCAGCTGCTAAGCGTTTTTAATTGAATCGCAATGAAAAGAGTCTCGAACGAGAAACGCGTTAAACCGCTTTTGATTTTTATACGTCTACGTGTACACACAACTCGTACTAGTAATCTTACTCATACTCGAGTATTCCATACGCCATACAGCCGCAGACACAAGCTCCTGGGTAAAAGTGGGTAATCATCATTAGCGTACCGCATTCGCTGGTTGATGCCAGAGACGGGTGGAGGGGGGGGGGGGGGGGCTTGGCGGCGTGCGGCATGGCAATACAAATCAGCATCAGAGTGCTGGACAGTAAGCGACCCCAGCGCTAACTCTAACTCTAACTCCATCCCCAATCCAAAGTCCAAAGCACACAATCTTCAACCAATTCCATTTCCAATTCCCACATCTCTGTGCTCATAGATTAGGCGGTGAGAGTGCGACAAAGCCAAAAAGCCGCCTTGGCAGCAAAAGCAGCGAAAATAAAATAAAATGAAATCCAAACATTTTAACGGCCTTCTTACAAGATGACAACCCACACACACACACACACACATCATGTTGCATGCCACATCGCGGCAAGTGAAATTGCCTTAATGCACTGCTCCTATCTACATGACCAAAGCGATCTTCCCCACATTCCCTCCCGCCCCTCCCCCAGGTGCCTCAAACGAAAAAGAAATTTGATCTATTTCATTTCAGTGTCGGATTATGGATTGAGCACTGCGTCTGATTGGGTGAAAACACATGTGGGTGTGCCAAAAGCGAATACCAACAACACATAAATATGTTCAACACAGGCACACACACACGCACAATCAAACACACACACACACACTACAACACACTCACAATCACATCAACAATCAGAAGCAATTTTTTTTTTTTCATTTTGGGGCGTGAAGGCTACTGCTCCTGAAAGCTGTTGTTAAGGCCTCCATTAATAGCCAGGGAGAGTCTCAACGATCAATTGTAGCCACTAAGACACTCAATAACTCTTCCCTCTTTGCAATACACTGTAATCATGAAACGGGTACACAATCACAGACCGAAGTCATCTTACTTTCATGATCAGTGTCTATATCGATAGATGTGCTTAAATATGTTTGTATTTTCTGAAGCTATATGTGTGTATCTATATTGAAAATATATTTTTTAAAAAATATATTAAAAATCGCATATTCAATTTCATTCTATTTGTATAATCTTAACTGTTGCTTTCTAACAATATTAAATAAATCTATGTTTGTTTTACTCATCTGTTTCATTGAAGTCTTCTTTCGAGTGAATTGTTTTTGTTTAAATTTAATAGGTTTTTTTTTGTTTTTTTTGTTGGAAGAGTGGCATTTGGCATGTGCTGTCAATTGTGAAGCTTCCTGTAAATTGCACAAAGTTTTAGCCAAAGGCATATATAAACCAGAAGCTATAACCTCTTTAGTACTCTGTGACCCTTGCGGAGAGACACGAGCCCAGCAGAAAGAAAAAGAAAAGTTCTTGAAGAGAAATACTTTGTAGTTATTTTATGTTGGTTTATGTGCTACACCAAGTAAGGGGGGGGAGAGGTGAAGGAACCTTAATTATATCATTTAATTTTTTGGTGGGGGCAAAGAGCAATTAAATACAACAGATGTGCAAGTACCTGAGTCGAATACTACGAAAAACCAACAAAAAACTTGTTTTTTATTCCTCTTTTTTTTTTCTTTTTTTTTTTTGGTAATTGTGAACTTTACGAAGCGTTAACATCGCGTAAAGATTGTCTAACTTGATTGTGGCAGCAAATGTCTCGAGAAACGGAAACCTTCCTTTCAACTGCTTAAAAAAAAAAAAAAAAAAATTTATATATATAAATATTAAAAAAATGCCAACTAGCGGAAGGGAAAGATCCCAGCTGGGCCCTTAATTAATGAACGCTTGATTGATGTGTCTCTTCGTGTGTGTGTGTGTGTGTGTATATAAGTGTGTGTGGCTTGTCAATCAATTTATTTTTTTTGGCGATGCGCATGCGTGCCTATTGCCACTCACCGCAAAAGGGGCGTGGCCGCCACTGATGGCCTTGTCTATTATATCGAATCGATTGTATAAGTAGCCCCAAGTATTAAATGCATATTTGGCTTCCAACTGGTAATTTGCATGAAAAACTTACAGCAATTTTACAAAAGTTGAGCAGCGATGGATATTCAGCGATATTCAGCGATATTCATGTAAAATAGGCGGCACCTCAGATCTCCGGTCAATGGATTGGACTGACTTGAGAGTTAATCGCTGGGTATTAAACAAAAGTATGTCATAGAAAATAAACATATAATTGCCTTGCACACTTTGTGGACTAAAGGCATGCAACATGTTGCAGTGTTGCAGTACAAAACATCGTTAGTTTTATGGGCATTTCATATTTATCTGTATGCATTTATATGCTCTGCTCTCATTAGGAAAAAAGGCTATAAAAAAGCTGTGCAAAATGTATATAGTCAGTCGACATAAGGCAATATATATAATTATGCTGTTATTATTTATGATTAGCAACAAAACATTAAATAAATATAAAAATAAATTTTTATACACATCCTTTATATTAGGTAAGCAAACTCTAATATTATATATAATATTAAAAATATCTATATAAATATAATTAAGATCGATTAAGAAACATAAACAAAAACTCGTTTAATAATATTTTACAAAACTTTTTAACTTTTGTTAATTTCTCAATTCATACTACCTAAATATATGTATATAAATTATTCAAATATATAGATCCAAGTTCAGTTCAGTTACTTCATTAATCATTAACTATAGTTTAATTGCCCACATTATACAACCACAAAGATTGTCAATAAATTCGAAAAGACAGAAAATATTATGAATATGAAATATATAAACAACTTTTACCACACACTTTTATATTTAGTATAGTAATTTTTGCTCACTGTTACCAAACAGAAATCACATAAATTTATTTGTTTGTTCGAAACGATCGCTGCACTTTCACTTCATAATTTTGTATATCAATAGAAATTTTTGTTTGCAAATTCCGTGATTTTTCAGAAATATATTCGAATGTGTGGATGTGGAAGTGTCATTTGGATAACACAAAAATAAGTTTGCTGATATTCTAGCACACGATTATATATTATATATATATATATATATATACATATTTTTTTACGCTCTTCACGTGATTCGCTGGCCATTAATAAGCAAATTGAGACAACATTAAACACTTCTATATAAAATATGTAACAAGTTTACAAAAACTATAAATAATCCTTCGATTCCTTCAATCTAAAGTGCATTAATGAAAATAAATTATTTAGGCAAAAGCAGCGGATTTAACACTACTTTCAGGGAATTTCGCAGTCGCTTGATAAACATTTTAAATACAATATTTTTGGCTTATAGGGGAAATTTCGAATTTTCCTAAGCAATAAAATATCTAAAGTAAAGTGATTTTCTATTTAATCGTCTAAGCATTTATATTCCTGGAATTTTTGTCCATTCCATATGACAAAACTGGTTCTAAGACTTGCCTTTAATTTCTTTACTTTTGAGTCTCAATCTTTGAATCCCTCCTCGTTGCAGACTATCCAAATTGGGTATTCATAGTAGCAATCTATCCAAATTGTGTAGGTTTTGTGAAGGTGAGGAGCAGTTCTCAACTCATATCCCAGCAGAATGTGTCGCCTTATCCAGGAAAGATATGCAACATTCTTGCATATTCTGACCCTCAACCCAACAAAGATACTGACAATCGTGCTGGAACTGGGAGTGATGGAGGAGCTATAAGTAGAGTAGATCTAATAGGTCACTTTGCAGAAACCCTCCAATATATAATACAATATATATAATAATCTCTGCTTCACTTGCTACTCTCTTTGGCACTTATTACTTATTTTGTATTATATGCCTTCTTTTGTATCTATTATTTGTATATGAGTTGTGCCCAAAATGTTCTTAGAGGTTAATCGAATAATTAGAATGAGCTTTGAAAGGAAGTCGCTTATATAAGTTTGTTGTTTGGGAATTGGGAGTGTGTGGCAGAGTTGAAAGCATAATTTAGTTTTTTTTCTGGCAAGCCATTAGTTACCTATTGATGGCCAGTTCATTGTGGGGCGTAGTAGTTTTGTCTGCCTCACTGCCTGGTATCCCATATATGTATTGCATCATGGCAAGCTCGATGTAAGCTAGCCCATAAAAACTGAACCTAATCACGGTGAGCTGTGCAATAGAAGTAGTCAAACTGCCAGTCTCCAGTTTCGGGTCTCAGGCCCCGCTGCAGACCATTACGGTTACTTGTACGGACAGCCAGCCGGAGTAAGAGGAGGAGGAGTCGGCGGCGGCGGCATGGATGAAGACTGGGATGTAGTCGTAGACTGGGTCTGCGGCTTATGGTTGCACTGTGGGCTTGGTTTTTATTTCATTCGAATTTTTCTTTATTTTTTGTTGTTTTTTTTTTGCTTCCTGATTGCTTTTCACGCATGACAGGTGCTGATTAGTTGGCTGACACCAAGACCATAAATGCATCCAAATGGCTGCTACAATATTTTGCGACTTGCCACAAATGCGTTTTTTTTTTAATGCCCCTTTATGCGTCTTTCGTCGTCATTCTGGGTGTGTGGCACCTCATAAATACCTGGCCAAGATTTCCACGCAGCTTATGTAACTGGCTTGCCTCAGGCCAAGCCAAGATGCTAGCCAAAATATGTATACATATTTGTTTGCATATGTACATACATCTTATGCATATAACAAAACAAAAAAAAAACAAAGCCAAAAACAAAAGACTTAAGCAACGAACCCTTTTTTTTATATATCTTTATTTTCGCCGGATCCATGCTAATGTTATCGTAACTGTAACCGACCTCTGCTGACTGTTTGGTTGTTTGGCTGCTTGGCTGCGTGCGTTGCTTCCACTCATTTCCTATTAATTTATGTTAATTATTTGTAGAAGAAAGAGCCTCAGCATGCCCGATGCTGCCTCGGTGCCCGGATTGGCCATTTGTTTGGTTGGCTGCCTCAACTGTCTCTGCCGTTTTAGCCATCTTTTAGTCGTCTTCTTGCCTCTTCTGAGCACAGCGATGTGCCGTACCAGCTGTGGGGCTCACAAGTTCACTGACTTGTTGACAAATGACAAGAGCTAAGTCGTCAGACGGCGACTGGAAAAAAGCGGCATCGCCAGTCTTAGCGGACAACAATTGAAATCGGACAAAGACAGAGGCAGTGGCAGCAACAGACTTAGAGGCAGGGGCAGACCCTGAGGTGGCATCAAACAATATAGATGCTACCACATGGAAAACTTTGCCTGCCAACCACAATGGCAGCTAAGCTCATCTCGAATGACTACAGAATAGATATATATATATATATATATATATATAGATATATACATATATAGAAATGTTGACAGCCAGTTTAGAATTAAATTCTTTGCTAAATGAATTAAAATTTTAAATTATTTATTTAACTATTCATTTTGCAAAGATGAAGAAAATAAAGCCGATTAGCTCCGGTTTTATTTATATCAAATTATATATAATGAAATTGCAAAATGTTGAGAAAGTGAAATCTGGATATTTATATTTTACAAACAAAGATATGTTTTCAAATTTTACATATCAGTTTCTTTTATTGATTTTTCTATTGACTTGAGCTACACTTGTTGGAATTATCGATAATGTCAATGTTTTTATTCATTTAGGTTCCATTTCTCACTAATAGTTACAAATAGTTAAATTAGTTATTCAGTTATCTTACACATATTATCCAAATCAAATCTCTTGAAAGGATTTTTTATCAATAGTTTTGCAATTCTTCTTATATCATTTAGCTTCGAATATAAACTTAAAGACACAATCATCAAAATCCCCCATTTTGATATTATTTATTAGCTAATTTTTTTTTTATTTTGCTAATAATAAATACCTGACTTGAATGATGCTTCTTTTGTTCACAATGCTTATACAACAAAATGGATTTATTAAATTATTAAAAATATGCCATCATCTTCATCCCATCACAAACTATATTTTTTCATTTACTCTGATCTATTGCAAAAGTTGAAGGAAAAAAGTATTCTTAAAGAATCTTCTTTAACTGCAAATCCTCCTGAGGCGTCAACAAATTAAAAACTTGTTTTTTTTATTGTTTTTAATTGTTGTTTTTCTCTAAGTTTTTTTCTGCTTTTGTTTGTTTTTATTCGGTTTTTTGTGGACTTTTGTTTAGAACTTGATTGCGATAATGATGGGTATTGGTTGGGTTTCTTGATTGCTGATGTGTTGCGGTATTTGATGTCTTCACCATGGCTGATGTCAGCATTGAGAAGCTGGGTTTTCAGATTTATAATTCAAATGTTTTGTTTGCCACAACACACAGCATTTGTCAGTAGAGTCATTGAAATTTGAATATAATATTAGTCGAAAAAATCACGTTTTATATTAAAGTCAAATATAAATAAATTAAAATAAAAAAACCATATAGTTTCTCGATCAGCATTAAAAGCTGTCAACAACTAAGAGGCAGAGAATATTTGGATTATTTATCATTTACAGATTACAATGAAAGCCAAAATTTTAAAGACGTAACTTTTTTGAATCAACGTCACAAATCGGCTAAGAATTAAAGTTGTTTACGCACTTTTTTTTTATAATTCTGCCGAAAATCGTATTAAAAAAAGCCATTAACAAATTGTAAATTATTTCAAGTTAAGGGCAATTAGATGATTTAATAGGATTTTGGTTCGGTTCATTTCGCAACCGGTTTTTGGGTTTTTTATTAATCTGAACTTTTTTTTGCCTGTGCTTGTTTATGCCACTGAAAAGTATCTTTTGGCGTCTGGCCGGCAATTTCCGCTTGCCAACGCTCAGCTCTGGCAACAAACAACAAAACACCTGCTTGGTCTAAGCTCATGTTTTCCGCCCCCTGCCCCCATACGTCCCATCTGTCATCTACAAATCATTCTGCCGCCATTCGAAACAAGTATTAGGAATGGTCTGCAATTTTTTGGTACATTTGTCTTTAACACTTTTTGTGGCTTGTCCTCAATTGAAGCATTTCAACTTCAAATTGCTTCATTTGCACAACTCTTGTGGCTTTAAGCCTTTTGTTTTACATTGAAGTTGCGTTGCGTTAATTTGCTTTGATTTTGCTTTTATTTATTTATTTATTGGTGTCAACCAATCGCTCTGCAAATCAAGGTTAATTGCCTATCGTCTGCCCATCCGCTGGACAGTTAATTATTTTTATTAGTGCTTTAATTGTTTGATTTTTCTGAATTTGTCTTCTCCCTGGTAAATAAGCAAAATTATTATTCTGTGCAGAACTATACTGAATTGCACTCGATTCCATTCTGTCTACTTATCCGGTTGTTATCGGCTGGAATATATACAATATATATACATAGTCAGAGATGCCTTTTTTTTTGTCTGCAGTCATCAAAGAATCTTTCCAATATGACAAACTTTTTGTACATTTCACGAGTGATATTTAATTTTGATTGAAATAATTTAGCTGATCGACTTTTATCCAAGAATTTAATTTCTAATTTGCTATTTACATTAAATTTTAATATATTATAAAACATAAAGTAAATTAATTGAATTGAATAATCTATATCTAAAAAATAATTCTGGTTTATTTTGTGTGATTTGAGGCTTAGAAAAACCTTTCGAATTAATCAAGCTCATTTATTGACCGTTATAGTCGCGACCAGATGTAACTGTCAATACAGCTAGCAAACGTAAATGCAACTCTCACACACACACACACACACACACACACACACACAAATCGATTAACCTATGGCTGCGACTCAAATTTATGACTCAAATCAGTGGAAACTTGATTTTTGTTGTGTTATTTGGGACAGTTCTCTAATACTAATATTAAATGTAAATAAATGTTTACAAATTATTGCTGACACTAAGTTTAATTAAGAATGGCCATAAGCAGATTAGAGCCCAAATGCATTTGCATAATTTTGAATAAAAACTTTTAAATTAGGCACAGCTGTTAAATATCTCCAATATATCTCCATAAGCCGATGTAGAATAAAACGAGGGTGTTTACCGTTCAAAAAATGACTGTGAAGTTTTAATTGTTGTATTAAATAAATTCAATATTAGCGGAAAACATATAATTAACAGCTTTAGAAAAATATTATTTTATTAAAAACTGAATATGATTTGTGGCTGCGATTATTATTTGAGAGTTCATTTTCCAGGCAACAGTGGCAAAAAACGTGAAAATGTGAAACTTGGCCAATTTCAGGACATTCTGCGAGTTGTAAATCAAAAGACTTAAACGGCAAACTTGCGCTGGCCAAACTGCTTTTGCCCCAACTGTATACAGGTGGTGACAATGGTAAGGGAGTGGGGAGGGGAGGGGTGTGTGCTGGTTTTGGTGGTTTTGGTGGCAGGGTAACTGTCGCCGACAAGATAAAAAAAAAAACACAATAAAAAGTGAAATTGTCTCGATACGTTTTCAGTTTTCAGCAGTTTTTTGTTTTTCGTGGCACGTTTCTTGCTTTTCACATACATTTTTCGAGCTGCCAGCAAATCAATGAAAGTTGACGCCAAAATGCAGCCAAGGTAAACATGAACATGTGGGCTTCCAGCTAGCTAGCCAGCCAGCTAGCCAGTTAACCAGCCAGGCAGCCAGGCACCCAGGCAAGCAGGCAATTTCGAATGCTCGCATAATCAAGCCAAAAATTGCGGCGAAACCTATCGAAAAAATTATCAAAGTACCATGCAAAAGTGGCCGGAGAAAGGCGATAACAACAAAATCGAAACTAGAGAAGAGAAAAGTGCCACAGCTGAAGAGGCAAGTAAAGCGGCTAGCTGTGCACCTGAGTTGCGGGAACTGGCACATCTGGCGCTGAAGGACGTGGCTTAAAAGGTCAATACTTAAAGTATTTGACAACCGAAATGAGCAATTAAACATTCAACAAGGCCTAAAACGACAGGCTAACAACTTTCACCATTGACTCCAAAAAAAAAAAAAAAAATAAAATAAAAAAACAACACAATGAGATGTGGCTCCCCAATACCAGGCCAAGAGTGTGTGTGTGTTGGAAGGAGGGGGAGGGGGGGGTGGGGGAGGTGCATAAATGCATGAGAGAAGCGACGACAACAAGCAACTTGGAACTGTCCAACAATGTCAATCAGAAATGCCATCTTTGCCCAGTTTTGTTAGTGCTCTTATTGAATATTCGTTGGAAAATGTTGAAGGTTAAAATGCAATTTGGGACATGAGTTGAAAGTTAAGTTCGAATGCCCTTAAATTTTATAAATAGTGTAGTCCAAAATCCCCTATTAATTGCCCAGCAATTATAAAGACTTGTTATTTTTTGGAGTGGCTTATAGATTTGGATGGTCATTTTAAGCTATTTCTTTCAATAGTGCTGACAAATAAATAAGTTAAATTGAACAGATTTTAAGCCAGCTTTTTATGGGTGCTTTGAGCTATTTCCTTCAATCAAAAATAAATAATTTATATTGAACAGATTTTAAGCCAGCAGTATATGAAAAATCACATCATTAAATAGCTGAACATAATTAATGAAGTTGCCTTGATATCAATATCATAATTCTGTGCATATTCAAATTTGTATTTATTATTATATTATATAATTTTATATGAATATATAATTTATTTATTTCAATTTAAATAAAAAGTTTTTAATAAATAAAAATGTAAATTTAATGTTTGTAATTGAATTCGACGTATTAAATAAAAAATAAAGAATTCAAATAACTGGGCATATAAAAATGTAAAATTGACCAACATTAATCAACTATTATTATATTATATAAATAGATAATGTATATATTTTGTTTATTTGTTTAAAACTCAATTTTAATAAATTAAAATTCATATAATTAAATAAATATTAAAAATGAAAGGATTGAAATAAAATGTAAAATGGACCAGAAAACTAGATTAGACAAAGAATTGTAAAAAGAGTTAATTGGAGTTAAGAATTGCAACATTATTAAGATATGTAAATTAACAGTTAATCACGCTTCGAGCTTTCCCAAATAGGAAATAATAAATATTAATTTAATGTAGCAAACTTCACTAAATAGTTGGTATGCCTTGTCCTGTCCTAGATCTGATTTTAAACATAAACTTGAATTGTGCATTTGGCAATTTGTTGGACTTGCTGTTGTGATTGTCAAGTGCCCACTTGACGCCTCACCAACAGAGAGCCCTCACCCTCACCCATACCCCCTACCCCCTACCAGTCAGCAATCCATTACAGCTATGTCTTACCAAATTGAATTGCCATTTAAATGCACAGCGTGGCTTAAAGTTGTTGTTATTCTTTAAATTTACCAAGCATTTTTTGCAGTTTTCGTTTTTTTTTTGCTTTTTTTTTGCCTGATTTTGATTAACATTTAGCGTTTGCACTTGCAGCTTTTTGTTGTTATTGTTGCTGTCTGCACAAAAATAGTTCATTAGCACTAGCTTTCTATGCGTTGTTGTTGTTGTTGTTGTTTGTTGCTTGTTGTTGGTTCAACGGATTAGCACCAAAATATTTTGTATGTCATCTTAATGCCCCTTTTGTGCATAATATTGTTTTTTTTTTCTCTTGTGATTTTTTGTTTTATTATTTATGTTATTGTTGTTGTCGTTTGCTGTTCTTGCATTTGTAAAATGCGTTTTAAAAATCATGTGAAAATATGCAAAAGAAACGAAATGGGAAACATGACAATGACACAATTTATGCAAAATGCATTTTTAAACGAAATGCACACACAATACAAGTATTAACTTTCTTGATTTATGTTGTTTAAGAAAAAAATATATCAGACATTTGTTGCTGTCGAATGAACTTTGAGACATTGTTTTTGGGAAAGTGAGAAAAGTTTGATGTTATTATTATTATGCATTATTCATTTGAAGAATGATAGCTGAAAAGATTTATTTGCTTCACACATCAAAATGCTTAAATAATAATTATAATAAATTGTTCATCAAATTGATTTATTTCGTATCATTTCCAATTAAATTAGTTATTTATGAAAATTTTTTAGTTAATTAATTAGTTATTTATGAAAAATTTCAAATTTATCAGCTTTTTCTTAAAAGATAAATTACAATATAGACAAAACATATTTTTGTCCTTTCTTTTCTTTTACCAAGTGTTATACAGAATACCAAAATATTTGGAATTACTTTAAAGAAAAGATTAATTGCTTGCAAAAGAAATACATAAAATACCAAATTGATCAGTTTATTCATAAAAGATATACAAAATATAGTTTTGTCCCCTCTCTTTTTTTTATTAACTGTTATACAGAATAACAAAATAGTTGAAATTCATTTTTACTTACATGCTGCAATGACCTTTAAGCCCAATTATCTGTAAGAAACCAAAGAAAAAAAATGTACAATTAATGCAGATCATTTTAAAAATAATAGATTGCATTGCACAATGCAAACTGCCAATGACAAAATGCCAGACAATCATTCAAATGTCGCAGCACAAATACAAAATACAAAAAATACATAAACAAACAACACTGAAAAATGTCATAACAAGCAATAGCAAATGCCAAATCGTAACAAATCAAGAAACAGACAACAAATATTTCTGCAAACTATACAAAAACAAATCAGAACAGTCAATGGAGGCACACCGAAGTCCAAATTCTCTCGCCGATCGATGTTTGTACCTTCATTTGGATTGTAATTAAAATTAAATTTGGCTTTTGTTAAATAATTTGGTGCACCGATGTTGATAAGTATTTCAATAGAATAATAACCATTTCAATAGTTGCAGTCAAAAATCAATAATTAAATCTATCGGATCCAAATTATATCGTTTTGCAGAGTTTTAAAATTGTCCACGAAAGCAAAGAAACCGACAATAATTAAATTCTTGCTGCCACAGCCACAGCGACAACTGCAACTGCAACAAGCTGCTGCTGTGACCCACATAGGCGGGGAGTGAAGGGTGCTGATGACGAGGTGGTTGGTGGTGGGGGGAGGTGTGTGTGTAAGCGGAGCTACGTTGTTGAAATTTCTGGTGAGGAAGCTGCCAAAGTTAAAGGCAAAGAAGCAGTTGGCCAAAAGTTGCAATTGTTTTTGTTGTTGTTGTTGTTGTTGGATAATAGCGGCATTTTAAATCGCTTGCATTGTTTCGTTGGTTTTTGTACTGCTAGTGGTGTGTTGGTTGTGTTGGTGCTGCCGCTGGATTATGCAACCGCACGAGTGGCAAACATGAAGAAACAGTTATCTGTGAAATTGCATCGACAAACGTGATGAACGTTACCCCAATAGAAAAAGACAATAGCAATAACACTAAACACCAAACAACAATAACAACAACAACAACAACAACAACAACAACAACATCAACAACGACAATGACAACAATGTTGGACTCTAACTAGCGATTACAAGGTAAATCTAGCACAGGCTCTCTTCCGACTTGGCTGGGCTTTTGTGCCTAATTCTCATCTCATGGCTGCGCTGAAGATGCAGCACTTTTACTGCGCTTTTCTCACACAACAACAAGAGCAACAACAACAACAACATTAACTTGACATAGTCCCGTAATACATTCATGTACGGAAATATCAGATTGGTTTAATTAGATGCTGGGCTGCATTTGCTTTTAGCCCTAAATGCAAAAGCTGCTCACAGCGCAAAGAAGCAACTATAATTTATTTGTTAGCTGATTCCCTAACTAGGGGATGGGGGGGGGGGGAAATGTGCAAAACAAATAACCAATTAATGTTTACCTCTGCTATCAACTAATAAACAAATTTGTTGACATGTGCATGAGAGGGCGGAGTGAAAACTTCTCAACTCAAATGCATATTTATCTCCTCAAGAATTTAAGTCATTTTCTCTACTTTTTCATTAAGATAACCCAATGAGGCGTAGCCGAATGATGTCCTATCTTGCAATTGACCTTATTGTGCAACTGAAGTCTTTAATAATCTGCATCCCTACTTCTGTCGCAGTTAGTTCAAGACCCATCCGGTCCAGGAGTACCATTTATTCATTATTCCTTGGTTGGCATAGAAACGTGACAACTATAAAGGAGATATAACTATAATAATTAATAATTATAAAACCAGTGTGTTGATTAACTATTCATTTCTAATATTGGAAATTTATTTTATTTATTTATTATTTATAATTGGAATTGAATAATAAATAAGACAGAGAAGTTCTCAAGTTAAGTAAAATTCTGTGTGTGTTGTTTTATTGTGTCTGTGTGTGTTGAGAATTTGTGTTAATATTAAAGTTGCGCCTTTTCGGGTAATTACGCTGCACAAACACCAGCAACAGCAACAGCAGCAGCAGCAGCAGCAGCAGCAGCAGCAACAGCAAACGCATTGCACAGTTGCAGTGCATGCGCCTAATGAGCTGATTGTTCGGCCAAAGCGACTGAGCTCAAAAGCAACAATAACAACAACAACAACAGCTATGACAACAAACACAATAAGACGAGAAAACGTGCAACTAATTCGCTGCAGCACTTTGTTCCTATTCGCATTTCGTTGCTGTCCCACATTTTTTGCATTACTGTCTGGGGGCAAGTTCGTTTCCTAAGTCTTTTGTTTTGCACAGCGTGGGTAAAAAATAAAAAGAAATACAAACAATATGCAACGAAAAGCAAATTCAAATCAAACTGAATACACAGGCCAGCAGACATAACCGCCATGCACTGATTTCGATGGCTGCGCTGGCCCCTCCCAGCCGCCTAGCCCCCATGCCACGCCCACCGCACCGTTGTGCGCCAATTGACAGAATTCTTTTTGTTCAACAGGCATTTTGTGCGTGTGTGTCTGCGCGTGTGTGCGTTCGTGTGTGAGTGGGGGGGGGGGGGTGTGTTCAGTTATTTCACATATTTTTGCAGTGAGCTTCGCAACTCAAAGCTGTCCAAAACAAAAAAAAAAACTCTTACGATATATTCGATTATAAAATGTGTGGGCGAAACTTATTCGATTTCAAGCGAGTTCTTTCATTGTTTGAGTGCAGGCAACGCTTTCTTTAAAATGGGTAACAAACAATGGCAACGACAACAACATTGACACATTTGAACTAATTAAATGTGAAGTGTTAATTGCATCACACGACAATTTGTCAATGATGTCAATCGTAAGAGGCCCAAAGAAAAAAAACAGCATTGCCCACTTTTCCCATATTACCTTTTGAGCTCGTAATTAGCCAACTGCAAAGCAAATGTTAATTACCTTCAAATTGTTAATTATTAATATTCTGCCCAACAATCACGTAAGCAAATACTGACGTCACCTTATGTCATTTATCCATTGAAAAATGACAATAAAAGGTTTAATGAAGTTGTGCCAAAGTTGTGTAACAGTTGATGAACAGATGGAAAAAAATCCATATTCCTGTACAAATTTAATAATCAATTAAGGAAGCTATTTAAGCTCTGCCGACTAGTGCATTCTTATTTATTTTTCTGCCTAAATTCCAAAGGATTTGAATTTGTAGCATATCTTTATAGCTTAAAAAAAAAACAAAATATTTGATATATTTTAAAAACAAAATAAAATAATTTCTTATGATATCTCAAGAATTAAATTAAATTCGAAAGAATTTGATTTTTTAGCAAATGTTTTGGAAATACTGTTCCAGATAGCATAAATATACTTCATATATTTAACAAATAAAGTTAAATATTTTCTAATGATTTCTTAAAAACTGAATTTAGTTTATTATTATCATTATTATTATCAATTAAATATATGTTTTTTTACAACGATTTAATCGCTTTTCATTCGTTCAGCTAAATATATGCATATAGATAAACAAGAAAAACCTATGACGGACCCTTAATATATTGATATTGGGTAGCCAGTTTTAGTATTTCTCCAAAAAATCACAATGATTTGTGCAGCTAAGCATGCTTTTTGCGACACTTAATTTCAGTGGCGTTGACACAATGTCAACATTCCCAACTTTTGTTAAATAAAGTTAAAATCAAATTAAAGTACAAATTTTCAATTGTATATAAAACAAAAATGTATATATATAAATCATACATTAATTGCTGCAGAAACTGAAACCGAAATAAAACAACAAAAAAATGAAGACATGAAAAAGGAAGAGCCGCGTTGCATCAACCGAATCGGCGGTAAGCAAATTAAACAAACTTGCTTAGTGGCTGAGCTGAGTTGGCTGTTGAGTTGCTTAGGTGGTGATTACGTGGCCAGGGCCTGAGATCGTTGCATAATCCATTGGCGTCACATCATTATAATCGAAGAGCCGCAAAAAAGACAATGGATTGTGGTGCTCATAGTGCTATTGCCAACATTGTTGCCACTCTCAGTCTGAGCCTGAGCCTGAGTCTGAGTCTGAGTCTGGGTCTGGGTCTTAGCCGGTGTTTTTTAGTCTCAGTCTGGGCTTAAGTATCAGACGCATCGACACATTTACTGTGTGCTGACTGTGCGACCAGCACTTACAATAAGCCAAGCGACCTCAAGTCTACAATGCCCGACTGACAAATACCCGGTACCCATATAATCATATATAATGTATAAGAAAAGAGGGAAAGGAGGAAAACATACAAAAACCGACACTTTGCAAGCGACGCACTTTTGGCAATGGTTGGGCTTCTTTCTTCAAAAAACATACAAAACGAATTCAAATGTGTTAACAGGCCAAGCAAAGGTGGCCCAATTTATATTGTTTGTGATATACGCTAAAATACTTTTAGCACTTGGTAAAAAGAAATGGGTTAAGAAATCAATTTAAAAATCGATTAAAGCAAAAGTTATAATTGATCTTCGTGTGTTAAACTAGATATGAAGTATAATTAAGTTGTTGTTATACTTGTTATAGTCTCTAAGATTTGCGATGGGATTTTACAAATAGACAGAGAGATAAACAGGAACATGGCTAAATAATAAGTAAGGGATCTCAAAAGCTGCCTTCAACACAACTTCAAAACACCCATTTGCACATTTTCAACGTGTAAAAGGTATAGATATATAACTACATATATGTAATGGGTATATATAAATATATATATATATATGTATACAACAATCGCAATGCTTCAATGGAGCGATTTGCGGTCATTTGATAGCCCTGCCCAAAACTGGAACAGCCGATTCACTCACTAATCACTGCACTGAGTGCTACTCACAGCTGATGACTGCTGACGAGCTCTGCTCTGCTCTGCTCAGCTCAGCTCTGCTCTGCTTTGCTCTGCTCTGAGGTGTTACTTGACTTCATTTGCTGATATCGTTGTTGTTATTGTTGTTGTTGTAATTAAGGTTTTTCTATTTTGTTTTTGCTTTTGCTTTTTTTTTATTTTTTGCTTACACTTTGCGTATTGGTTTCGGTTTCGATTTAAGTTCGTTTTGTGTGCATTCGACTTGAACCCAGCCTGTGATTGTGTTTGCGTGCAGTGTGCAGGGGTTGTGGGTGGGGGGGGGGGGGGGCTGTATATGAAATGGTGGGCCTAAGCCTGGCTGCATGCATATTTATATGGGGAAGTGTTTGCCTGCACGGTAATCGATACCTCAGTACACAGTGCTCAGTGCTCAATGCTGAGTAAGTCTTGTATCAAATACGAATCACGTAATCACAATAATTGTCTAGCATTTGGCGCTGTGCTCAGCTCAACCGCCGTTTGATTTCATGTATTTGCCCATGTATTGTGTACATATGTCTCAATTTATGTATGTATGTATGCGCTCTTCGCATTGATTCGCACACAAAGCTAAAAGCCCCAATCATCTGACGAACATTCGGCGCTTGTTTATTACTCGTTATTATGCTCATTCGCTTCCTGATGATTCCAATCTAAACTCGTTAGTAATGCATAAAATTTGCCAACTAAATTGTTGCCAAACAAAAACCGAGAGATTTTAGCTGCTTGCTGGCATCTGCTTGAGAGGTTTGATGATTTGCTCGGCAGACAATGATAAATGTATGTTTTTCTGTAGACATCACAATTGAAACTTTATATATTTAAGTAAAAAAACATATAAAAAATCCACTGCATTCTGATTATCATCATGTCGTTTGGGCGGCTATAATTTTAAGCTATAAGATATATATAGATAGGAGTAGGCTATAAATACCTATCGAAATTGGGTATTTATAGTAGCAGTCCTCAACTCACATCTATCCAGGAAAAGATGTAGCCTCCTAGGGATGCATGTTCTGAGTTTCAATGATATAGAAGCCCTCAACCCAACAAAGATTCTGGCATTCATTTATATTAACCATAACCCGAATCTTATACAATTTAAATAGGTATAAATCATTGGCTTAAACACGATCAAAGTGTGCCTTCAGAACTCAATATGTCACAAATGCTATAAATACTATAAAAATTGCTTATTTGCTGTGTTCTTTGGCAAAATGCAGTTATTTCTCATTGCGCAAAGATAAAACAATAATTTAGTTTTTCAACAACGGAGACTTAAAATAGAATTGCGAATTAGAATGTGAACGTTCAAAGTGTTGGGCACATTTGAAACCGGCTAAAGACTACAAGGCTTTTATTGTTACTTGTTCTTGTTTTTTATTCAAGCATGTTGAAAGAAAAAGTATCAACAACGGATTAACTATATAATACAGTTCCTATAGGAATTGCGATATTATTAAAGCCACACAAATGGATATAGTATTCGGTGTTTTTTATTGCTTTTATTTGTTTTTACATTTAAAAAGATTTTGTTTTTTTGTTTGTTTACCGTTGTAGATAAAGCCACACTTCAATTTCAACAATTGTAGCCTTCGTGATTTTGTTACTGTCATTTTTTTTCATATTTTGTTGAACACAACGCTCCCGGCATGCCCCCTGCTTGAGCACCCTTCGCCGACATTGAAAGGTTTCGCCTTGAAAACGCATTCGAAGTGGGAAATGATTTCAATGTCATTTTTATTTTTTTTTTTTTTTTCTGTGTTTTGGTCTCTGTGGGAACTTTTCAATTACGCTGTTCGAGTATCTGGTCAAGGTAAAAGCAACTCTCGTAATTTATAACAACAATACAAACAATTTCAGCAGCATCAACATCAACTGGTTCTATAAATTATCATCATTTCTACTGAAAAAAATGGGTTGCCCAATCTTGAATGGGAAAATAGCTAATTTTGTATTTTAAATTTAATGGTTGTTTATTTAAATAAACATTAATAATAATTACACTTAAAAAAGTGGGAATGTTATGCCGGATACTGAAAAGAGAAATATTTATATATACTTAATATATATATATATATATATATATAACTAAACAATTTTAATGGACTTAGACTTGCTCCAAAACTTTTATTTCCGCCTTAAGTGTGTAACCAGTATTACTAATGAACAATTTGCAGACTTCAAAGACAAAGTATTAAAATTAGGATGCTACCTTCACATGGGGACTTAGGAAACAATAATTACATATCGATGTATCTCCCGAACCCCCACAATTTTAAAGCTGGAGCCATTAAATTTAATTGGTAGATTGCTGAAAATGGCCCTCAAAAATTTCGAAGGTGTATGAAAAATATCTTCCGCAATTTTATTGTTTGAGTTATCAAACTTTAAAGGTAGATTGCTAGGAACTTACTTCTAATAATGATTAAATAAAATAATGATTAAATTGTTAAGTCATTTACACAATAAGAAATCTGCTAAAATTCGATTTACACTTTCCGAAATATGGGCTTTTGTAGCCTTCAAATTGTGGCAGATATGTGGTTTTATCGATTGGCGATTATCGATTTAATCGTTTACCCGTATTCTTTCTGGTGGACTTAGCACTCCAATTTTTGCACATAACCAATATACAATGATACTTTCGATACTAGAGTATAATAATTTGACATCAGTTTGATTTTACCTTCCGTTCATGATATCCCTTAGCTTAGTGGGTCATTCAAGATCCAACAACATAAACAAGCAACAATCAACAAGCAACAACAATCGCTGCACGATTCTCTTTTGATTAGCCTTTTATGTATAAATTATTGAATACAAAATCCATTTTGTGTAATTCGCAGAAAAGGCCACAATATGATCCGCAATCGTTGATGCCACACTTGACTCAAACCGACAAAGGCCAAACAAGAGAGAGCCAAGCCGACTGATTAATACTCTTCCAATCAAAAGGCGTGAAAAATGTGACAAAATCAGTCATGGAGAAAATTGTAAGACATCAAAATGGCCCAATTTTCAAAAGGTTTTCGTGGGATTTCAGTATTGCTGCTCAGATCTTTCTGCCATATTTAAAATTTTTTTTTTTTTAATTTCAATTTGAACTTGTTGGTATCCCTTTATCCAATTCGATTTTAAATATGTAGCTTCAAGGGAGTCGGAGAAGCGTTTCATTAGACATTAATACCAATATACAGCTTGGAATCTTGTAGAACTGGGTCGAACAGCTGTGATAGGTCAGTGTTTGACAGAGAAGACTATTATTGGAAATTAAGCCAGGAACTTTATGATTATATAATATTTTCAACAAGGTATTTGTATAATATCTGATTTTCTTATATGTACGATTTGTTTTGCACTAAACTTTCCACAAAATCTGTATCCCAATTAGGTACAAGTTTACCTTAGCCTTTTATTGATCAACTGTGATATATATATATATATATATATACATATACGTGAAACATTTTCGACAAGCGCATTCTTACTTATTTATTTTGTTTTTTTTTTTTTTGCTGTTGTAACTGAAACTTGGTTCACAGTGGCAAGTTGTAAACGGCAACGAATAATTAAACTGAAGACCAGGCATGGAAGGAAGACCTGTTTAGTAACGTTGGTTGGGCCCTGGCACCGGGTCGACTGGTTGTCAAAGCTTGGCCATTGGGCGCTGGCCGACCGCCAAAAGACAATGCTAAATGAAATAATAAGCAGCAGCGTTGCCCAAAAAACAACAGCAGCAACAACAGAAAACAACAACAACAAAAATTATAACAATAATCAGGGTATAAAAAAATAACAAGCTTCACAACAGCACAAAGATTAATGTCGCATGACAGCAATGACGGAAATCTGAAGCAGCCGCCTGAGTTGCCCGGCAAGTGGACGCAGTGCGGCGCCTGGACGGAAACGGACAGACAAAGAAAAAAGTGAAAAAGTTACAGTTGAGCTTGAAAAAAAACAACGAAATAAAATAAAAAAATTGACAACACTTTCAATTGTCGCATGTCGGCAACGTTGGCCGGGCAGCATAGGAATACCCCAACCGTCCGTGGCCCACCCAGTCCCTCCCTCAACCAAACGGGTCAGACAAATTAAAACCTCAAGAAAAAAGCAAAAATAACAATAAAAAAACCCAAGTCAAGCGAGCGGACAATGAAATGGTATGGTTTTTTAATGAAAGCAAAAGTGAAACGCGGCCTGAACAACGGAGCCCAGCCGATGGCCAACTGGCCGATGGCCGACACCGATCCGTGGGGCCCTGCGAAATCAAAAGTGGTCTTATTAACATTTAATTAAGGCACAAGGCTCACAGCTCCGTTTAGTTGCCCGTGGAAATCGAGCCAAGAATTTCGCCAAAGATTTGTGCATCATTAATAATAAATATCTGGTTTAATTTAGTACACATCACTTGGGGTTTATTTAAGCAATCTAAATTATATATTCTATGGTAACTAGCTAAAATATTGCCCACTGGTTACAGCTAAAGACATGTGGGGAATATTGGCCAAATTTCACCGCATATTTTAAACTCCATAATTAACAATTGTACAAACCTTTTGAATGGCCACTCAAATTTGTCTGCCCAAGTTGGACGCGAGACTGAAGAGCATTAAATTGGCCGTCTGGAGCCAAAGCGAATCCGTTGACAATGCATATTACATGGACAGACGGGACTGTCTGGACAGACTGGACAGTTGGGAGTGGCCTTTTGAGCTAATGATCTGGCCGCTTACCGCCTTACATTGAAAAGTTATTGTATTATTTTAATTTGGCGTTTAAAAACGTTTGTTAATTTACATTTAATTTATTTTGCAATGAAATGCAGGCAGTGCCACTCATAAATTGTACGTATTGCTACCGTATCCCCCGGCAACATTTAATTTCAATCCATTTCCAAGACCCAAGCCAGGCCCAACTCCAGTTGGCCTCGAGTCGGCAGACACAAGTCTGGCCATTTTCAACCGTTGCAAATCGATTTTGGTAGTTTGCTATTTATTTAATTTTTTTTCATTTTCATTTTTTTTACGCTCGTCTTGATTTTGTTGCTGTTTTCTCGGTTCGCTCTGCCGTTAAGAGAAAGGTGCTGCTGATCAGTCAGCAAACCAGTAAACAGCAACAGCAACAGCAACAGCAACAAAAACAACTATAAATAACAAAAAAAAAACAACACACGCGCAATTCACTTTCTAATGATGCACATAAAAAATAAAAACAAAACCAAAAAAATATCGCAAAATAAATCTCTTTTTATTGACATTGTGCCTTTTACGCTGACCGCAAAAATGCAAAGCAAAAAAGCAACAAAATATGACAACAATAACTTATATAAATGTCCTGTCATAAAATTGTCAAATTTATCAGCCAAATTAATTTGGAAACTTGAAAAACATTGAATTATGTGAGCCATGAGTCCATCGAATATATTTTTTTATTATATACATATTAATATATGCAGCAATATTAAATACAAAATTTATAACAACAATTATCAATCGAAATGATCAAATATCAAATTGCTTTGACGAAGCTGCAATGCTCTGCAAAACATGATTTTCAACTAATCCAATGAACTAAATGTAGTATTTTTATTATCTTATCTTCAACGAGATTCAGGTGCTGCTGAATCATGAATCATTAATTATAATTATTAACAGCTGCGGCGATATATGCGTCTATTCGTAAAGTAGAAATTATTAATAATAAATTGCCTCTTCATCAATTTAAATCCAAATCGATTTATGATAACAATAAAAATACAAAACAATTGTGGAGATTTTCGAAATATTAAAAAAAGAGGCAAATGAGAAAAGTCAAAATTTGAAGAAAACTTAATTTCTAAATGGTTTGTAAGTGCATGAAAAAATTACCTTAAAGTAAATTAAATTCCATTTTAAGCCAAATATATTTACTATGAAGATCATTCAGTTAAATTTAAAAATAAGTTTGATAATATTAAAAGTTGAAGTGGCAAACCGTTTACAGATGAGTCAATAATTTAAAAATATAAATGAATGTTTAAAGGTGGCTCACGGTTTGGGAGATTAATGGTGATTTACTATGGGCTCTGACGATTGTTAACTTGTACATGGGTTAGGCTAAGCACAAAGGCCAATAAAAGACACGTACTTAATTTGAATATGCTGTAAACCAATTGGCTAAACTTATTCAACTTGCGGTAAAGAGTATGACAAAATGTCATTTAGCTGCAAACTGGTTTCGCAGTTGGTAGTTGGCCTTTTTGGCGGGTTTTTTTTTTCGTTACCATTTAGATGAGTTATAGGTGAAAATTGTCGCGAAAGTCGTGATTTGTGAATCGATGGCTATTACAGCTCGTGCTACTGTTGTCGTTGTTGTTGTTTTTGCTGTTGCTTTGCTGCACAAACTGCGCCGTGAAGGTCAAGAAACTCTAAAGCGCTTCACTTGCTTAATTTATTGTTTTTTTTTTTTTTTTTTTTTAATATCTTTTTGGTATTTGATTTTAATTAAAGTTAATCAATTTTCGCCCGCATTCATCATTGAAAAATTAGCTAGGATTTTCCTTCTGCCTCCATAAACTGTATTTGCATATAATTTATAACCAGAAACCAAGAAAAAAATTCAATTGTGTACAGAAATTTCTGTGGTTTACTCGTTGGACTCAAGATGAGGGCGGAACACTTGGAAATCCCAATATATCTGATGTGAAATCTTTCGGACAAAGTTTTAGTTATAAATGAGATATTTTTATTATTAATATATCAATTTATATCACTTAAAGGGACTCTTTGTTGGTGGGTATGGGATAAATTTAACTTTAGATAATCAAGAAGCTAATGCTTTGCTTGTCCCTAATTACAAGCCCGAGATCCGCTCATGATAGGAAAGAAGACCTAAAAAAAACAGACAGAAAGCTGTATCCACGATTTAAGACAGGCAAACAGACAAATATTTTTATTATTACATTTTTGCATTTGTTGTTTATTTTTATATATAAGTTCGATCATAGCTGGTAGCTAACTAAAGAGCTAACCTGCTTAAAGTGTTTTTATTATTTTTGGTAGTTTGATGCGTATTCTGTTTATTGTCTCTTTTTCATTATGCGAAACGGTTAAATTAATTCTCTTAATTTGTATTGTACTACTTAAGCATTGTCTCTGTTGGCTTTTCTCACTTCTTACTTGGGCCGCCTAACTGTTTAGCTGACAGCGCTGTCAAATTTGTTGTTGCTATTGTTATTGCAGCTGCTGTTGCGCTTCACACGTGGCTTAATTAAATTGATGAACGCTAGATGTCGCTGTTGCTGTCACCGTTTTGTCTCTGCTTACACTTCTCTTCCTCTGAATGACTGCCTGTCTGCCTCTCTGACTGAGCCCCCCTCCCAAGACACTCTTGCTGTTGCTTGTTATTTAGCTTTTGGTCTTTTTGTGCGTGTGCGTAAGTTTCGTTGCTTTAGTATTCTTTTCACTTCTGCGTGTGGAGAGTGTTAAAATACAACAACAACAACAATGGAACTGAACTGGAGTGCGCCTACAAAATATACAACAGCTCTCAGCTGCGTGGGACAGCCGCCAGCCAGACAGGTGGACGAAGAAACTCGAATATAAAGAGAGCGCCGAAGAGACGGTGAGAGTGAGTGTATGTGTGTGTGTGTCTGGGTGTGTGTGTGTATGAAGAGAGAGGGCAGCAACAGCAGAGCTGAAAGAGTCGACTGCATTGTTCGATTTAACTTTCACTAATTGCCCGTTGACAATGCAAGACGAAGCGACGTCGACGTCGAAACAAGTGAAGACCTTTGGCATTATTGTTGTTGTTGTTGCTGTTGCTGTTGCAAGTGCTGCTGCAGGTGTAGCATGCTTTGGCATGTGTGTATCTGTGTGTGTGTGTGTGCGTGCATATATTAACGAGCAAGTCGACGGTCTCCGCCATGCATCTATGCCAATTATTTTGCGCAGAAATTTCATTTACTTTCTATATGGAAATATTTGCACACTTCAAAATTCTTAAAAGCTTAGAAAGTTTACACCAATAAGGTAACACCCAGACGCCGCTGCCACAGACTCTTTAAAGATGCCACAGCCAACCTACGAAGTAACCAATTTAAATTTTTACCTCTTTTTTTATTGGTTTTATTTTTAGTTTTATTGCGTGCGGAAATTGGCGGCCCCGTTTCTTCTTCACCGACTTCATCTCCCATTCGAATTAAATAGTTGCTTTTATTGTTGCTACTGCTAATTGAATGATTGTTTGATTTGATTTTGACAGATAAACGTGAATTGATAACAATATATATATATTCAAATTTGTATATATAAATAGCTATGCGAAAGTTTCATTCCGAATCTTGTCTTGAGTCAACCGGGTGTTGATGGATTAGTGAAATGTGTCACATTCATTAAGCGTTCCAAATTTAGGGGTGTTGGGACACCATCATATCGAGAGTTTTTTTCAATATGTATGGAAAAGTAACTTTTTCTCGAAAATCGTGTTTAGTATATTTGTATACACTTTATGGGATCACAGAGGGGGCGAGGAGGTGGCATATTAAAAGCAATTTAAGCTAGCTGCCATAAAAAATAGGAATAGCCCTGAAAACTAGTTTCGTAGCGCTCAAATAATATTCCCATCAAAATAAATGACGTCCGAGTAGAGCTCAAAGACAGTCTCTGTGATGAGTCCACGAAGTCCAATCTGGAAGCGAGAGATTGCAGAGAAGCGGCTCGTGTCAAATAACATTCCAGCAAGCGAGGAGATGGTCATAGTTGCCACTCTGTCATATCTGCCACTCTTCAGTAAGCCGCATACACAAATTCTAATAATTCTAATGGCAGTCGTTGCAGCAGCTGCTGCTAAACTTGATTTCTATGTTGCTTGTGTTGCAGCTGATCTTTAAGCCGATGTTGCACAGAAACAGGTTAGATGCAGCTACAAACCCCTCCAATCCCACTACATGGCTCACTCCGTCCCTTTTGTAAATGGTCAAGTCATAAATAAATCTTGCCACGCAGATGGCTGTGAATTGAACTGCAGATGTTGTCTATTTAATTACTTACACCCAACACGAACACACACCAATAGCACACACGCACACGCACACACACACGCACACACCTGTTAAGTGACCATACAGGGAGCTGATCATATGAAGCGGCTAATATGACACGGTGGTGGCACTGCTCGGATGTGTTCCTTCGGAAATTACTGTTAGGGATCTCAAAAGAATGGGTGTCAATGCTCGCAAGGCTAAAAGTGAGCAGTGGAAAGAAGAAGACATGGATAGAACACGTCCAGATACGGCAAATGGAGAGGACAGCTATGCGGAGATACTTCGCAGGCAAATGAGAAGCTGGGCGAGCTTGTGAAAGCGGTTTCCAGGATCAGGAGCACCCAGAAGGGTGAGTTACTGCTGCAGCTGGACAAACCGGGCATGGATACCTCGGCGCTGAAGTGCCTCGCGTGTGAAACCCAAGGCGAGCAAGTAGCGCGTGACCATCGAATCCAGGGATCTGGATGAGGTCACGACAATGAAAGATATTGTCGACGCGCTGAGGACACAATTGGGCTTGCAGCAGTTAACACTTTCTCTACATTAAACTACGTAAGCCATGATGGATCAGCTCAAGATTAAGTGCATCATATGCCAGGGGTTTCAGGGTTGCAGTATCATAGGCTTTGCTACTGACTACTACTGAAACTAGTCGTGGTAGGTTAAGGAGCTTAAGTTAAAGGTCAGGAATGTCGCCAGTTGATATACCAACGAACGATATGATAAAGAGGCGACGCGAAGGTCACCACAATTTCTTACAGGTTGCATTAACAACCTGCTTAGACTTGGGAAGGACATGCCCAAACCTTCTGTATCTTTAGATGATACTCACTTAAGCCACAACGAGCCATAGCTTGTCGTAACATACACATACACACACACACACATAGACATCAGCTTAAAAGACCTTTGCAGACAAAAGATTTCTTGGCTTACTGCGACGGCTTTTGGTTTTTTTCTCCTGCAGCTGCGGTTGCTGTTACTGCCCCCTTCTTGAACAAGCAATACTTCCCACAAGCCCTCGCCCCTCCCCCCTCCCCCCTACATAGTCTTTCAAACACCTTACCCCGTGGACCCTTCCAACACGACGCCAGCTCGTTCAGTTCACTTGGCTCGCTTAGCTAAGCCGAGAAGCGTAAAAAGCAACAAAAATAAATTGAAAAAAAAGAAATACCAGAAAAAATAGTATATAAAACAAAAAAGAAAAACCTGCAAACTACGAAGAGTAACCCAAAAATTCAGGCCAACTGACTCAAGTCGAAATCACTTCGTGCTCTGGGGTTCTACGGTATGCAGCAGACAATTCCCTCTTCCTCTCTCTCTCTCTCTCTCTCTAACTCTCTCTCTCCTTCTCTCTCTTAGTTGATCTCTCTCTTTCATAGCCCTGTGTTTTGTTTTTAATCTGTTGCTATTCACCAACAGCAAGTAAATAATTTATCGACCCATGATTCTGGGTCTGAATAAGTTGTGGCAAATTAATTTTGATTTTTAAATATTGCTATTTATGAACTAATCTCCCCAATCTAGTACATATTTGGCAGAATTCAGACCCTATTCAGACCCAGTTAGCATCAACCTACCAAATATTTCTCTATTCATTCCCTATTTATGTTATTTTTGTATTATAATATTTTAAATATATCTGGTAAACAGTTTATTTTCTTTAAAATTACATTCTGATTTCGTTATATATTGCCTGCAATAGCGAATTTTTACTATTAAATTTAAAGCTGCTTGCACATTTTATATAATCGGTTGAAGAGCATTATCAGTGATTTCCCATCCGAAATTGGTAGCTCTAGCAAAATGTGCAAATTTAATTAGTTTTAATTACAATTGCAACAAATTACAAGTTTCAATTCTGATAGGAACGAATGAATCCATGGCATGCATATGTCGGGCAATTAGCTTGGCATTCAGGCACAACGAGCATGCACCTCTCTCTGCGATTCTCATGCTCGGCACATCGGAGCAGAGCCGAGCCGAGTCACTTCATTAATTAGTCGAGCTTTCCCAATCGAGTGGGTGGGTTTTTGTTGTTGTTGTTGTTGTTGTTGCCTTCATTGTCAACTTGAGGGAACACAGAATTGTTTCTAGCCCAGATGCACATTTGCCATGAATCTCCACTTGTCGGTTGCATGTGCCACATTAACCGCTAGTTGTGGATGATGAGTGTAGCTGTGGTCCACACACAACATACACACACATCTAACAAATTTAGATCTCTCAGCACACATAGCAAATTGGCTTAAATACTTTGTTTTTAATGGCATCTAACGGCAGTTCTGGAAGATTTGGCTTACCTCACACTCGCAGTGCTCGTCCCCCGCTGCCACCGCTTCTATTGTAGATCGCTTCACTTGTCTTGCTTTCAAGTTGCACTCGCGTCTTTCTCTATTAAGGGGCAAGTTGGTGTGGGGGGAGGACAACTTCAGCATGAATCAAGTGTTCGACACAAACAATAAAAAAAAAATAATATTGTAAAAAAAATAAACAAAACGACAATAATCACAAGAATTGGTAATTCGATGGTGTTCGATATTCGGTGTTCGATATTCGGTGTTTGGTGTTTGGTGTTTGGTGTTTGGTGTTTGGTGCAACAACCAACGTTGCCGAGTAGCGCGCACAAACTAACAGTCAAAAAGCAGCGTGGAAACAATGACAACAAGCCACGCAGCCGCAACGCCAGCGAATCGCTCTCGGAGAAATCGAGTAACCACAAACAGATTGTGGCAATGCCACACCGAAGCTGATAATACTCTTTAATCGAGAATGTAGAAAAAATGCATCAATAATAAACTGTTTATCAGAATTATTAAAAAATTATACAAATTATGTAAATATAAAAAAACCAAAAAATATTATAAATAAAATTTGTTTGCATGAAATCAAATTATTTCACAATTTATATCAAAGTAAATGAAAATTTAATAAATATAAAAATACAAAAATACAAAAATATTAAAAAGAAAAGAGTAACGATTAAGTGATTTGTTTATTAATAAATACATAATATAAAAATATGATTTTTTTTTACAAATTTGCATTTGCAATTATTATATTATATTTTATAATTATAATTATTATTATTTTTATATTATTATTATCCACCTAAGATATATACTTGATATAATTGAATGAATGTTAAGCTGCTTTAACAACACCTTTTCCTATATCGTGTGTTAATTAAATAATTTTTTTTTTATTTTATTAACTATATATATATATTACTTCTTTGACGACAAGCTAAATGTCTAAGTGCACTTTACTGGACAACAGAAGCGTATCGAAAACCGGTTTTCTAAGCGGTTTTCGGTCCTCGGGCGAAATACAAGAAAAGCGAACGAAGAAAAATATAAAGAAGAAGAAGAAGCAATAGATGCATGCGCAGCAAGCGTAAAGTTTTTTTGTTGGTTTAATTTAGTAAACGGCTCAGAATATCGGTTAGATATTTTCAGAAATGTGTTGAAATAAAATGACAGGCTTAATATTGTCTTGGACAGAAAACTAAAAATATTAAAAATACACATTAGTAATTAAATAAAAACAAAAATATTGTTTTGCATATTTGATAAATGCGTGTGTATATATAAAATTGGGAAAGTTTTTATATATGAAATCAGAGCTAACAGTTTCTCTGGCTGAATTGCTAACAAACATTTTATTGGTCTGTTGTCGAATATCGTCAAATGAAATGGCGCGGAGCTAGTTTGTGTATCGACTTAATGTTACACACTCTAAAACGTTGCGTTTCTCTTTAGCACAGCAGGTGGTGCCAAATTACTAATAAAATAAAGGCAATAATATTATTTTGCATATTTGATAAATGGGCAACAGTTACAAGAGTTTTTAAATATGAAATCAGAGCTAACAGTATCTCAGCCAGAGAATTGCTAGCAAGCATTTTGTTGATCTGTTGTCGAATATCGTAAAATGAAATGGCGCGGAGCTAGTTAGTGTATCGACCTAATGTTACACACTCTAAAACGCTGCATTGCTCTTTCGCACAACAGGTGGCGCCCGTGTGGTGTTGTCGATGTTAAGTTAAGTTGTGAACCGGCTCCTTAGCGATGCATTACTATTTAACACTACAGGTGGCGCCAATATGAGAAAAAAACGTTACGTTTAAAAATCGACAAGCAATTTTTTCAGCTCATTTTTTATTTACAGACAAGATTTGTTTATGCCATTATTATTAAAAAAGGGCAGCTTTAAGTTGTTTGAACCAATGTAACATAAACGACATAAGGATATAGATTATATCATAAAATGTTCTATTCTAAATATTTTAGTGCTATTGAAAGTATATTTTGATCAATTAATGAACAAATCAAATTAATTGGGAATGCATATTAAAATACTTAATAAAATAAAGATAACACAAGAATAACGGATCAGACAAAATATTTGTGGGGGAGGTGGGGGATAGGTATGTGAAGCTCTTTAATGGCATGGCATGCAGTTGAGTGAGTAGTGCTTAGGGTGAGTTGGGGGCCATGGAATTTGCTGATAAACGAACTTAAACACTTTTTGACAGTTATGCGTATAAATCTTGAAATGTTTTAATTTGCTTGAGAATCGATTTAAGGCGAACGAAAAAAAACACACTCAGAAATTAAAATAAAAAAACGAAAAGAAAAAAACCGCAGAGAAACCAAAACAAAACAAGTAAGAATAATCTAGCGCGGAAGTGATCGACTATCAAATGCCCTGTTGCCAGCTCGAATGTCTGCGGAATATTTGTGGGTTAATTTTTCCATAAGGGACAACATTTTGTATATCCAACAAAATATATTTAATATTTTAAATATTTGCCATGAATAATTGGTGTTTTTTGCGATGATATTGCAAAATCAATATAATAAAAAAATATTGTTGAATGATTATTTTTAGCTTTATAGATTTATGCTGAATGTGTTTTAGTGAAAGCAAAATAGAACAAAAAAGACTATTTTTTATTTTGTTTCTTGTTAATTGGTTTCTTGGCAGGAAAGTGGATGAAGCATGTTTTATATATATATTTTTTTAATCATTTCCCAACAACAAAAAAGGCGCCGTTGTTTTCATTGATTTATTTATTAAATGTTAAGCGATTATTTTAAAATATAATATAATTTTATTTTCATTTTTATTTTCATGGAGTTATTATAATTGTGATTATGCTTGAATGAAATAAAAATATAAATGCAAATTTATTTTTAAATTTGTTTCTTATATTTTAATTATTTGTATTATTAAATTCTCAAAAAAAAAATAATGGTCGATTAAATTTATTATTGTTATTAATATTTATCTAGTTATAGCCAAACTAGAGAAGTCATAATGATAATTGCCAAAATTCAAATAATTAGAAATTGCTAATTTGATAGCTGTTAGTGAATCTTAAAGTGAAATGTATTAAATTTCGCTGACTTTTATTATCCTGTTACATAGGTGTGCATAATATCGATATACCCGTCTTGTACTCTGTCCATGGGCACAGGGTACAACCAGGCAGGCGGAGAATCGTTGCCAGAGCAATGCAATGGAATCTTGGTCCTTCCAGCATCGTTGTGCATGATTTATGAATGACATTTTGGCTTTCGGTTGCCCTTCTCAACGGGAACTATTTGCACTTTGTCAGCTCGTTTGGCAACCAAATATCAAATTTCTCGTTTTCTAGTTTAAGTGAAGTTAACTTCAAAATCCATCTTGAAATCGATTTTACATATAAAAACAAACGATTTTCAAATTTATCAGTTGTTATAAGTTGTATTCTGTGCCATCTAAATTTTTCATATTGATTCAATATTACAAAAGCTAAGAAATGGATTATTTAATGCAATCTGCTAAGAATAAATGAAATTTATGAAAAAAGGAGATCTTAATTCCAGTATGTTGTTTTTTGTTACTTTTATGTATAAATAATTAGTTTATTAATTAATATCATTTAATTTAAAAAAATCCCGATTTGAGTGATTTCCCCCGGCTTTTAAAGCAGACAAATGAAATAGATTGATTTAAAAATTCGATATGAAATTTAGTGAAGGGTATTTATAATTCGCATAAAGCGCTTGTCAGTCGTTTGCCACTTTTTAGTGCCGCGCGAATTAGCCAAAAGCTGTTGCCGGCTTTGCCCTACGCGGACGTGTTTACCTTTGTGGCATTGCAAGCGCGCCATTTTTTTGTGTAAGCTCTAATTTCTTCCTTTATTTTTGTTCTTCTTTTTTTCAAATCTGCAGTCCGCAGTGAGTTGGTGAGCTGGTGACCAGTCGGCAGTCGGCAGTCGGCAGTCGGCAGTCGGCATTGAGCAGTCGCTGGGCAGCGAGGCAATTCATATCATATTTTTACACTGACCCCGGCTGCACACAGAGCAGAGCAGAGCAGGGCGGGGATAGGGGAGAGGGGAGCGGAGCAAATATACGGCGTGAGGCAGTGCAAAAGCGGCTCTTCGCTTTTGCTCTTGGCGTTTATAGATTGAGTACTTTATCAAAAAAACGAGACATCAAAGCGTATATCATGTCAGCTGCAGACATGCAGAGGGAACTGGCCACAGCCCAGACACAGACACAGACACAGATGGAGCTAGGCGCAGGGGCAGGGGCCGGGGCAGGGGCAGGAGCAGTTGCAGTGGCAACAGCAAGGCAAGAGTGGGGTGCAGAGAGGTGTATGCATTTGCATGGAGTGCACATATATGTATATGTGTGTGTGTGTGTGTGTGTGTGTGTGTGTGTGCGTGGCCAGAGACACAGACACCATAACTTAGCCAATGGCCAGTGGGAGTTGTTGCTGCTTCCCAGCTTGGGCGCCATTTTGTTTATCTTTGTCGCAGAACGTGTGTAAAAAACTCGTAACAGTCCACAAAGTTAGGCCAGCAAGTCCTCCCACACACACACACGCAAACACGCACACACGCACACACGCACGCACACACACACACACACAGGGAGCACTGCTTTGTTTTTGTGCATCTTTTATCTTATCAAGAACCAAGCCTTCCATACATTTTTTTGCTGCTGCTGCTGCTGCTGCTCGTCACGGACTGCTCCCATATTGTGGTTGTGATTTCGATCTGGGTCTGGCCTGAAATGATCATGCTACATTAGCTTTATGTATGCCCCAAATGAGTCGCAGCAGCAAGCGGCAATGATTCAAAAACTCATCGAATTTTTTTTTTCTTTTTTGTTGTTGTTTTCGTTGCTGTTGCTGTTGTTGTTGCTGTTGTTGTTTGGCATCAATGAATTGCTATTGTTGCCTTTACCACTTGCATTGAGCTCGTTGCGTAAGCCACATAAACTGATTATTCCCAAGCCCCTACGCCAAATCGGTTGATAGCCATCGATGCAGTCTCTGCCAATGCACAAACAGTTGCCAACCAAATAATCGCATTACACTGAGAACAAATGTTTGCAAGTGTGTGCTCCCAAAGTGAAAGAGAGAGAGAGAGAGAGAGAGAGAGAGAGAGAGATAAAGCAAGCATCATTTTCATTTCAAGTTACTCCATGAAAAATGAAGAAAATGGTTTTCCCATTGCTGACAATTGGAATTGAGTTAACCAAGTCCTGACAATTTCACTCCAGGATGATTGACTTAGTAGCAGCGCAAATAGATAAATGTCAAAGATTTGAATCATTCCTTTGCTTTCTTGCTCATTATCTAGTGGAAAGACCCATATCAATGGCATCGCATATTCTCAGTAAAACAGCTTCATGGAAACCACAATATAAAAGCAAGCAAACAATATATTTCATCTAGTCCCTTCATGTTTAATGGCTTTTGTTTTAATTCAAAATGCATTATTCTTATTTTTAAGGGCATTCTTAAAATATTCCTAACATTTTTGGACTGGCCAAATAAATTGTTCCTGTGGCATCTTCTCTTAGGGGCGAATTATTTGCTTTGTTGCACTAATGTTAAAGTTATTTTTTCAACTCAATTGCAGTCTTCAAATTCAGCTTTGTTCCATAAATTTAATGCTTCAAATAATAAATGAAAATCTAAAATTTAAATTTAATTTAAAATTTTGCTAATATTATTTTCGGAATGGTTTCTTCTACTTTTTATCCTTTAAATTGAATAAATAGAAAATGTTAAATAATTCAGGGCCATTGTTATCTATCTAACGGCTAGCGGAAATCGTAAATAATATATTTAAAATTGAAATTTTTAAAAAAAAGTAAAAAAAAACAAATAATTTGGTTATTATTAAAAACGAGAAAATGTTTAAAGTACTCACAAATTATACTTCTCCGAACTTTAGCCATGTTCATATTTTATAAGCAATTTGCAATATTGATTAATTTGCGAGCTGAATAATTAAACTAATCTATTAAATTATAGATAAGTCAGTCTATAATTACCTTTGGACAAACAACTCAAAAAATACAAATCAAATTAAGAGAAAAATAACTTATTTTTTATATCTTGCTATCCGCATGAAATATTGATTAATATATACAAAATATTTTAAATAATGGCTTAAAATTATCTTGGCAAATCAGCTGATTTTTAAACATTGATATTGAATTATTTTAAGTCACATATTACAAAATTCTGGCAATTTTACAACATTGCCAACAGTATTATCGATTTTTGTATATACGAATTATGAATTGGAGAGTACAAAAAATGCTGCTTTTCGAAACATGGCTGCTTAAATAACGCATAAGACGCACCCAATCCAGCCCAGGGAAACTGGAAAGTAATAAGTAAATGTTGGACAGAGAAACCAGGACTGCGTCATCCCAAATGTCCTTTGCGTGTCTTCAATGTTAACCGATTTTAGCAAGTAGCATCCATTGGTAGACAGTTCACTGTAGACTATCCAAATTGAAGGAAAGAAGAGTCCTCAACTCACATCCTAGCAGAAAGTGTCGCCTTATCCAGGGATGCATGCTATGAGTTTCCCTGTCGCAACAAAGATTCTGGCATTCGTGTTGGAGCTGGGATGGATGAAGGTCAGAAGAAGGCACAATAGATCTAATAAGTCGCTGTGCAGCAACCCCACAAATCATATTATAATTATAATAATAACAAGAATTTTTTTTATTAAATTCAAATAAGTAATACTTAAATCAATGTCAATTTGTACTCTCGTAGAGAGAAAAATTTAAATTTTTTTTCTTGGCTGCGCCTTCGGTTTGCATATTGTATAAAATCGAAGGTTTCTCTGCCCTAAACCCAATTTTAATTGAGAAGTATGAGAAATATGTGCAAGAAATAGGGGAAAGCAACGCTTTAGTTCTTATATCAAATATGGACAAATTTAATTTAAATTATTCCCCTGTTTTCATAAAATCCATAAGAAGCCTGGAATCGCAAAACTGCAATTGGAACTATCGGTCAATAAATCTGAATTTGTCTATTAAATAGTTTTTACCTTACCCTTCAAAAAATTCTAAGGTAATAGAATAGAGAATAGAATAGAGAATAATTTGTCAGTTTTCTAATTGCGTATATTATTTATCATTTACTCTGATACCAAAAAAAGAAGTGTTTAAACGCTTTTTTAAATCTGCTAAAAAATATTACTTAAGCTAGATAAACAATTGAATTCTAGCTTGATTCTGATATCAAAGAAAGAAGTGTATAAGACGAGTTAAACTCTTTTCAAAATTCGTTAAAAAATATTGCTTAATTTAGATAAATAAGTGAATAGAAATTGTTGTCAGGCTTCAAATATCGTTGCATAAAAAATTGGTTTTTGTTTTCGATTTGGATGTATGCGAAATGGAAATGATCTGTGCAGGTTGTGCACATATCAATGTATATAGATATGTATATATATATATACATATTCAGATGTGTACATTTGCATATACATACAATAGGCATCAACAAGGGTTAATCGTTGCTGTTTGCACACAGCAGGAAATCACAAATCAAAGCATTTTTGATTAATTTTGAATAAATGCAAATAGGAAATATTCGCAAGATTCGCAATATTCGCACATTTCGCCAAGGTTATCCGACTGACAGATGCACAGGCGTTGGACTCGGGACCTTGTCCAGGGCTGGTCATAAGCATGGACAGGGACTCTCTGCTGGGTAGGCAGCGGGCAGAGGGCAGAGGGATGCCTTGAGCATGGAGCATGGAGCATGGGGCATGGAGCATGGAGCATGATGTTCAGTGCTGGGATGCTGACTCCATTCATACGGCTGTCGCTTTTGATAAATTTGACGTGCAACGTTGCGAATTGTGTGAGTTGTTGTTGCTGTTGTTGTTGTTGTTGCTGTTGTTGCTGTTGTTGCTGCTACGTTGCCCGTTGAAAAGTAACTTGTTGTGATAATTTCGAGAATTTGTTGCACAAATATCAAAATAAAATTAATTTCGTTGATTTTTACACTGTCTCTGGCCCTGTCCGTGGCACTTGCCTCGCTCGCATGCTGCACGAGCACCCCAAAAGAGTCCTGATCTCGTTTTATGAATGGGCAACAGGTCGCCGCAGTTCCTCCTGCAGACTGTCTGCCCATCTGTGTGCAGATCTCAACAGATTCCCTGTCGTCGTCGTCGTCGTCGTCGTCGCTGCACCGGAAATTGAAATTTTAAAAGTTTTGACGTTTGTTTAGCTTTTATACCCAGCTTAAAATTGATAAGAGGCTGTGCACAACTATAAATCTTATATACCACACAGCATTTCCGATGCCCATTAAGTATATATATATTTATATAGTTAGCTATAATCTACTCCACATGCAAGTGGATCTTTGGGAATACAATTGAAACAAAAGTTTCCTCTTGCAGATAAAATCTTTGACATTTGATTGATAACATATCTCGTATTTGCAATTATTTATTTATGTTTAGAAATTATATACTATATATAAACTTTTTCTTTTACGAATAACTATTATTATTTTTCCAATTTCCAGATATGCTTTTGCACTTCAGGAAGGAAAATGCCTAAGTAAAACATTGATCATCGTTCAAATTTCTTGGGGAAAATCTTATTAAATTATTGTTAACGTGCTGATTGATATTTAGGGGGTATTTCACAGTCGAGCTCTTTTTTGCGACTAAAGCATTCTTCACAGTTTTTGTTTTTGAGTTGCCCACTTTTTTTTGTTGTTTTTATTTTTGTTGCCTTTTACCTTCTGCGTTTGCCATTCATTTGTGGCTGTTGCCTCTTGCCGATTTCTCTGTTTATTTATGGAAACAAATACATTTAAATAAACGCGAACGAAATGAATGTGACCATAACACGAGTCAGTTCGCCATCGGCTCGGAATCGAGATAACTTTTAAGTGGTAACCAAAAAAAAAAAAAATTAGTAAAATATTAATGGACTGGTTGGATTCGCAGATCGGATATGGTACACACCCACACACACACACTCACGCACACATAGGCAGAGTCGCACACCTGATTCATTTATATATATATATATATATATATATATTTGTACATATGTACATTATGTACCCCCCGGATTCATTACTCTATCCCCTTATCTGTCTATGCTCCCACAACGCTTTCCGTTTCCGTTTCGTGCGCTTTCAAAATTTACATAGATTTTGCTGCTGGCCAAGTTATCAGCGGACAACAGTTATCGGTTTGGCTAATTAAAGCTCAACTGCCTTGAATTAAAGAAGTTGCCATTAATTGCCAAGCAGTCAGCATTATTTGAGATTATTTTCCGTTAATTTCACAAAGCATCGACTTATTGTATGTATTACATTAATACAAGCGCTTAAATATGAATAGTGCAACTAACAAAATAAATGTCGACTTAATTTAAGAATTGAATTTGTGTCTTATTCCTGTATATATATTCAATTAAATAAGGGGTTTTTATACTGTACACAAAAAATGATCAACTTTTATTAATTTAACTTTTTTTTATGCCAAAAATTGTATTTAATGGAAATGCAGAGCAAATTTGTTTTTTTTTATGTTTCTATGTGAATATAAAATTAAAAAAAATTACAAAAAATACTAAACCAAAAGCTGAATATAAAAATAATAAGAAAATTAAAATAATAATAGCTAAAAATAAATGCCGATTTGGGTGTTTGTGCCTCGATCATTGAATAATCATCAATTTGAAGGCTCCAAAAGAATTGTGGAAATGCTGAAAGATCTTTGGATGGGTATACTTTCCAATTTTAGTAGCTTTAGCTTTAGCTTTAAATTTTTTGGGCGTAGCTTTTAATTTATGGTAGAAATTGTGGATTCATCCAGTTGCAATTATCGCCTTGATAAAATAGCCTCAATTTGAACAGATTCAAATGCACAAATGCAGCTTACTCAAGGAGAGCCGCGTTTAAGTATAAGAACATAATTAGACATATGAATGTATGTATGTATGTATTCAAAATTAGATATATATATGTATGTATGTATGTATGTATTCACTGTATTTGGCTTATGTAGATAATTGAATGTAGATATGCATTTATGTATGTATTTATAATCACTTTGATTCAAAGCAGCGCCACATGAAATTATCTGTCTGTATGTATGTTATATATATATGTATATATGTATATGATATATATATATATATATATATATATATATCAATATGTGTGAATGCAAACATTTTAATAGGAAACGCAGTCAATGCCGCAGTTTAGTCCACATTTGACGCTTTGTCACGTCAACTGCCGACGATGCAACGCGTCGCTGCGCATTTGCTGCTGCTGCTGCCGCTGCTGCTGCTGTTGATGCCTCAGCTGGCCAGTGTGTGGCATATGACGATTGCTATGCCGCATTAGAGCCAACACATTCAAATGTACACAAGTATGTAACTAAATGACAAATCTGCCGCAAATATCCATTTTACATGTTAGTTTATATTGTGCAAAAAAAAAATATATATATATATTTATATGTATGAATATGCTTTGTAGTGCGGTATGCCACACATATTGAGTGGTGCAAAAAAAAAATATATATGCACATAATTATAAACAAAATATTTGCATTTTTATTGAAAATTAAAATAAGTTTTGATGCAACGCGCACAGCCACAGTAAGCAAAACACACGCAAACAAAAAAAAACCAATTTATTTATATTAAAATAGAAATTGTAAAAAGAAATGTAAGACACACACACACACATACACATATTTGAAAAATTATGATAATACCCATATGTACAGTTTATGGAAAGTCACATCTTTTATCGAATAAATTTACAATTTTCGCAGGATATCTAAATTTGTTGCACATTTTTCTACTCTTTTCAAATTCTATTTTAATTTAGCTTTCGAGTTTGCAACGACTTATTCGACCACATAAGATATATATTCCTGATCGGCGAGTCCAAATTATTTAGTCTTTTATGTGCAGAATTTAGTAGGAAATTGACTCATTTTACAATATATCTGAGAAGTTTTGAGTTAGATATTAAAACTTATAAGTCGAAAGGCATTTGAAGAGCTAAAAAAAATCTAAATAGGTGAAAATATTCAATAAAAGACAAAAACTATATTTAAATCTAGCTATAATAGATAAGTAAATTAAGTTTTATATTTAAGTAAATTTATAAATGAATTCTGCTCTTGGAGCTTTGTGCATTTAGTCAATAAAGATTGCTTGGATTGCTGATTCATCAGTTTATTTTAGGCATATGGGTCATGAATGTCATCAATGGCTTCACAGATCTTCTGACCTGGCAGAAATCGAATCACGCCGAGTTCCCGTTTGAGAGCAAATGCGTCATAAAAATGTTTGTTGCTCCAGAGCAAAAAAAAAACCAAGTTGAAAATAAATTGCAATTTAAATATGGAAAAGCGTAAATTATTCAAATGTTCATCACAGTCAATATGCCAAATACCAAAAAAGCGACTTTAATCAGAAACTAGAGTAAATATATATGGATTACCCACGTATATTGATCAATTAAATGTGTAGGCACAAATATAAATAAATATTATCGAAACGCAATTTCTTGACTAAAGATAATAATGTATTATATAACTGCAAGTGTTGTCCAAAATAAAATCTTTGGAAGTGTCTCCAGGCATACGTATTGTCATATAACACTTAAAAGTCGCTTGATAACTGCATTTACTCTGGGAAAATAATATTTAATATAAATTATAAAATTGTGGGTTTTGTTAAATAGAAGTTGAATCCAAAAAAATTACCTTTTAAGAGAGAACGTTGCGCAGTACTCTGATGCCATCTGATAACATCTGCAAGGAAGCCAATAAGGTCCTTGTAATATATCCTTCAAGTTTGGCAACTGTCGATCTCAAATTGCGGTACATCAAGGCTTTTATGAATGTTTGGAATTGGCCGAATTAGGAGTAGTTCAAAATTGTATATCGTGTTTTCTAAAGGGTGTCAATATACCTTCCAAGTCTAAAATTGTGGCAGATATGCGGTTTAATGTATTTAAACTATACGATATCTCAGCGGATGATTTAGCCATTTGAATTTTATAGAACATATATATATATATATATATATATATATATACTTTCGATACCAGATAAATAAAATAAGTGGAACCAATTTTAAGACATGCGAATCGTGTTGGCAATCGACAGATTCATTGGAAATTACTTGATATTTTGATTCGATTCGACGGATATATTTCAACCCAATCTGTCATCAATAAAGCCCTATATCATGAGGCACTAGTTTGCATACCAACTGAATGATAATAAATGTCTGATGAATACGCCAATTCGGCTAGTAATGCTGATACAAAATATGGGATTGTCGAGTTGCAATTATGATACGCTTATGGAAAATGGTCAAAAGGGGTCAAATTAAGTTGTGGAGGCAGAATTAAGCATATATTTTGGATGAAGTTGTCTTGATTCCAAATGAACGAATTTTCGATTATACAAATTTATTGCGATTCAAATGCGAATAGAAAAAAATACATCAAATAAATAGCAAAAAATTTGTGGCTTAGAAATGTGCCACATATATGGGTCGATTCTATAACTAAATTGCGCAATTCATAATTAATAATGTACAAATATTCAATATATTTTGCTGAAAGCTCAAAAGATTTTCATTGATCTCAACGACAGGTGTGAAAATTGTTGTTAAAATTGCTTTTGTTGCTGTTGCATTTTGCGTGATATGCGAAAATCGCATTAAGCATTAAGCGAACAGATGGAAAGACACACGTACCCAGATGTAAATATATATACACACATATATATATATATATATATATATATAGAGAGAGAGAAGGA
Organism: Drosophila demipolita; assembly: GCA_035042405.1. Classification (NCBI taxonomy): domain Eukaryota; kingdom Metazoa; phylum Arthropoda; class Insecta; order Diptera; family Drosophilidae; genus Drosophila; species Drosophila demipolita. The sequence continues at coordinate 257,250 of JAWNLI010000065.1, read as the reverse complement.
GAGAGAGAGGTGTGTAGGGGTGTAGGTCTGTTTGCGTATGAAGTAGCACGGGGCTGACACAGAGCGATGTGGAGGATGCAATACCGAGTGGATTTGTCGTTAAAGCCGACGGCTTAGTGTGAGACACACAGCTGCCTGGTTGCACTCTGTACCTGTGCAACGGCCTCGGTTTCGGCAGCGGCAGCGGCTGCGGCATCGTCACTGGCCTCGGCCTCGGCCTCGTCACTGGCACCGTCCTCTGCCCTGGCACCGGTCTGTAACTGAGACTGCGATTGCAACTGGGCTGGGATGTGGCAGCGACAAGTGACAACGGTGATTTGCATACAAAGCCAGTGGCATGGTTCTCACATTGTTGTTTGTTGTTGTTGTTGTTGGTTGTTGTTGGTTTGTTGTTGGTTTGTTGTTCCTATTACTGCCGGCGACTGCTGCGCGTGCGGCTCATCATCATTTGTCAACCGAGCAAAAGGAACGCGGACAGAGGCACAGATTGCGACAGAGCCAGAACCAGAACCAGAACCAGAACCAGAAACAGAAACAGAGCCAGAAACAGAGGCTCTGAGGATAAGTACCAAGTGCGGGTGCCGCTTGATAGCTGATGGGTTCCGGGTTCCGGGTGCTTTGCTGCTATCTTAATTCGTAATAGCCTCTGCCACCTCACCTCAAAATGTGCAAGGGGTTTTAAGCCGCTCTCAACTCAGGCAGACGCTTTGGCTCTTTTGGGACTCTGGGTGTTTCTACCTGTGCCGTGTTCGTTGTTGCTCAATTTTGGCCATTTGATTGTCACCGACTTAGCCCAGTCCACAGGCACTCTTTTTTTTAATTTTTAAATCTGGCTTAAAGCAAATTAAACAATGCAGAAACATGGGAATATCGAATATCTAACTAAAATTTACTTGTTTTAAAGATTTAAATTAATTCAGCAATAAACTTAAGCAATAATAAATACTTAAAAATGCGAGTAACATTTTTATTTTTACCTTAGTATTTGTAAAATAATAGCTAACTTTGGATGTGTCTTATGCTTCTGAGAGCAGGACACAAACGTGGCAGATGATGTTGAGGAGAGAGAGAAAGAGTGGCGAATGGGAGGGGGGGGGGGGTGGTGGGTTTCAGTGTCATGTGTCATGTGTCATGTGTCAAGTGTCGACGCCGACGACGATGCAAGTGTCAAGCATTTGGACTAGGGACTTGAACCTTGAGCCAAATCTCGTCCAGGCGCTGACGTTGCAGCTGGTGAAGCGAGCGAGAAAAAGATAGAGAAAGAAAAAAATAGGAGAGAGAATGAGATGGAGAGATAACTAGAAAGAGAGACAGTCAAATGTGGATGTGTTATCCTATTTGGCAACGAGATGGCGCTGGGAAAATAAGACGGACTTTGGCTAATATGGCCTGACCATGGCAACCACCGGCAAGTGGCAGGTCGCAAGTGGCAAGTGGCAAGTGGCAAGTGGCAAGTGGGAAAGCGGCACGCACACAAGCGCAAATAATCATAATAATAAAGAAATAGAAGAAGAAGCAGAAGCAGCAGCAGCAGAAGACGAGGACGAAAAAGAGAAAGGTCCTTGCGGCCATAGGAAAATCTTATTTCACGCTGTAAACCACAAGGGAACGTGCCAAACACCGCAAGCAATAAATGAGATGATGGCGATGAACAGAATAATTGCGAGAAGCGAGAAGCGACAAGCAGGCAGGCGGGCGGGCAGGCGGGCAGGCGGGCAGTGGGCAGAGAGGACGGCCAACGGCAGGACAGAGCGGACAGAGCGGACAGAGCGGACAGAGTGGCAGGCGAAACATGGTGACACTGTAATAATTATGCCAAAGATTATCCTTAGACCAGCACACGCACAGAGGCAGCAGCCAGAGAAAGAAAGAGAGAAACACACAGAGAGAGAGAGAGAGAGAGAGAGAGGGAGAGAAAGAGAGAGATAATGAAGTGAGGGCGACGGCTGTGCCGCAGGATATGGCAACACGATGAGCGCAGGATACAGCGTTGACGTCGCGACGATGTCAGCCGCAAGCGAGCCGCGTTAAGTAGATGAGCTTCAATTTGTGTGCCTCCTTCCCTGCTCTGTTGGTCCCTCCGTCCTTAGTCCTTAGTCCTTCGACCTTTCGTTCATGAGCAGCTATGTGTGTGTGTGTGTGTGTGTGTAGCTGTTGTTGGTGTTGTTGTTGCTGTTCTGTCGTCAACGCCTGTTGATGTTGATGGCCTCCGTTCACGGCGGATATCCTGTAACCAGATTTGCTCTATGTGATTAAGTAAGTCATTCAGTTGGTCTCGGTGCCGATAAGCCAACCCATCCCATCCCAGCAGAGACCTACCCAAACCCAGACCCAACCCAAACGACCTCATCGTTCCGCTTGTTGTTGTTGTTGTTGTTGTTGTTGCTCTCGTTAATTGTTGTTTTTGGCCCTTTGGCTTTTATCGCATTTGCATCTTAAATCTTAAAAAGACCCTAATATGATCTTTGAAGGACGCCATCAGCAAATTCATTGACTCAACATATATATATATAATAAAAACATGGAAATTTTCATTCAGTTTTTTTTACTCTTGCATTAAATATATATTTTCAACAATAGAATTTGTTAAATAAAATAAAATTGTTTCCGATTGATCAATGTAAAATTGCAGCTATGCTAAAATTATAAAAATTATTTTAAAATCAAATCATGTTTTTGACCAAAAGAGATGTTTTTCATAAAATAGGATATCAATATTCGATTGGGCGACATGTGACTAAAAAAAATCAAGAATTAAGTATTTTTTAATGAGAAACTTTCTTTATAAACATAAATTTCTGGTGTGAAATGTTTACATTTTGGTGGTTGGTGGTTGGGTGGGGGGAGATTGGTTTAAGCCAGTGTTGACTAAGCTAAAGTATTTGAAAAGGGTTTGAATGTGGGCCCACTGTGCGACCTGTGGCCTGACTGCATAACTAATTTATTTTCATTGGGGGGCGTGGCAGACATCACTCGTGACAAAAAGATGGACAGCCCCAGTAAACAAATGGCAGGCAGCCTGATAGACAGACAGCTATTCAGATATTGCCTGAAGAGAGCAGGAGGGAAGGGGGGTGATTGCTGCGTGAGTTGGGCGACATGCGACAGAAAGTTAGTTACATAGGGCACTGGGAGTCTCCCCCCAAAACGTGCATAATTTGTTTGCCAGCCTGTGCCGCCTGCCAGGTCGAAATCCCATTCCCCGATCCACAATGGCAGCCAAAACTGTTGGCGACTTGACTGACGCGAACACGAAACAAAACTGACACTTCAAGCGACACAGCAACTGCCACATGGGGCAGCAGCGAATAGACAGCAGACGAGCAAGTACAAAGAATTAAAAACAAATATATATATATATATAAATAAACAAGTGAGAAACCTGCCGTGGCACTAACCGACCCACCAATACTCTACTCTAATCTCTACTTAATTGCAGACAGCAGCTGATAAGATCTGGAAATTATTCTCCCCTTCTGGACTGCCGGACTGGGAGTGGAGTCTGCAATGTGTGGAACCATTGCAAAATATATTTTGGAATATTTGTGGCAGATATCTTTCACTGATCTTTAAAGCAGATTATCAGCAATATATTGGTTTGATGCCGTTTATTGAAGGACGCCTTTCAAATGCTGCAGGAATATTTTATAATGATTTTTTTTAAATTGTTTTTAATTATATTTAATTTTACTGTAACATCTATTTTATAAACATAAGCAAAAAAAAATTTATTTGAAGAACAAGTAAATGCACAAAATATTGAATAAGATACATTTTAATCATTTTGAACACAATTTTAATAATTTTAAAATCTATTCTCACTTGTCAAAAGTATCCAATGGGTTAATTTATTTCCAGACTTAAATTTGCAATTTAAATGCTTCAAACAGTAAGCGAAATCAATAAAGTCTTCAATTTAAGAGTATAAGAACCAACGGCCTATATATATATATATATATATATATGTATGTGTGTGTATGTGTGTGTATTTAATGAGCAGCGAAACGTGTTGAGAAACGACTCAAAAGAAACGGAAAATCGCGTCACAAGTCACAAAAAATTGTCAAATGGCGTTGCACAAATAAACAGCTACACCAAAATTCCAAAGCAGTTTCAAACATATTTTCTATATTGAAATTGGAAATTGAATTTTGTAGTTGGTGGGTGCCTAATTAACAGCAGGCAAAGCAATTTTCTCAGAAACTATAAAAACTAATAACACACCTAATTTATTTAGAAACCAAATTCTTGGAAGAGTCATCGAAATAAATTATTAACACGCCATTCCGAGCCATGTGAAATGGGAACTCATTTCAATCTATAGTTTTTCAATTATACAATTTCATTACGAAAAAACTTATTGTTTCACATGTATCACAAACGCAATTTAAATTCGATATATTGCATTTTATTATTATAAATAAACTGAAAAAAGGTATAAACATATTTCGATTTACATTATGCAAAATAATCGATTTCGCTGGAATCCGTACAGCACAACACATTTTTAACATGTTTAAAAAATAAAAAACTTATTCTTTCACAAAGGATGTTTATCCTGTCGCTTTTTTTTTAATTTGAGCACTTAACCCGAACAGAATCATTTTCTGGCCGTCGGTAAAAGAAATAAAAAAGAAAATGTTAAAAAGTTAAGAGAAAATCGGACGGGCATAAAACTTTGGCATACATAAAACCATATTTAATACATATATATGATGCACTTCGAAAGTGATTTTAAATTGTACCTAAATATCGATTACTAAAAAACGATAAGTGCACAGCGATCCCCACAAATATTGCCCACAATTTCAAAACTATAGTCACTAAATTGGGTTGAAAGGTTGTTGGCAATATCCATCGGCATATGCCACGCCCACCTCAGCTAAAAATTTAAATTTGCTATATATTTCGCAGTTTTGTTAACAGAGCCGCCAAATTTGATAGCTATATTACTGGTAGCCGCCTTCAAGAACCAATAAAAGATATTACCAGACCACCCCAGAAATCTATAATGATTTTATCTTCCACAGTTATTAAACTACTAATAACTCTCCTGGGAGATTGAAAATAAATTGAATCTGTGGCACCTGTTATTAGATGGTATTACTTATGGTATCTGAATATCTCGTATTCTGTTTTTCCCGGCGGCAAAAATCTGACTTGTCAATATTTTTTTGATTTGTATTATGATTTCAGGTTACTATTTTCTATTTGATGAGATATCTTTTAAAGGCCTGTATTACATGGAAAATTACAGTAGTTACTCGAATATAAAGCCATTAAAATATACAAGTTTTGGATGTTAAAAAAAATTTGTTTTTATTGTGGCTATTCTTATATATAGTCCAGATAAAGATAACGGGCGACTTGTGTATGGAGGTTGAACTCAACCTAAACCCTACTAAAACATTCATCGTAATGGACGACACAAGGTGAAGTCCACCCTATGAAAGACCATAAAATTGTATACCGATGGATCACTCACCAATCAGGTAACAGGCCTGGGAGTGGTGGGCGCTCGGATATTCTACCATGCATCTCTGGGAACACACACCAGCATATTCCAAGCTGAGGTGTGTGCGGAATTTAATCTAAAGCGCAACTATCGAAATGCGGATATATCCAGCCTATCTGATATAGCAGCAATAAATGCAATAAATGGAACGAAATTAACTTCCAAAGTAGTCGATGAACTGCGATCCAAGCATGATCAACGCGGGGGTCACAATAAGATGGGTCATGGGACACAGGGAAATAGCAGGGAACTGAGCGGCGGATAAGCAGGCAAGAATGGGTACAGAGAGGCCCCTGACAGGGCCAGAACCGTTTTTTGGCAAAGGAAGGTACTCAATACGGCTGCAACTCAGGAACGAAGAAAGACAAAGGGGACTACGGAGCTGGGAGGAAACACCAAAGCTCCGACAGTCCAAATGTCTTTTGGGCGGCTATAATCTTAAACGACTTAAGAAAGTAATATCCATGGGTAGAAATAGGCACTTCTGTAGGTTTTTTTAAAGGTGAGGAGGAGTCCTCAACTCACAAGTCTACAGTGTCCTGCTAGTAGACCGGTAAGTATGCTATGTCGGAGTCCTGGTGTCTCTGTTCCTTTGTCTTTCATCGCTTCTGAGTTGCGGCCAAATTGTGTGTCTCCTATGCCTCTCTGCCCCCATTCTCACCTGAATAAAATTCAAAATTCGCTTGCCTTTTCAAAACAATATTTTCTTATTTAACTGTATCAAAGTCGATCAAAGTTGATATTTCGAGTAACTGAAAATGTTTTGTTTTTTTTTGGGTCCTTTCCTCTTTGAGCTGATCTCATCGATTGGCGTTGCGTAATTTGAGTCGTTTGCCGCTCGCAGCCATGTTGGCCATGTGACTTAATTATAGAGTGACCAGCAGTTGGTGGTGGTGGTACCAGTGCCAGTGACACTGGTGGTGGTGGCAGGGGCAGTGGCAGTGGCAGTGGCAGTGGCAGTGGCAGGGGCAGTAACCTAGCTGCCCGCACAAACATTTCCTGCGCTGGTGTTGACTGCATTTGCCTCTGCCTAAACTGGGCAACATCGGCACCGACATCGTCATCAGCATGGGAATTGGCAACAGTATCGGTGTAGGGAGACGGTAGCCGTTGTAAATGTAGCCACCTCCATCCACGCCAGCGTGCAGTTCCCTCTGATGACGTCGTCTTCGCCATCGTCGTACGCCTGCGATTAGATCTGGCCAAAAGATACGCGCACGTTTATTAGATTCCATTAACTGATTGCGAATGCGTATGGTGTGTGTTGTGTGTGTAGATGTAGGCATGTGTGTGTGTGTGCGTGTGTGTATAGAAGCATGCATGCAAAAAGCATACGAGCATTGCCAGTGCCTTGGCCCAACCACCAAATCAGTCTTCAAATTGCTTTTATTTATTTAATGTTGACTTATTTCAGTCAACACACAAAATATGCAAGAATTATAAAAATAAATTAACTCCAATATTTCGATTTAACTTAAGAATTTAGAAACATTTTAACGATTTCTAGGCTTATTTATTATTATTAGTTAAGAAAAAAAAAATATGGTGCAGTCGGATTAACTAAAGAATATAGCACCAAAATTTCAGAAATTATTTAATTTTTATTCTATTTGTATTCAATTTTTATTCTATTTTTATTCTATTCTAGTAATTCTCTGTTTTTTTTTGTTGGTCTTAAAAATGTTGGTTAATTTTTCAGGCATTTCCTTGCCTATTTTTTGGAATGTATAGCTAAATATTGCAATTTAATTATTTTATTATGTAAAGTAAAAATCAATTGGGAATTAAAGTAATATAAAAAACATGAATTAAAAAAAAGTAAACTCTTGATAACTTCAGCAGCATGAATGGTTTTGTTATTAAGTAATAAAGTAATTACAATTTAATCCCCTGCAAGCCAACACACACACACACACACACTCACAGAGTTTACACTCTTTATATATTTACATATGTATTTATTGGTATATAATGTGCTTTATGTGTAAGTGTACACATAATCAATGTTAACAAAGCTTGCCACATTGGCGTGCCACATATGCCATTGGACGCATACTTCCGATTGGTGCTATATTTGTATAGCACTTGGTAAATATCTTTTAGTTTAACAGATATAAATTCCGATTTATATATTATGTATGTTATTGGGAATATCTATTGAACCGTTTTACAATAATAATTTATATTTAACAAATTGTTTTTAATTATAGAAAAAAAAAAAAACTGAAGATTCATTGAAATGATCGTAAGATCGAAAGCCAATGACAAATTTAACAATAACATATTATTATAATAAAATATAATGGATATAAGCAATTGAAAATGGATAGTGCGCAGTGTCATGAATATTATAGCAAATTTAAAATTAAATAATATTGACGGGTTGTTTGCATTGCAAACACAAACAAGCGGGGCTGAATTGGGGAAATATATTAAAAAATTGATGTGCATATGCTTAAAAATTCAAATATTTACAGAAACAGCAGAGGCGTAAAATTATTATTATTGTAAATGCAGCAGCGACAACAGCAACAAAAAAAAAAAAAACTGGCAAAAAAACAAAAATAATTTCCACAAATAAATATATCAACGCAAAGGGACAAAAACACAAATAGTATAAAGAAAAAAGTAGCAGAAAAAAAGGACATGAAACATGTATGAAGTACATAAGTATATATATATATATATATATATATATATATAAATAAATATATATATATTTACATATGTGTTTTCCCACAGTTATTGTTATTGCTATTGTTATTACAAATATATATGCATTATTATTATTTTGCATCTTGTTGTTGCTGCATTTGTTGTTGTCATCACCAACAGCGAGTTGGCATTGTCGCCAGTCCTCGTTAATTCAAATATTTATTTATGGCAATAATGACAAAATACATTTTGCCCGTCAGCACGATGCAATAAAAAAAAAAAAAAAAAAAAACACCCATTGCAAAACTCTGATGGAAAATGCACGACATAAACATACTTCGCATCCCAATTATATGTGAAATTTGACATGTTCAATTAATTTGGCATATTGATAATTTTCAATGTTGTTGTCAGATTTGACAAATAAATTTTACTGACAGCTTCGAGAGTTGCATTTGAACAGAATAATAAAATATAATTTATTTAATTGATTTGAGCGAATGAAAATATATGTAATTTGATTATTGTAAAATGTCAAACAAATAACTCAGAAATACATAATTTGATATTGAAAAACAAAATAAAAAGTTAATTTAATGAATTTAAATGTGAAATGGATTTAGTGGCTCAGACAATTTTGATGAGCTTTGAAAGTAGCAATAGGAACAATCGCGCCTCTCTCTCCCCCCCCCCCCCCCCTCCGACCGGATACAAATGGTGTGTGTTGGGGAACAAAAAATTTGAAGACCAGTGGCCAAAATGTTCGACACGCTCGTCGCGCAGTTCAATGGACGAAAACGGAACGAAACCAAAGCGAAACTGAGCTGAGCTGAGCTGAGCTGAGTTGGGTTGAGTTGAGTTGAGCTGAGACTATTACAGGTACAGGTACAGGTGGTACAGGCAAGGGGAGGTGAGGTGGGAGTAAGTATAATGCATATTAGTACGAGCTGAATGAATGAGCCAAGTTAAACGTTGAGATGGGCAGCAATGTTGTCGGTGGCCGGTGGATGTTGCCGTGGAGCATCAAGCAACATCAAAGAGGAGGCAACACACGACTGCCATAATCGAGACAACAACGATGCTGGGACAGGAGTGCTTTCAGTTCGAGTTCGACTTGTTGTAAATTCGAGCTGCTTCTGCTGATGCTGTTGCTGCTGCTGTTGCTGCTGTTGTTGCTGCTGCTGCTGCACCATTGCAATTTCATTTTAGAAGAAAAATTAACGCGAATTATAAAAAATAACCAGCAAGGTGAAAAGAGACGAACATAGCTGGGCAGCAAGAGAGCGAGAGAGAGTGAGAGAGAGCGAGAGGGAGAGAGAGAGAGAAACGGAGGCTGGATTGCAAAACAGCAAAACAGGAGTGCGCATAGTGCAAGCACCAGCAACAACAAATAATTGGTAATCTTGCAGATATAATGATAATCACAACAACAACAGCAGCAACAACAGCAGCAACATAAACGGCAGCAGAGTGCTGCAGAGGCAGTGTTGCAAGCTAAGCGAAAAGCTAACGTGCGCTGAATGTCCTCATTGCAGTGAAGGTAAAAATGGCAACGGCAGCCGCCGCAGTTGCTACGTGCTACGTGCCCCGCCGTATCGGCTATGGCAAACTTGCAGCTGGCTGTTTGCAGTAGTTTGGGCCATTCGGTATTGGATCAGGTATTGGGGTCTGCTGGCTGCCGACTGCCGACTGCCAACTGCCAACTGGCCAACTGGCGACTGGTGTTCTTGGCAGCCACTCGATCTGCTCTCGACCGCACCGCTACGTGAGCAGCACGCGGAGTGATTACGGGCGGTTGCGGTTTGAGTTTATGCTGTTGCTGCTGCCGCTATTGCTGCGGCAGCGGCAGCGGCTGCGGCTGCGTCTGCGGCTGTTGCTGCGTCTGCGTCTGCGGCCTCCTTGCATCGAGGAGTAACGCAAGCAATTTTCAATATGCCAACTAAAGCGACCGCCACTATAAAATACAAGTGAGGCAATTGCCAACGAGCCTAGCCGACTGCGCTATACTCTGATATCCATATTCCACCAGCTGAATAATCATTAATGTGTCATTTTAATTATTTTTAGCCCCATCTATAAAATTGCGATTGACATACCAAGATAAACACCTTTTGCTATTTTTTGGGGCATGTTGCATTTATAGCTAATTTCGATATTTTTTCGATAAGTGTTGTCCGCAAATTTATATACGATTGATAACATTCAATTTGTGAGAGGTATGCAAAATTTATTTAATTTTTTGAAATTTAATGTTTTATATAGTGACTTCAAAATTTAATATCGAAATCGGAATATGAATTCCACAGTGTTATAGAAAGAGTCACTAAATGTTGAAGTTAGATATTTGTAAGAGTCCTTTAAAAAATCGTTTAAAATAAAAGTTATATAAACATATTTAATCTTTATAACAGTCCACAAATTTTCACATATTTGCCATAGTTTAGGACCCACATTTTGTTTACTTATTATTCATGCATGTTATTAAACTAAGTCTTGAAAAACAAACTTATATTTTATTCAGATTCTACTAACTTAAATCTATTACTATTTTCTGCATTTTGGAAAGGAATTTTCTTATTATCGACCCACAATTTTAAGGCTCTTATAGCCACTTTCACCCCTCCGCCTATAATCTCCAAAGCTGATATTTCGAAGAGTGTAATTTTCTTTAAAGATCGGCAATAAAGTCCTTCGAAAATGGCACTTTGGATCATGCTTACTTCCGCTTCAAATAAAATAAAACCAAACTTGGAAGGAAGATTGATAGAAATATTACTAGGAATATTACTAGAAGTATAAAAAGACATATGTCTATCATTAATATTATTATTAACAATTATCTCTTCTAGCTCGAAAGCTCATCTTTTGGCAGAGTGTTCATGTGGCGGCTCTTTCATATAGCAAATAAATGTTCATATTTTGTGAGTTTGCTTCGAAGAACTTTCAATTCGAGAACAAACCATTTGACGGATGGTTCCTAAGGCAGCTATATAGAAATTTGGCCCGAGAGTCAGATATATGCAAATATCGGACAGACTAAAATTTCTGATTAGACTGGTGAATATATAAATATAAATATCAGCATCAAATTATAATACCCAGTTCAACAGATTCAAGTAAAGAAATATGTCGATTTGGCTTTATTATGTGCTGAATAATATAAAACTGTTTTCCATTTGAATTTCAAAGATATATTTATATAATTCCTCATCTGTTCTATTGGCAATGATGTTTATATATAAAATAAGATTACAAACTTCATAGTAAAATTGGAGACTTAAAAAATGATTAAAATGATGTGAATGACTAATACAAACATTGATATTTGGAGAGCTTCATATACCCCATTTGGGGCAAAATATCAGGGCGTAGCAAAACGCCATGGGAAAAGCACCAGAAGCGGCACCTGCAACTGCAACATCAACTGCAACTGCAACTTGTGGATTGTAAAAGTGCAATTCAAATGGCAACTCAGTCAAAGAGCAAAGCAGCAGCCATACACATAATTTCATATCTGAAACGCAGCAGTATATATAAACCCACAAATACTTATGTATATATATATATCTATATATATATATAAAGGGGGGGGGGAGTGGCGGGTGGTGGCGCGAAATCAAAATAAAACGATGGGCGTTTAGCGTTATGCGAACTGAATAACTTCTGGAAGTTTGTTTTCTACGCTTGGATGATGCTGCTGGGAGCTGGCTGGGAGCTGGCTGGCATGCTGGAAATCAACCTGAACCTGAACCTGGTTGGCCCTTGCATCGACGATAACCGATGCAGCATCCAGCATCCGCTTGCCCCACCTCAACTCAGCAGGCTGCCGCATTTTGTAGTTTTGCAATTCAAACCCAAAGTTCCTTTAATGTTTCTTTGGCTTTGGATTTGTCTTTAGTTTTGCTTAAGTTTTCTTTTGGTTTGCTTTCGACTTTTGCCTCATCTTGTCTCATCTCCTTTCTTTTTCTTTAAATTTTTTGTTTCTTAGTTGCTCCTCAAAATTATTCCCTGTGAGCGCCTTCTTTTTATTCTGGCCAACTGCTTGACGTCTTTTCTTCTTGCACTCTTTTATATACCCTCAATTCACTGAATAATTAATGTTAATACAAAAAATAAATATGAACAATAAGCGTATAATAAATATCTATATATGTAATATGTAATTGAGAATATATATATACATATGTAAATATTTTATTGAATTTATATATATAAATATTTTATAAAAAAATTTGGATGCTGATATACTAGTAAAAGTAGTCTGTCAAAATATATATATTGCAAATGTTGTGCCACACCGATAAATTGCCCATATTTACCACAGTTTTGAACTGTATCAGCATATCTATTTATCCATTTTATTTATAATCTGTGCCATTAATAACCACAAAAATACTCTATTAAACTGTTTTAATCGATTTAAGTAATTTTACATCTGAGTAGGATATGTATGTAGTCGTATACTCCCCACATAACCATTCCTACTTGTTATTATTATTATTATTATTATTTTAATTTTACATACAAACTCCTCATAATTCCCAGATCGATGCCAATCCAGATATATAGTGTTGGCTTAGCTATAGCTGAGGCTTTAGGGCCTGTCGTGATTTACTCAGATTTGCATATAACTTAAAACTAAACTAAGAAAATCAATAATAAAAATTTGTGAGAATACCAAAAAAATATAAAAACTTAAACAATACAAGTTAGCAAATGATTCCTGATTGATTAATGTACTTCTACATCAGAGCTTAGATAACTTTAAAAATACTGCGTATTAGTTTTAGATACAGATACAGATTCAAAGTGTGTATATATATATATATATATATATATATATATATATATGAATGGAAATCAAGACTGAATCTGATTCATAAATGTATTTTAAGATGCCTAACAATGTATTGGCTCTAAGAAATCTGGTTGCTCTTCTCCTCTCCTCTCCTCTCCTCTCCTCAGCTCGAGTGTTGCATGTTTCATGTTTAAGCCAAACAATGTGTTCAATGTGTTGCATGTTGTTAAAGCTGATGTGGCCTGGCAGTGCTTAGCTTGGAACAGGTCATTAAGAGAACCTTTTTCATAGCTTGGTTCTGGTTATGGCTATCGTTAGCCGTTACTGTTTTGGTTAATTACCTTTTGGTCTTTTGAGATGTTGATTTTTGCATTGTTTTTTTTTTCTTAAATTTTTTTTTTATTATTATGTCATTTGCCTTTTGCCATTTGTCGCCGTCGTCTCTAATGAATTTTTGATTGTTAGCGCTGTTTTTACGAGGTGTCCCGCCGCGCACTTTTTTGTGCCAATGCCGTCAGCTGCTTCTGTTTACAGTTAGTGTCGACTACAAGCCTTATTTCAAACGATCGAAATTGCCCCATTAAAAACGGCGACCAGTCGGGCGCATTACGCAAAACCTTGCCACAAATGCGACATGCAATCACAAAAGCCGCACTCAGAACCCGATCGCCAGCCCCATAAAACCAAGTCAAATAAAAAAAAAAAACTCAACTGCTTTAGATATTTGTAAACAATTGAATTACTTTTATTATATGTACACTTGCAGAAAAGAATTATATAATATTTATAAATGCTTTAGGCTTTATATTTTCAAAGAATTTGATTAAATTACAATGCTGATGTGCTTCAAGGCAAGAAAGCGACAACTTTCATTCATTGGTGTTGTTGTTGTTGCTGTTGTTGCCACAGTCTGATTATCACGCATACGCCGCGCTATCTGCGTCGACGGCATCAAATCAGAAATGGCGCCAGCAAAGTCGAGGGGCAACGCACGTGACGCGTCGAGTCGCATTGTGGCGCGACGAGTCGCGTCGCTTTGGGGCCAGATCTGGTCAAGTTGAAATGCAAATTGCAACTTCCGTTAAATTGATGCAGCTGCTAGCAGGAGGCAGAAAGGCAGCAGCAGCAGCAGCAGCAGCAAGTCATCAATCTATTCACATGACGAGTAGCTGCCACCCCTTGGGCAATCAACTCAATGCAACTCGCTGCCGTCGATGGCGTTGTCCATGTCAATGTTGGCTTCGATGCCAATTGTGATTGCGATTCTGATGGCGATGGCGATTGCGATGCCTGCTGCATATTCAACCTTTGGCATTGGCTAACTGGGTTGACTGTGGCAGACTGAGCCAGACTGAGCCAGACTGGCTGCTGGCAGTCAATCACACGTAGCTGCTTACCTGGCTAACTGGCCAACCGACGAACTGACGAACTGACGAACTGACGAACTGTCGAACTGGCTAACTGGCTGGCTGACTCGTCGGCTTTAACACGCCAATGAATTATGAGGCTCAGCCTCGCAGTTTGGACAAATGAGCTGTAACCGATACCAAAGCCAATGCCAAATATAAAAACTGAGGCTCTTCAAACCAATCGCTTCAAGTTTGGGTCTCCAAATTGATTTATGTGTCGGCATTTTTAAATGACACTTTTTTATCTACTTTTAGTTTATTTCTGGCTTTAAATAAACTGGCAACTTGCAGAAGCTGCTCCTTTTTCCTTTTTGTCTACTGCTATCAGAATTCACCGAGCAAATAAAGAATTTTAAGTATATATTCCAGCCAAGACTGTCTGTAATTATGCCAACTAACTTATACATATATATTTATTATTATTATATTATACATATTATATTATATATATAAATTCGAGATTTCTGCGCCCCCTTCTGAGCTCCTCCATCAAGCCCAGCTCCTGCAGAAATGCCAGAATCTGTGTTGGATTGAGGGTTTCTAAGTCATTGAAACTCATAGCATGCATCCCTAGGAGACTGCATCTTTTCCTGGATAAGGTGACACATTCTGAGGACTCCTCCTCCTCCTCCTCCTCTTTACAAACCTACTCTGATTGCTACTACAAATACCCAATTTGGATAGGTGGCTGCCAGTAGACGGGCAAGCATCCAGAGCCCACTCCTACCAATGGATACTAAGATTAAAGCCATTTGGCCAGTCGGAGTACTGGTGTCTCTTTCCACCACTTCAACTGACTTGAAGAAACTTAAATTAAAATAGATATGCCAAATATATACAAAAAAAAAAAAAAAAAATATTGCGAGAAGAGTATTTTTTTTGTTCTCACTTATATATAGCAAAAATTAAAGTACTTCTTACAACGTATATTGTGCTGTTAACATTTAGTAAAACAATTACCATCCCTTAACTAAATAACTAACTAACTAACTAACTAAAAATAATCGAACTAACTTATGACAAGGGTATTTTTATGCAGTTGGAAAAGTTGCGTGAACTTTTTGCATGAGCATTCTTAAATTGATATATATGAAAAAGTTGCAAGTAGTAAATGTCCTATAAGTGTGTGTTACACATTAAACTCACCCACTCACCCACACTCCTCCACCCCCGCACCAGCCCCTTTGTCCCTTGCGCGCCGTAATTGCTGACAGCTCCTCATCACAATCGTTAGCTGGTTAGAAAATTTTCTAATTACAAAACTAACATTTACAATGTAACTTAGAGACAAGCACAGCAACAGCAATAAGCCTCGTATGTGTGTGTGTGTGTGTGCGTGTGTGCGTGTGTGTAAGTGTGTAGGCAAACAAAGAACCAGTGGGGAAGCACTATGCATGTCAAGAGGGCTACACTGCTCTTGCTGCTTGTGTGTGCATCAGAAACAGTGGCAGAAGGATGATGCAACAAGTTGCGTACACAATTAGCACACACATACACACGTACACGCACACGCACACGCACACACACACTCATCTGCCTCATAGTCCTTGCTAGCTATGCATCTCTGAGGTTGCGGTTGTGGCAACGTCAGGAAGCGTCTATTTAACTTTCAAGTGCTGCTCGACGATACTCATAAATTGTACTTCAGGTAGTTTCAGCGAGCGGTTTCTCTCTCTCTCTCTCTCTGGGTATGTGTGTGTGTGTGTGCATCTGTATTGTTATATTGTGGCACTGGACCTGATGCCGGGCACGCATAACAGCAGGATATTGTATCCTGGCCGGCTCTGCCCTCGCCTGCCTCTCCTCAGACCGTGTTGCACTCTTGGCCACTTAAAAGCTATGCACTTGCCACACTTGCAGCCTAGTCGAATTGTCATGCAACGTAATTTAAGGAATAATTCATTCTTTAGCATGTATACAAATATTAGTTGCATCTGCAACCCGATAAGTATATAAATAAAATATTTATGCCATGTCTTGAAGGTTATTAGACACAATTTTTCATAAAAAGCACAAATCGAATAATATTCAAATTTTAATAAACACATCGAAAATGGACAAATCCCATCCAAAAGACACAACAGATATGATATCAATTCTCATTCTTCTTATTTAAAAACCACTTTTAGTGAAGAAACATATTTAAGAACCAAGAAAAAATCAATCATTTTGAATATTGTTCATAAATAATATAAACAATATCGTTGAATATAAAATAAAATAGCTACATTTAGATATATAGATAAGACAATTATAAATTAATGAATATAAAAGTAATTTTAGTCCAAATTTACCAAATAAATAATTTATATTCCATAATTAATAAAATTAAGAAATATATGTGAAAAGCTATGAAATGAAACAAAACAAGACTTTTCTGTGTTAGTTGAAGCACTGCTCAATAATCTTTTTTTTTTAAGAGTGCTGCACTTATGTGGTAACATATTTGCCTTAAAAGTAGTCAAACTTTACATAACAAATATTATATATGCCATAATAAATAATATCAAGAAAAATGTGTGAAAAAGCTATGACAAACTGAACAAAACAAAATTGAAGCTCTGCTCAATAATAATATTTTTTTTTCCTATAATAGTAATTTGGGTTCTTTAATCTACTGTTTACTAGTTAGTAACTAACTAGAACTGGCCAAGGGACCAATCTTTTGCTGTACAACATTTAATTAGAAGCTGCAAGTTGAAAGTGTATTCCAAATTCGATTGGACTCTGTTTGCTATTGTTTTAAGTAACCGGGCAACCATATAGGAAATCCTATTCAGACTCATTGTTGTTGTTGCTGAAGTGGTTGTTGTTGTTGTGTCTTGTTGCTGTTGTTCACGTAGACGTTGCCTCGATTTGCTGCATTTAATGAGCGTTGCTGTTGCGCCTGCAAATATGCAACGAAGTTTTGTCAGATGCATTAAATGCTGCCCAAAAGCAACTGCTTCTTCATGTGTGTGTGCGTGTGTGTGTGTGCGTGTGTGTGATGTGTTTTTAATATTTAATTATATTTAGCTGCCTTAAGTACTTACACTTTTGCGCTCTTAGTGACAGTCGCACACACACACACACACACACACACACGCACAGCAAGCCAGTCGATCAAATAAGGCCTAATTGTGTCGTTGGCTAAGACTGCTGGACAGCTTGAAACTGGCCGACGGCAAATTCAGCTTTTAGCCGTTTTGTATCCCATTTCTTACGCTTGAATATGTTAAATATGCCAAGATTAATTGCAAATTAACCAAAACCATTGAAGCGCAGCTGACAAAGTTAGACAAGGACAGATAGTGTTAGCTAGAAAAGGACAGAAATGGAGGCGATTCTCGAGTTAAGTGCTCGACTCGAACATAGATTTCAATAAATAAGTTTCATAAAAACTTGTTTAAGTTCGAGACAAACACGAGTAAATAAATAAAGTAAGCAAATAAACTCAAGCAAAACAAAACAAAACAGAACAAACATTTCAACTCCCTCAAAATGCTCGTTTGTTGCATGTTGCAGCCACATGTGTTTATGCCACAATGCACACTTTTTCAGCATCTTCATCGCTATTTTAGCGACAATTTTAATGGACGGCATTCATCATTCACGTAACAAACTAGATAATTGTCTGGGCCAATTGCAATTAATTCCATAAATAATAACACACTCAGTTTTTTTTGCTAATACAAGCTTTTTAAATATATGCTGATTTATGCTGATTATATACACAACATCAGATTCCATTGCAGACAATTATTTGATAGAATAAAAAACAAATGTTTAACTATTTTAAAAAAATGTGAATAATATTGAAATATTTCATGTAACATTTATTAAATATGCTGCTTAAAGTTATAAATTTAATCTGAATGTCAAAATCTGTAAAAACAAAAATAATACTCGAAGAACAAGAATATACATTAATTATTACTAACAGGACTAACTGAAAAATGTTGATTTCAAGGTATTTCTATATTTATCCTAGAATTGCGCAGATAATTCGCAGTTAGCTGGAGAATAAAGAAAGTGTTTCAGAATTTAGACCTCCGAAATTATTTTGCCGTTTGACTCTTTAGTTTTGTGGTGTTTATCCTGGCTTTTGGCATCTTTTTAAGCAATGACAATTTCCGGCAATTCGCAATTGCAGAGCATTTTTGCTTCGAGCTGTCATTGTTTCTTCTGGGCGCTGTCGACCTGCAGATTGTTGCATCCCCCTTGGCCCCCGTTGCTGTCGTTGCTGAATGTCTGCCATTTGAGTGGCCACATTCACACTCGTACGAGTATATTCGCATTCGTATTCGTATTCATATTTTTTTTTGTTTTTTGTTTTTGTTTGCATTCCATTTGGTTGGTTTGGTGCGAAGCGCACATTTTTCTTCTGATTGCAGTACTATTTTTTTTTGCCATGCATTTTTCTTATATATCTTTTTTCTATATATATTGTTGTTGTTGTTTTTGCTTACATCGTTTTGTTCGGCAACTTTTCGTGGCCATAAACACGTACGCGTTACCAGCAGCTGCTTTTATCTCTTTCCCCCACCAGCACCGGCACCGGCAACAGCAGAAGGCCAAGCAAAACGCACACACACACACACACACATGTGAGTTGTGTGTACTCCCAACTGAGTTCGTTGTTGTTGGAAAAACTCAATTTAGCTTTTTGCAACCTTACCAAAAAAAAAAGGAAAAAAAAATAATAATAAAAAATAAGAAGGGAAAAAGAGAAGAAGAAAAAAACTGAGAGAAACGAATAACGATAGAGCAGCAGAAGAAGAAAAAAATGTTTGCGAAAAACGAATTTTTTCCTCGTCTTTGCTCGTGTCAGTTGTCTGAGTTGCTGTGCTCAACGAAAATCCACTTGGCATATATATGTATGTATATGCCTACACCTATGTGTGTGTGTGTGTGTGTGTGTGTGTGTGTGTGTGTGTATACACTTGGATGCATGTATGACAACAACTACAAAATGTCTGTCAACGTAGCTAAAATAACCAAAAATGCTGAGCAGCGAGAAACATGCAGCCAGAATCCGAGCAGCCAGAACACTGTTCAAATGACTGTTCTGTGGCAACGATGAACGTGCCTCGCTTGCCGCTTATTGGAAATCAAATCCCATAAAAGGCACACTGAGCCCTGGAGCTGACCAACAGTAACAGCAGAGGCGCCCATGGAACGTTTAATGGCATTGAAAAACTAACCTAACCAAAACTGACTTTGCCATCCTATCAAATTTTTGCAAAGGGCAGGCGCGATGAAAAAGTTGGCGCTTCAAAAACACAAAAATAGTCAGTCTCTTTGTTAGTCAGTCAGTCTGTCTGCCAGTCTGCCAGTCAGTCATATCAGTCAATCTCTATCAAGCATTCTATGTACATTTCTAATTATGCTTCTAGCTCCTTTCTGGTCGTCGTTGCATGTGAATAGCTTGTGCAAAGGCTTCTGAAAATATCCTGCAGAGTCCTTGCACAAAAATTGAAGGAAAATCGCACTTTATTTTCAACATTGTATTATTTTCAGTGGTTTCAGGTTTGTTTTTGATTATTTGTTTTGGAAATGCATTATTTCATCATCGATAAACCTTTCTTCCTCTTCCTTTAATTTCACTTTAACTATTTACATATTTTACTTCATAGGTTAAGAGATTTGTAAATTTTTTCTATATTTTTTATCTTGATTTTCTATCTTTGATTAAGTTTTCTTTCTGTTTTCCCCCAAATTCATGCCATATACTTTCCAATACCCCCAGATTTATTTTATCTTATTTATTATTTTTAATTTTAATTTATTATTTATCTCTTTTTATTGATTTTCCACATTAAATAAATAAATAAATATATATATTCTTATGTCTATTATTTTGTTATCGATAAATCGTTCCTTTCTCTTCCTTTAATACCATTTTAACTATTTATATATTGTACTTCGCAGTTTCAGAGATTTGCCAATTTTCTCTATATTTTTTGTTTCAGTCTTTTTCATTTCTCTCTCCTTTACTCATAAAGCTTAAGCTTAAGTCTTCTCCCTGTGTTCCCCCAATTCATGCAATTTGATTTATTATATCATCTCTTTCATTTTTAGGTTTCATTTATTTTTTGTCCATTTGTTTTTAATTTATTAAAGCCTAAACTCTTTCATATAAATAAATAAGAAATATATATACTCAATATATTTTCTTGAAATTATTTTAAGAATTTGGATTAGTTTTATTTAATATAAAATATTATTGTCAATTTCGTTTTCATAAATTTGAACAACATTTAAGTGGAAATTATGAGTTTTGTTAAACATTTAATGCAGTTCCTTCGACTAAATCGTCAGGGAACAAAATAACTGAGGAAGTATTTATTGTGGCTTTGTGGCTCTCTCAGGAGGAAGATGGACGGATTTGGAGCACATTTACCATATTGTCATAGTAGTGGAAGTATCTATGCAGAATCGGAAAGACGAAGGAGCCTTGCCGCTGTAGCCTTGCAACGACTTTCGCAATGACTTGCACAATGCCAATGCTTGTAAATCTGAAATGTTGTCTTTAGCAGCGTGGTCCGAATCACTGAGTAAATGGCTACGGCCCAGGGCAAGATTGTGGCATCAGCGGGGGCGGTGGCGGTGGCGGGGGCGGGGGCTGGTGTCGGTAGCTGCTCTGAATGTTACAGAGGTTGAGCTTGAGTGGACAATGAGCTGACACTGCACACAGTTGCCACATAAAACCGAAACCGAGACACCAACACACAAACAGAGGCAAATACACAGATGGACAGAGTGTTGGATCGCCTCTGGTTGGGTGGGTGTGCGTGTGTGCGAGTGTGTATATGTCTTTGTGTGTGTGTATGTTTTTGGGTCGCAAATCTGCCCCGGGGTCGGCATCCAAGCAGAGCAGAACAGCTACTGCTACAGCCATAGTCATAGCCACAGCCGCAGCCATAGCTTTGGACATAGCAGAGGACATGGGACAGGGCAGAGCGCAGGACACTGGATGGAGGACATAGCAGGACAGTGCCATAGCTGGGCAGCTAATATTTTGTCATTTGTGTCACGTTCCCCATTCATGATGATTTCGTTCGTGCTTTTCTCCCTTTCTCTGGCTTCTTCTCTCCTTCGACATCTCCATCTCCATCTCCATCTCTTGCCATCATCATCTCCGTCTCCTTTTCGCCTGCTCACTCTCTGGCTACGTAGATGTATCTATGGCTGTAAGTTTATATGTATCTATAGATGTAACTGTATCTGTATCTGTGGCTGGCATTCGAGCGCCATTTTGCCGTTTTTATTTATGGAATGCAGCTACTCTACGCCCGTGTGTCTTCTGTCCCCTGTCTCCTGTCTCCGGTCCACTGGTCCACTGCTGCTCTGGTCCTCTGCTGCTGCTGCTACTGCTGGTCTCTGGTCTCTGCTCTCCTGGATCTTATGGCCATTACTATTGCTGCGTGTGCTACGTGTGTCCGCCTCACATTCGTTTTGGCCATTTCGACTGCCACAATAATTCTCATGTAGCCAGCTTTAGCTACGATTCCATCTCCGTCTCCATCTCCATCCACCCTCCCATCTCCCATTTGCAGCAACATTTCCGTTCTCATCTCTGTGTTAATGTATCCACTTTCAGCATTTTTTTATGCAAGCATAAATTTGTAGCATTTTTTCTTGTTAAACAATGAAAAAATACAAATAAAAAGTCGGAAGGAATAATCACAAAATCCATAGAACAAAACTTAACCATGTACATTGTTAGGGTTTGGGGGGAGGGTACAAGATAGCAGATAGCGCCTGGCAATTTTGTTACTGATTTCCGGGGGCAACTTGATAAATTTGTACAACAGAACATGATCAAAACAGAAAACATGCAACATACATGAAAATACTTAGGTAAATCGAAAAACTTTTTTCAATCAATTTATTGAGTATAAAGTTGAATAAAGAGTTTCTATTTATCAACAGGTATATCGATATATCGATATAATTTTGAACTTTCATTGCGACCCCAGGAATTGGTTAGTTTGCGGTTTCGGGCATGGTTTGGTTTTGTTGCTGAATTGTTTGCTGGCAGAGGTAAGCTCTGTTTTTAACTGGCAACGTTGTCAGGTCCAAGAGGGATTTCCATTTTATTTGCACACCAAAACTCATGAAACAGGCAAGGACGTGCATAGTTCACAGTTTCCCCCCCATTTCCCCAGTTCCAGATCCAGCTACCATTTTACCCAGTCACTTTCCGGTTGGCTGTGCTGCCAGCCAATGCAATACAGGGAAACTGTATTTGACAAAATATTTCAGTTATTTACTTTTGTTCAACATAACAGCAGCCAACTTTTGGGCTAACAAGCAGACAGCCGGAAAACCAAACATAAATCTTGTCACATTTATGTGGCTCCAGTACCTATTTCCAGCAGCCTTCTTCTTTTTTTCTGCTCTTAACCTATTCAAATTGGCTAAAAGGGGTATGATGAAGCTCTGGACAGGTTGCATCATGTGTTGTCAATTAGAGAGCTCTATTTTTGTACAACAGATGCACAGTTATAATCTATTTACTGAAATCGATAACTGACACCGGGTATCGATAACCATTTAAATAAACAATCGTTGAGGTTTGAACCCATCTGAGATCTGTGTTCGATTTACGATGGCTTAAAACTTGGGCTAAGAGTATCTTTAAGTCGAGCTTTCTTTTTTGGAGCCCAATTCTTTGTTTAATTTTTTTTATATATTTTTTTCATTCTTTTTTATTTGCTATGGTTTTGTTGTTGTTGCTGAGAGTTTTCGACAAAAGTGAAAAACATGAGGAGCGACTCGTTGAGTCCCGCACAGGCTTACGGCTCTGCCAAAAAACAAATGAAACTTTATGCATATTCAACTTTTCACATTATTCTTTGTGGCCAACGAAAAGTTGCAATTACAAAAAGTGTACAAAAAAACAGCAATTCCCAAAAAAACTAAAAAAAAAAATTATTACAAGAAATTTAAAAAAAATCAACACATTTATTTTAGTTAAAGTAGCCTAGTTAAAGTACAAAAAAAGCTCTGACTAATATGTTGTATAGAAATACTGGTTTTTAAACTTAGTATTTTGATTAATATTATTATTATTTATATTATTATTTTTTTATTATAATTATTATTACTTTTTCATTATTTGTATTATTATTTTTATTATAATTATTATTACTTTTTTATTATTTGATTTAGTATTTTTATTATAATTATTATTACTTTTTTATTATTTGAATTATTATTTTTATTATAATTATTATTACTTTTTTATTATTT
Source organism: Drosophila demipolita (assembly GCA_035042405.1). Taxonomy (NCBI): domain Eukaryota; kingdom Metazoa; phylum Arthropoda; class Insecta; order Diptera; family Drosophilidae; genus Drosophila; species Drosophila demipolita. Next base: position 233,636 of record JAWNLI010000065.1, on the reverse strand, counting down.
GAATTATTATTTTTATTATAATTATTATTACTTTTTTATTATTTGAATTATTATTTTTATTATAATTATTATTACTTTTTTATTATTTGTATTATTATTATTATAACTATTATTGTTATTTTTATTATTATTATTATAACTATTATTATTATTATTTTTATTACAACTATTACTATGAGTATTATTTGTATTATTATTATTATTATTATAACTTTATTATTATAATTATTATGTTATTTTTATTACTTTTATTGTTACAATTATTATTTTTATTATTATTATTATTATTATTTCATGTGGCTCTGCTCTCGATTTGTCTTCTTCATTTACAGATCGCAATTTGTTTGATCTATTGTGGCTACCTTGAGCCTATTAAGCTGTTCCATCAATCCTATTTGGGGATGGCAGACTCTCTGTCGGATTAGTGGCTGTTTCCTTTGAGTTTCAAAAAATACTTCATCTAGAAGCTGCTGTGATGTGCCTTAAAGATACTTTCTCATAACAGAATCTGCCTGGCCATAGTCTAACTACAACTTGCCTAAGTCTAATCAATATATCTAATGCTTTAAATTGATATATTTTCCACAATCCAGTCGAGATTCATGGCAACAACTTAGGAGTTTCATCTAAGAACTCATTTTGCCTGCTGCAGTCGTTTTAGATATACAGAAAGAGATGCAAATTGCACTTACCGCAGATACATTTTCAGTTGGATGCGTTGCAAAATCTTCAACTTAAGCATGAAAATGTGGCTGCAAACATAGAAATCAAGCAAAGCCAAAAACTAGACCATAAATATCAACTGTATGTGTGTGTGTGTGCAGTTATGTCAAAAATATCTATTTCACACACATCTGTGTGGCAAGCAGGAGGGACTTTTGTCCCACTGCAAGCTAGAAAATTTAAATTTCAGTTTGTTGATGCAACTAAATAAATGCGACGTCGCCTGGATTTGGAAACACTCGCAATCCTAGCCAGAGCCACAGACTCCCTCCTGCTCACTCCCCGCTCTGATCGCAGTTGCACCCGCCGGCTGTCTGTCAAACAATGGTAATTTTCGGGGAGCTACAAAACGTAACCAAATCAAAAATTCGTGATAAGAACTACCAAAATCTAAACTGGAAATAAGCCCAGCAAACGAATTGCGTAAATATCTGAGTCAAGTTTGCTCCTGGGAAGCTATAAGAGGGGTAGAGTGGGTGGAGGGGGGAGGGATGTTGTCATGCATAGGCATGTTGCCCTGGCCTGATGGATAGTGATAGTCGGTTGGGGGATGGGGGGGTGGGTGGGTGGGTGGTGAGATGGGCATATGCAGCACATGCATGTCAGAAAACTTGAAATGAATGACGTTACGTGAAGTTGACAACATGTCAAAATGGAGAAAAGATACCGTAAATGGACAAGGGAAATGGAGAGAGGGGGGTGTTGTGGTGTGGATGTGCGATGAAGCTGGGCATCGGTCGGCGGGTGGTGCAAAGGAAAAACTTACCTACGGCTACGAAGAGCAACTTGCAAACAACTGACTTTTATGTTGCCAAAACAAATAACAAAGCGGTGCGGCAAACCAAAGGGTGTGTGTGTGTGTGTGTGTGTGTGTGTGTGTGTGTGTACGTGTGTGTGTGTCGGCTGTATCATATTTATGAGATATGTGGGGAAGCGAGCGGATTCACTGGCTAAATTAGAAATCGCAAATATTAGAATAAAGGCTGTGGCAAGTGCGAGCGAGACGCAAACAGAGACAGGATATGTGCAGCTGTTGCAGCCCACACACACACACAAATATACACAAGCACACACACACACATAGACAAACACAGTTGCTGTGCAGCCCAGTACTGAACTCAACTCTCAGGAAAAGTATTTTTCCGCAACAAACAAGCAAAAGTGACATGCAACAGCAGCTTATTGTTGTCGTTGTTGCAGTTGTTGTTGTTCTTGTTGTTGTTCTTGTTGTTGTTGTTGCTGTTCTTGCAACGCTTGTGACGCCAAGGATTCAACGCTGCACAAGGCGTGCCAGTTGCACACCGCCCACACAACTTCAAATGTTAGCTTGGCTTTGATTTGGTCTCCATGCCCTGTTCACAAGGATTACCCAACGGGTATATCTGCTCATTGGTTTCACACTCAGATATTATAATTTGCTATATATATATAATATTCAGACAGTCGACAGCAAAAATTGAAAGCTGTCACGTTCCAAAAAACCAGAAATTCGAAAATCGATTTTACGGGATTCGGACCAGAAACCCTTCCCTATTCAGCTATTCTGTAAGATGGAAATCGAGTCAGCAGATCTCATTATCTCCCACAGATATTTAACTATTTTATAACATAAATGCATCTCTTAACATTTCGTATAAATCTAAAATAATAAAAGAAAACATTCGATTTTTAGGGAAAGCCATTTTCTTAAATTAAAAAATTATTTCCAAGACTCGAAAAGTATTAATAATAATTATTTTTAAATGAATTTAATTTTAGAATTTTTTAGTGCGATTTATTTTTATACTAATGTTATGCATAATATATAAATATAATTAGAATATTTTATTATTATATATATTATTCATTTCGATGTGTAGAGTATCTTGAAGTCGGCTACTTTTGACTTTTAATTTAAAGTTTTCTGTTCGTTGTGGTTGTTGCAGCGATTGTTGCTGCTCGTTTGGCATTGCAGCAAGATAGAAAGAGAAAGAGCAAGAGAAATAGAGAGAAAGAGAAAGATATAGACAGAGAGAGAGACAGGGAGAGAGAGAGAGTTTGTGTGTGTGTGTGTGGGGGGGGATACACACAGGACGAGTGTGTTTACATATCTGAGCACTGCGATCGCCAAGTGTCGTCGCCGTTGTTGTAGTCGTCCTGCCTTGTATTTTGTTCCTTGTCCTGGTCGTGGTCGTGGTCCCTGGTCCCTGGTCCCTGGTCCCTGGTCGTCCGTTTGCCGTGCTGTATTTGCTCGATTCGTGACTGGGGGCGGCACCAGGCACTTGACGTGGCTGCCACATCCTTTGTGTTCTTACCTCGTGTTCACGTCGCCAAAGCCAAAAGTTTATGGCACGTCGTGCCTTTTGTTCCTGAACTTTTGCTGCTCTTCTTGCTGTAATGTTGTTGTTGTTGTTGTAGTCGTTGCTGCTGCTGCTGCTGCTGCTGCCACCGAAGCTACATTTGGCCAACATTTTCTTGCTACTTGTTTGTTTGCTGCTGCGATTTTTGATAACTGACATTTGTTGGCGTTCGCCTCAGCTATAATAAATGGCGCTGAACGTGAGCCGCCGCCGCCGCCGCCGAAGCTGCCACTGCCACTATTAAAGGTGAGGCACAAACAACAACAACAGCAACAAAAACATATCAAAACCGAAATCAACAGCAGAAGCAGAAGCAGCATTCGCTTCGAGGCCAAAGGGCAATTTCCCTTTGGCCACCTGATATGACTGTGCAACGAAAGGAGCAATTGGAGCAATTGGAGCAACTGCTCCCAAATTTAAACAAAGATTAGAGCCTTGGGCACAACAATTTGGCATCTTCTCATTGCTCCCCTCGAAAACGAAATCCAACAAATAAATACAAATACCAGCAATGTGAAATGTTTGCTAGAGTTTGAAAAGTATTCTGTCAAAATTTGAAACTTCGTATGTCGATTGCTGCGTGACCAGAAGCTGTCCCAGCTGAACCTGTTGGATACCTGCTAACCTTCAGTTTTATGCAATGCTTCGCGGATGCTGCTTCTATGAAATTATGCTGGAACGGCTCATTGACCCATCTCCAGACATGGTCCCCCATAAGGGGTTGTCGAGGAGGGTGACTCCTGGTGAATAAAAGGAATCAAGGTGTTTTTATCGCTACGATGCTCAAACATTAAGTTGCACCATCGATCTGTGGAAACAGGATATCTAATTTGGGGCAGCCAACACATTCGGTGGGATTTGCATATATTTATCGTTAATATTTTCAGCTACAAGTAAAAAGTGAATGTAAATTTGGAGTAGCAAGGTGACTTCTTCCTTTCCCAAAATGCGTTTATAGGTAGGATTGGGTGAGCAAGTACAGACAATAACCAAAGAGGTGAGCCAATTTGTAACCATTATATCCTGTTTACATGACTTATAATTTATAATACTTATAACGATTCGACGTTCCTTAAAAAAAATGCAAGGAGCTGTTTGACAGAATAAACAACATTAAACAAACATTAAACAAACACTAAACAAACACCAAACAAACAGCTCGCTGACAGTCTTAACTAATTGGGTAACTTGGAATAGATGCCCCAAAAAATCATTAATCAGGCCAAAAGTCTCAAATTAAGCTTTTTCAGTTAAGATAAGAAACACCTTTCAAACATGAACAAAATTTACGGTTTTTTCATATTTAACTTAAAAGAAAACCTTTCGTAGACCTGACCCGATTTGTTGATGACTATTCTTAAAAACCAGATTTTGAAGATGAAGAAAAAAACAACGCCGATTCATCAATTTTTCTATATGTTACAATTTTCAGGCCATCATTGGGAGAAGACAAATAATTTTTGGGCCGCCGTTTTTGAAACACTTTAATATCCAACCAAGACAGTTGACTATATATCTCTATATAGCCTCAAGTTTAATAATATATATTATTACGAAAGAAAGCAGGAGGATTTGAACAAGACTCAAGTGGATCCACAAATGAACAAGTGAGAAACTTGTAAGTTGAGCAAACCCGACGGCAGATTACTCAAATATCAGTTTTGTCATGGGTGAGGATCTTTTGAGGATTAAAGTAAATTTGGTGACTCTTGTTTTAAGATTTTAAATTCATATGTGGTTTTTAGCGATTTATGTTTATCAATTTATGGCTTTATCTGACGCTGACACAACTAAAAATATATTTCTAGTTCTAAAAGCAAATAGCAATTTCATAAAGAACAGCATATATATCTATATATATATATATATATATATATATATATATATATGCAAGTGTTTCTCGAGCAAAAACTATTCAATTTAAACTATAAAAAAAAACGTATGTCAATAAATAACATTTCATATTATGTAAGATTGTTGAATCTCAATTATTTGATTTGGACGTGAAGAAGCTGTCGATCCTCTAGTTCAATAGTGGACGTGCCAAATATGCCTTGTAAATGGTCAGCTTTTGTCAGATTGTTCCAATATGCAAATGTTTGCGATTGCTAATTTCTTTATGTGAATTTGAAATATTTAAGCAGTTTGTATTATTCATCATTGCAAAGATGGTGCTTAACAATAATAAATTCATATTTTAGTCTACAACAAGATGAAACTTAAGTCACGCATTATTTGCTCAGTGATCGCACATCGAGATTACTTTCGATAGCAATAGGGGCAAGAGGCAGAGACAGTATTCGTGATTCTAGTCGCAAGAGTAGCCAGCAAGTCGTGAGTGGGGCGGTAAAGGGAGGGGGGTTACAGGCTTACAGGATCCGTGAGTTGGCCAACAGCAACGGGCAAGGACATTGACAAGTGAAACATCATACAAATGGGCGCGCGACGGTCCAAAACACTGAAGCACCGAAACAATGAAGCAAAACACACACACTCACACACACGCACACACGCGCACACACAGTGAGGCAGACAGACAAGCTATCAATGTAACGCAGGACCAGGACAGGCTGTGGCAGCGGCAGAGGCAGCCAAGCACTTCACAGCTTAACACCCTAATGTGCAATATTTTTGACTCCCACACACACACACACACACATACACACACAAGCACACACAAGCACACACAAAAGCACACAAAGCATTAAAAAGGAAATACAGAAGGCTGGCAATGTCGGTCGCCGCCTCCCCTGCGCCCCACAACTCGTCATGCCGCAGCTGTCGATGTCGAAGGCGCGACTGCGTTGCCAGCAGTGCCAGCAGCAGCAGAATCAACAGCAGCATCAGCATCCGCAGTCGCAGCCGCCAGCGCTAGACGGCTGCAGCAGCAGCAGCAGCAGCAATCGACAATGGCGCTCGCACACAAACACAAACACACACACACTCAAAAGATAACGTTCGACTGCGGGCGCCACCCACTGGCCAACAGCAAAAGCAAAAGCAACAGCAAAAACAACAGCAAAAACAACAACAAACACATACATTCGCTTACTCATTCCCAGTCTTGGTGTCTTTCTATTGCTATTTCGCTCACTCGCACGCCGAGCATGCCTCGGGAGTGTCAAAGCAGCTGCTTTTGCTTCTTCTGCTTCTTCCTTTTCTTCTTCTTGTTCTTTTTCTATTTGAAGTTTGTCATTTTTTTTAGCTTTTCGTGTTGTTCTTGTTGTTTTTGCTCATTTTTTATTGTGCTTGATCTTTGGCTTATTACCATGTCACGTTGAATTCGAAATGGGAACGCTGCCGGAATACGAAATGTGCACACTCACACACACACACATATAAATACTGCTGATTTTGTTTTTGTTTTTGTTTTTGCTCCAATGCGTTAAAGCGACAAAGGGGCGTTGAATTTTATCTACTGCTGCTGCTGCTGTTGCTGCTGTTGCTGTTGCTGCTGTTGCTGCCTTTGACAACGCTAACAACAAGACGTAGGCAAGGAGCAATTGTTTTTGTTCTTGGTTCTTGCTACACTTTTGCAAGCAACTTAAGCAAACGCTTTTGTTTTTGTGCCGCCGCCTTGCCAATGCAAAGTTTGCAAAAGAAGGAGAACAAATGTAAAAAGAAAAAAATAAATAACAACTACAATCGTGCCCATGTACAGAAGACTCTCCGTAAAGTTAAGATTGAAATGCGCGTATAAGTTAAGTCGATTCTTTTCACCAGGCGCTACTTGGAAAAAGTTAAGTCTCTGCTTAACTTTTACAATCATTTCCTCTGATTCGCTTTTCAAACATTTGTTTCACTTCTTCTCTATATTTGCATGTCCTTGTCATTAAATCTTTATAGTTCTCCACTCTAAATTTAAACAAAAATTTATATATATATATATATAAAATTCTATAATTATGTGTAAGTATTTTATACAAATAATAATATTTTATACAACTATATTTAAGTATATCAACAGATGCAGTGTTTTATTGGCACGGAAAACAATAAACAATTTTAATCATCAGTTAAAGGGTTCAGAATTCGCAGAAGAATACAAAATACTGAATATTTTCGAAAGTCTACGGAAAGAAAAGAAATGAAATGAGGCACAAATATAAAGGACTGAAAAGTTGCGGCCAACAGTCCAAAAGCATTTGACATTTTACCTTGGCAAGGAAACAACACACAAACACACAGAGAGAGATAAACACACACACACACTCATACATATAGAGATAGACAGACAGAAAGACAGACAGACAGGATGACAGGGCTGCGAACGTGGTGAACGTGACTGTAACAACAAGAGCAAAAGCGCCAAATGTCACTTTGAAAAATGCCATTGGTTCGACAAACTTTCTGCCCCAACCAAAACAACAACAATCGACGACTGCCGCTGCCAGCAGAGAGGATGCGCAGCAGCAGCAGCAGCAGCAGAGACAGCGGCAGCGGCAGCGGCAGCGACAGCAGTGATATGCGAACGCCTCTGCCGTGAAACCGAAACCGAAACCAGTTGCTTAGCAACGCCCCCTTCTAACCGCAAACGACGACGACGTCGACGTCGAAGGCAGCAGCAGCAGCAGCAGCAACAACTACAACAACAACAACGGCAACTGTCGCCACAGCCGATGAATGCGACAAATGTCAGCAACAGACTCCATTGCTATTTTTGCAGCAGCGAGCGCTTAGCAGCTAGTTGTCTCACTCTCGCCCATGCAGGCTGCATGCGCAGGGGAAATTGTTTGCCGTTGAGCAGAGCGCGCGCATCTATGTGTGCGTCGTTTCTCTCTCTCTCTCTGTGTGTGTGTCTCTCTCTCTCTGTGTGCGTGTGTGAGTGAGCGCGCATGCGATTCGTACAGAAGCCAAACTAAGGGGTAGGGCAGCAACTGGCAACTGGCAACTGGCAGCATCAGGTATCGGGCTCGTGCACCGGTTCAGTTTGTGTTTGGCTGTGTTTCGCCTTCGCATTGCCATTCGTTCGCGCTCGCTCTGCCGCTGTCGCCGTTGCCGTTGTCGTTGCGTCGACGTCAGCGAGTTTGGTGTGATTTGGCTCGTCGCTGCTATTGCTGCCTGTTACAGCCGTCGCCGTTTTCAGTTTTTGTTTGACGTTCGCGTGGTGCGCTCGTATGTTGCGGCCCGTTATCGTTATCGACACTGACATCGCCAGCGACATCGCCATCGCCATCGCCATCGCAATCGCAATCGACATCGATACGCTACCGTTGCCGTTGCCGTTGCCGTTACCGTTACTGTTTACGTCGCCGCTCATTCGCAGGAGATTGCCAAAAACAAAAGCCGTTACTGAGCACAAAACAAACGATTTGTGAACAGCTGTTCTCTTGCTCACACCGCCCTCCTCTGTCGCGTTGCGCCTTCTAATTTTGGGATCTAGCATTTAGTTGAGCCGCGCTCCGATTCCATTTCGTTATATTTTTTTTTGTAAAGCACACAAGAATTTGTTGCCAAAGTTTTTTTCAAGTGAGTTACTTGCCAAGGAATACGAAACCACAACGAAAGCTCCAACGACACAACTCACTTCCCAGCGGAAGAAAGTGTCAAGTGGATTACTAACAAAATAAAGGAGATGTTCAAATTTAAACAGCACATGCAAATTGCAAAATAACCACAAATACAACAACAACAACTACAACAACTACAACTACAACAACAACTATAACTACAAAATCAACAACAACAACAAATACGAATAATTTAACAAAATTTCCAAGAAATCAGCTGCTGCTATTTGTAGCTTGTTTCGCCGCCGGCATAAAACACAACAACGCACGTGCTCCACATCTCTCTCTCTCTCTCTCTCTCTCTGTCTCTCTCACTATCTCACTATCTCTCTCTCTCTCTCGCTCTCTCTCTTGCTCGCTCTCTCGCCTTCTCATTCTCACTCATTTTTGGACAGCCACTCGTTCTCGTTCTTTTTGAGTGGGTGTGTGTGCGCGCGCGTGTGTGTGTGTGCGTGTGTGCGTACGTGCGTGTGTGTTTGCGCCTTCGTCGCGCCTGTGCGTGTGTGTCATTATCAGCGTGACCATTATCATCTCGCCCCCCATCTTCGATAAATTCGATAACAAAATTCTCACCGAGGCATCCAAAGCGCCCCTCAGGGCTGTCGCGCTGGCGTCATTTCTGGGCGACGGTTTTGCCGCCCTCGGTAGCCGAGCACCACCCGTCAAGGATCTAATGGCATTCGGCGCGGTCCTGCACACAAACCAGCACAATATCGGTGAGTCTCAAAACCTTGTCTCAATTCTTCCCAGCCTGCGGCAGGTTCAATTTTTTTTGTTTTGTTTTGATTGCATTTTTGGAGGCCTAAAAAAAGATCAGCGGCACTTTTTATAATTGTTCCGTTTGCATGGCTGAATGGAAGCGACGGCTTTTGGACTTGTTAGTGTCAAAGTACTAAAAAAAAAATGTACAGCATTTCGTTCAGTTAGATCAGTTAATATTTTAATATAATAGATACATTTGAACAACAATTTAAAGAGTTTCCACTGGGTTGGTCATATTTTTGATCGATCGCAATTTTTAGTTTCTCTTTCATGGAGAATTTTAGATATTGTTTGAGTAGAAAACTCAGAATTCAAGAAAATGTAAAGATGAAGTGATTAAACATTATCATAAACTGAATGTGTTAAGTGGATATTCCCCATAATGCAATGTGTGCATCTGGGTAAGTCTAATAGATCCATTCGAAATAAGAAGATCGCATTTAATTGATTGGAAAATTTGAAAAGTGCAGCTCACAATTCGGAAAGGTGCACTTTAAAAAATAATAACTCAACTAAAATTGAAAAATTATAGGAAACACCTGATTTTTCATTCATTTTATTTGATTCACATAAATTGAAATATTTTCATAGATTTTCAATGTGTCAGACTTGCAAATTGTTGCATCTTAAGCAATTCTCATTGAGGATGGTATGCAAATAAATAGCAAGACGCATAAGGGTTAAATGAGGAGCCCTAAAATTGGCAATTGGCCGGACACGAAAGTTAGCCTCGTCAATTTTGGCGCGCTGCTTTGGGTTAAGCATGAAGCAAAGTTTTGCACTTTTGAACTTGCTGCAGGGTCGAATCACACTCTGCCTACAAACCTGCAAGCTTCAACCCTCAACCCCAAAATCACACCACCCCCCACCAACCCCACTTGATGGTGGGCGGAACTCTTCACTCTGCTGTTTCTAAGTGTTGCCTTCTTTTTCGTTTGCGCCCATTTTGTGCGTTTTGCAAGTTTTTGTGTTCGCCGGGCCAAAAAGTTTGCATCGACTTGTCAAAAGTTTTCTTGTTGCTGCAAAAGTTGTTTGCTGGTTTTGTTGTTGTTGCTGTTGTTGTTGTTTGTTGACTGTTTGTTGTAGTTTGCTTTTCCGTTCTCCTATTGTTTTATTTCATTTGCTGCCATGTCAAATTTTCACTTTTGCTGACTTTTTAAGTCAGCCAAAAACTTTTGATTTTCTTGCCCAGTTGACGGCATTTCTTGTTGCTGTTGTTGCTGCTTCTGTTGCTGTTGTTGTTGCTGTTGTTGTTGCTGTTGCTGCTTCTGTTTCCGTTTCTGTTTGTGTGTCTGTTTTGTGTCTGTGGTGCTCCTGTTTCTGTTTGGGATTTGGCTTTTGGATTTGCCTCCGCACAAATGGCCAACAAATTGCGTCAACAAATTTGTACGCCTGCTGATTTGTGCATGCACTTCGCCAAATGGACTCCAAGCGGTCCATAAAACTGCCGACTTGCAGCATGCAGCATGCAGCATGTTGCTAGTAAAATGCAGCATACAGCATGCAGCTTACAGATTACAGCTTGCAACTTGCCAACCTGGCAATCGCCAACTCATGACAACTCATAAATTGTGGCCCCGCTCGGGCAGGCGTTGCAAACTGGTAGAGGGGCGTGCCCCCAAAGGGGTAGCGCAAGTCAAAAGTCAAGCCTGTCAACGGGGCACAAGCAGCAGCAATAGCAGCACACATAGAATAAAGCGCAGCCAAAAGTCATAAAACATTTGAAGCCTTTTTTTTCTAAATATTTTTTTCCTCCTTTTTCTGTTGTATCTTCGGTTGCATCTTTTCAATTTTGTTGTTGCCGTTGCACAGCAGCAGCAGCAGCAACAAAAGCGCAGCAACGCCTTTAACAAAGTTCGCTGCCTGCTGTTCATCAACATTTATGACTGTCCTGAGTTGCAACCGATGGTGATAATGATGCTGCTGATGATCATCATCATCATCATCATGACGATAATCAACAACATGATGAGTAAAGTAGCTGAAGAATGGTGGAGCTAGCTGCTGGCTGACTAACTGCTTGGAAGCTTCAAGATGCCAAATGTCAGGCAACAATATTTGCGGCAGCAATTGTTGCTGCTGCTCCTGCTGCTGTTGCTGTTGCTGTTGCTAATGCTGCAACCGCCTTCACCCGATCTTCTGCTCAAAGTCAGCTTCAATGCGGTTCCAAGTACATCAACAATTTTTATGCGCCATTTTCTTCATCATTTTTACGGTCAACAGTTGCTCAACACACTTTACGAGCCAAAAACAGCCAACTAAAGCCCAGCTCAGAGAATAGCCAAGCCAAAATATGGCACTCAAAAGTTGAGTTCTTTGGCTTCTTTCTTCAGGTGCTTTGATTTATTGGGCAAAAAGCGTAGCCGGCAGCAGCTGCCGCGTTTAGCCTGAAGAATTACACATTTCGCTTTAAACTATTTATGTGTGTGTGTGCATGTGTGTGTGTGGGCTGTTAGATAACCAAAATGGGCGTGGCCTCCGCCATAAATTAGACAGCATAATGAGCCGTTGAGATGCACAAAAAAATAAAAAGCGAATAAAGCAAGAGAAGCATTTGCCCCAAGTACTGCTCTGGGTGGTCACAATTTTTATTTTCAGCTGTAAGTTGAGAAAATATAAAAATTAAATTTATAATCGATATGCTATTCAGGACAAAGATCTATCACTCAGTTCAAAGAGCCTTCAGAAAGCTTGTTAAAATACTTCTTTCGAATCGATAATTAAATTTTGATTTTTGGTGAGAGAACTAAATTGTTAAGAGCTACTAAATGGATCGGTTTGAGGGAATAACTCATAGAGATACAGATCGAAATTTGTATATTTTGAAATATCCAAAATTAGTTTGATGAATTTATGTAATTAATTTAAAATATAAATTTTTAACTGCATCAAATTTGCATTTGAACATGGATCGAGCCATATAACAAATAATTCAGCTTAGTTTCTTATTATAATTATTATTATAATTATTATTATTATTATAATTATTATTATTATTATTATTATTATTGAGGTGTTGACAGTTAGATCTATGGTTCTGCCATGAAGCATAATGTTTGCACGATTCTTAGTCGAGTTGAGGATTGCTCCGAGTTTAAAAGTAACATTTTCTCTGTTTTGATGCGCTTTGGGAATGACCACAACTGGATTGGTTTGTCTAGTCCTATCTGTGTCCTATTGGGAGACTAGTCTTCCGTTCCTCCCATGTTGAAATCGCGTTTGATTAAAGCCACTTAGAAGGCATTTGGCCAGTCTGAGACGTGGTGCTTCTGCCCACCTAAATTGTCATTCGCCGTCGTTCTGGTCAGTCTTTCTGGCGAGGCACAGCTTCCTTAATTATGCATCCAATAAAATGTAAGGTGTTCATTTATAAGCCGGAATAGAATACTCCCACTTAAAATGAGTTGTGTTTTTGTTGTGTTCTTAATTTAGCGAGAAATAAAATTATCTCGTATTCTTCTGCTTGATAAAACTAGTTTGCTGGATGGTAAATCATTGCAGCTGGATGGGATTGCTGGCTTATCGCCGGTTGTAGGTTAATGGCTAATGGCTACCGATCTTTGGCATAGTCAAAATCAAACGTGCCCCGAAATGTGGCAGGCCTGAAGCCTTGCCAAAATTATTTGACGGCTGTCAGGAATTGAATACTTATCTCTCCGCCGGTTGGCCCTGGCTAAAGGCAGTCTACCTCAAGCCCCGATATGCAAGTTATGGGCCCCCAACTGTTGGGAACTTTTCCATTTTGCAAGCGGCTGCTTGGCTATTGCCAAAGGGTAGGCGGGTGGGGGAGGGGAGGTAACGGAGGCTGGCCTATGCCACGACATGGCCGCATGGGACGATGCTTTGAGGCCAACGTCGTCGCCTGTCTGACAGAATTTTTTGTTATTTTTTTTTTGTTTTTTTTTTGCAGTTTAGCTTAAAGCTGAAATAGTAATTCACATTGAATGGCTTCAGTGCGGCTGCTGCTGCTGCTGCTGCTGCGACTGCTGCGGCTTTGGCTGTGTCTGTGTTCTGGTTTCAATGGAGGCTCTGTGGAGGCTCTTTTATGATTTCGCCGTTTTACGATTATTTTAAAGCTGTCAATAGTCAACGTGTGAGATAATTTATATGCCATAAATTTTAGTGCAAGCACAACTCGAGCTCCAAGCTAGACCTCAGCGCTTCGCGTTTAAGCCAAACTAAAAATACCACAAAAAAAACAAAAAAAAAAAGACCACAAAAACAAAAAAAGAACAAAGGCAAAAGCAAGGGAAAAACAATAACAAAAAGCGCAGACAGTTTTAAGCGGAAAGTCCACGAATGAATAGCACTAGCCACCGCTCGATGCGGGACGGATGCGGGTTGCGGGGTGCGCCGAAGGCAGCCAACATCATCAACAGGTTCTATTGCGCTTTTTTTTAGTGAGTTATTGTTGTTGTTTGTGACCATTTCGGTTGGCCGACAATTCATTTGTGTAGCTTATCGCCTTTTTGGCTTGATTTACTGCCCCGGCAATAACAACATCAACAACAACAACAATAACAACAACTTTAAATGCACTCAACAGGTTGTTTTACACTTGACACGGGGCATTTGAAACCCATAAACTGAACAACCTTAATGAAAACCCACAAGGCACACACACAAAATTCGAAATACAAATAAGAAAAAAAAAAAAATTGAAAAATAAAATCGCGAGCGTTATTGGAAAACCAGAATTGACAGCTAGAAAATGCTTTTTTCATTTAACTTAAAAATATAATATATATATATATATATATATATATATATATATATATATATATATATGAATATTTGTATTTTTTATTATTTTGATTTATGGAAATTTTGTTCGTGATTGTTTTACGCAACTCATTTGCTTTGTCAGCCGAGGCTGACACTGAAGCTGAATCTGAAGCTCAACTTGAAGCTGTAGCTGTAGCTGAAACGGTAGCTAAAGCCTCAGAAATTGATTTATAACCAAAAGATTGGCCAAAGCAGAGAGACAGAAACACAGCAAAAAAAAAAAAAAAAAAAAAAAAACAGCAACAACAAAAGCGCCCATAAACAATATAAACAACCAATAAAAACGAGCAACAATTTGTAGCCAGTTTCCAATTGAGTCACTTGACGCGCTCTCACGCAGCAGTCGCAGTCGCAGTCGCCGTCGCAATCGCAGTCGCCGTCGTAGTCGCTGCCGCAGTCACTGTCGCCGTTGCCGCTTCACGGGGGGAGTGGTAATGACCTTTAACCCAAGCGTCGCAAGTCCACCTCGGTACAGGGTCTTGATCCCCGTCTCCGCCGCCCTCTCCGTCTCCCTCTTTGTCCGCATCTGCGTCTGCGTCTCCTTCTCAGAGTTGTCTTCGACGGTTGTTCGCACTGCCCGTTCGGCTGGAACCAACGCGCCCAAGAAAAACGATCGCGCCGTAGATGACCGCAGCTAAATGCGATTAGTTCCGAGTGCTCTGACAGCAGCCGCAGCCACAGCAACAGCCGCTGCCACAGCCACAGCCGCAGCAGCAATAACAGTATCGGCAGCAGCAGCAACAACAACAACAGCAGCAACATTTGCAGCCACCCGACAAACGTGTCGTTTTCTGTTACTTTTACTACTTTTACTTAAATCAATTTTTTTTTTTTTTCAACTATTTTCCCTTAATTTGAGTAATGCAAATCAAAGTTGATCAGTTTGAAGGGAATCCAGTAGGTTTTCCTATAATGTTAAATTAAATTTAAATTTATGTAAACTATATTTACATAAAAAGGGTCATTTTATGTGCAAAATGTATTGAATTTCATTTTAAATTTGATAAGCTGAATAACATTTCGATGATGCTAAATTAAATTTAAATTTATGAAAACTATAATAAAAACTACAAATAAAAAGTGTCATAAAATTTAATTGCATTTCAAATTTGAAAAGCTAACAGATATTTTGTCTGATTAGCTACAAATAGTTAATCAGAAACACTTTACAATTTTGTGTGCGAAACATGGCCAAAATATTGAGGTATACTCTATACTAATTAGTAGAAACGAGCAATTTTTTTGTTTATAAGTTCGTTTTTAAATTGTATTCATATAGTTTTAATAGATTTTCCTTAATTTGTCTGCTGTTGTGTGTGTATTTATAATATATATTCTCGATTATCCTGAGTCAGAAGCAAATTGAATTTTTAGATTTATACTCGTCGTTAAATGGTGTTTTTAACGTGTTTTATCGAATTTTGTCGGGTGCACCTGGTTTAGTCTGTCCGCTGTGTGTATTTCTCTTTCTCTTTCCTTGTGGCAAGTGTTGCACGTTGAGCACAGTGCGGGCGTCCCTGCGAACCGGGCCCATATCATCAATAACCGAAAAAACGCTCAACATAATGATGCGTGTAATGTTGCTGCTGTCGCTGCTTGCTGGTTGCCGATCTCAACAACAGCAACAACGGCAACAAAAGCAACAACAGCAACAACAGCAACAACAGCAACAACAGCAACAACGGCAACAACGGCAACAGCAACTGCAACACCTTCTTCCAGCGCTGTGTGTCTCCATCTTCCTTTGCTTTTCTCCCCCTCGCTAGCTTTGTCTCTCTCTCTCTCGCTAAAAAGATCTCTCAGCGATCAGTTCTCAACGCCTTTTGTCCGCCGCTTCGATCTCAATGAGCGGCAATTTGTTATGCGTTTTTATTGTGCATCTATTAATTTGATTATGGCTGCATTATAAACTCGCAGCAAATTGTATTTATAGGCATTCGGTGTCTGTTCGACAACATGTTGCCCTTTGTTGACACGCAGGCAACATGTTGCAGGCGCCTTACCATCAGCAATGGGCAACAGCAGCAGCGGCAGTTGCAACAGCAACAACAAAAACAATTTTAGACACATTTTCTTCGTTTAAATGTTCATATGCAAATTAATTAATCAAAATCTCGCGCATACACGTGTCGCGGTTGTTTTTGTTGTTGTTGTTGTTGTGTTTGTTGTTGTTGTTATTGTTGCAAAACCATTTGCGGCAAAACTTCAAAACGCTGCGCGAACAACTCACAAGAAATAAATGTTATATTTGATATGTGTGTGTGTCGGTGCGTGTGTGTGTCGATGTGTGTGTTAAAGTGTGTGTGTGTGTGTGTGTGTGTGTGTGTATAAAGAAGAAGCTGCGGGCGGCATCGCTGTCGCTGTTACCTAAGAGGAGTGTAAATGTGAAATTTGTTTGGCAACGAACCGCAGCGAATTCCACCGCAGCGAATGGCCTTAGAACCGAACTAAAGCGAATCAAACTCGAACTGAATCGAACCAAACCAAACCAAACCGAACCGAACCGAACCAAGCAGTACTGAACCGCAACACTACACCGAACCACGTTCCAAACCATTAAGTTGCCATAAAGATATTTATATATGTCTCTATAAGCAAATAAATATCTCTCAAACATCAAATAATATTTAGTGTGAAATATTTTTATTTTACTAAAATCTTCATATGGAAATTGTTAAGTTATTAAAAAGATTTAACGTGTAAATGAAGTATTTGTATTTTAAGGAAAATCTAAACTCATGAATATAAAACATATAAATATCTCTCACACATAAAATGATAATATTTATGTAAACTATTTTCATTTTACTACACTTTTCAGTTATTGAAAAGTCTTCAGATGTTTTTTGTTTCAATACTTGTATAAAAATTGTAGTAAGAAAATAATTAAATAAATACTGTTCTGTAAATTAAGTACATACATTTTGGGGGAAATCAAATAACTAAATATAAAAAATCAATCACATATAAAATTACTTTATTTTCTTTCAACTTGTGCAGTTATTAAAAAAACTTTAAGTAACTTTTGAATCAACACTAATAGTAAGACAAAAAATAAATGTTTAAATGCAGTTCTATAAATTAAATATATATTTTTATAAATATATAACATAAATATATAACATAAAAATAAATGTTATGTTTATGCGAATTATTTTCTTTCAATTTGTGCAGTTATTGAAAATACCTTAAATATCTTTTGATTTAATATTTATAGTAAGAAAAAAAAGAAATAATAAATACCGTTCAATAAATTCGATAAATATAAATCAAAATTATATAAATAAATAAATACATAAAAATATCTCTTAAACATAGAATGCTATTTTCGTGTGAATTATTTACTTTAGAAAAGAATAGAAAATATATTAAAACAACTTAAAATAATTTAACTAATCCCGTACTATAAATAAAATGCAAATATCATATGAACAAAATATCGCAATGAATTCTGATATTATTTAGCTGCTGGCAGCTTTATAGAAATGTACAAACTGAATAATCGTTTTTATTTGTATTTTGTTAATCTGCTTTGAAATCAGAAACTTGTCGCATGCCACATGACCAGTTAACTGGTGCTGCACATTTGGTGGCCTTATCGCGGGCAGAGAGAGATTTACAGGCTGCTCCTGCTCCTGCTCCTGATCCAGATGCTGATGCTGGTGGAGATAAGAAGCGTTCGCCGTTGACTCTGCCACCCCAAAAAAGTAGCGAAAGTATTCGCATCCCCCCCTAGCAGCAGAACCCGGACGGGGGATGTTTAGAGAACGTGCAGTAGCATCCAAGGTTAATGCTTTTGTCACAAAAATCGGTCGACTGAACTCGAGATTTGCCGATAAACATTCTCAGTATTATTTCGGAGTAATTTCCTATTTTCGTTTTTCTATTTTTATTTTTAATGTTTGACTTTGGGCGAAAGTCAACAAAGCAAATTTCCAAAATCGGAGTTTCGCATTAATTGCGCTTATCGCTGACTCTGCAGCAGCATTTTTAGCTAATGACAAATGCGGTTGCAAGTCGAAAAGATACGATGAGGGGCAAAGGGGGGGGTGAAAAAACAAGTAGAATTTTCGCCACACTTTTGCGGCCAGCTGCAACTGAATGTTTGTTGTGTGTGTGTGTGTGTGTGGGTTGATTTCAAATAACTTTTGGCTCTTCAAATCTTACAACATATTTTCACATGTGGTTTATTAATAATTGCAAGCCAAAAGGGTAGTGGGAAGGGGACGGTGGGGTGAAAACCATAGTTGATAGCCATAAATTTGCAAAATTAATGTGAAAACCAATTAAAAGACATTTGATAAGCAAATCATAAAACACAGAGAAACACAGAGAATATGCTTTATATTTGTTGTTGTTGTTGCTGTTGTTGTTGTTAGCCCAGTTAACAAATTAAAGCGGCTTGCAATCGAATCTGACAATGTGGCAAAGTGCTTTGAGTTCTTCATAGCCATTGTCAAAATGCAAAATGCAATTGCGAATTCCAAATTGACCAAAATTTCTCTGCTGCGCAGTTTTGGAGGGGGGGGAGGTGTGGGTGGTGTGGGCCTACGCTTTATTTGGCCCAAAACTTTAAACCTTTAATCGCATTAAACGCTGCCAAAGTCAGTCAGCTAAACGAGTAGCGCGCAAGGGTTGCAAAAGGGGTTGGCAGGGGGGGGAGGGACAGTGCAAGAGGATTCAAGCCAAAGTTTGAGTGTCTGTGTGATGTGTGTTTGATGTGTGTGTGTGTGTGTGTGCAGTGCAGTGCCTGCCACATTAAATATTGAAAAATGCAAATTTACAAATACATCAAATTTAAATGAATCGCCAACACCAAAAGCATTTAAAATCAATCAGTGTTGCTGCTGCTGCCTGCTGCCACAGCAACAATAGCAGCAACAACAATACATAAACCAGCCAGGACTCTCTCTCTCTCTCTATATATATATATATACATATATGCATTGAGTGTGTGTGTGTGTGTGTAGTAAAGGTGTGTAAAGCGTATTGGCTGCCTTGTCACAGCCCCATCGATATTAACAAAATAAACATGCAACATCAGCAACTGGGCAGCTCTGCTCTGGCGGCTCTGGCTTATTGTTAGGCTTATTCACTTCCTTTTTTTTGGCAACAGACATTGCACAAATATTGCAATTGTTGGTATACTGGCTGCTATTTCGCCTTATATCCATAAAAGTTGCTACAAAACGGTATCATTTAGACGGCAAAAACATAAACCTTCACAAATATTTCGTATCGAACAATTGCGATTTTAATAAATAAAATATGGCAAAAGAAAATTACGTTGATTCTGGCTTGAAATCATTTGGAAATCCCAATTTAATTTGTATTTATATATATTTTGATATATATATATATATATATATATATATATATATATATATATTATAAGGCATATTAGTCGAGAATATATTTCTAAAACATAAAAAAATCGAACAAACTGATAAACGATTGCTTAGTCAAGAATATATTTCCATAACATTTATTTTTTATAAAACACACATTGTTTGGCAAAAGTAAACTGTAAAAATATTATGTAAATTATAATTTTATACTCGTAAAAATTGATTTATTTTCACTGATGCAAACTTTAAATTGAAAAAAAAAATGCGTTTCTTGTCAACGTTTTTTGCCGAACTAAATCTAAGAATTTTGCACAGATCACTGTTGGCATTATAAGATTTCAATGTTTGCAACATATTTTTGGGAAACAAGTTTGGTAAATTATTATTTTTTGGGCGTTGCAAGGAAGG
This sequence comes from Drosophila demipolita, assembly GCA_035042405.1. Lineage (NCBI taxonomy): Eukaryota > Metazoa > Arthropoda > Insecta > Diptera > Drosophilidae > Drosophila > Drosophila demipolita. The sequence goes on along the minus strand of JAWNLI010000065.1, from coordinate 213,761 downwards.
GAAAAATGCAAATACAACAGGGTGGGTGGCACAGGCCCATTGAGGACAGCATAGGGTTGGATTGGGTGGGGTTTTGGTGTGTGTATGTGTGGGTGTGGGGGGGGGGGGTGGGGTTACATCACTCATACGCTAAGGCTTATCATTGGCTATCTGTCTGCTGACAAACGCAAACAGCAACAACAGCTCAACGTTGACGAGGAATGCGAAACGAGCCCAGGCGAACCACATCGGGGCGAGGCGAGACAACGGCAAGGGACAAAGGGACAAAGGGACAAGTAGAGAGGAGAGGTGAAGTGTAAGAGAGAGAGAGAGAGAGAGTGATTCGTGAAACGAGTGGGCGCAACGAACAAACGAACCACCCAAATGCGAATTGGAGGTCGGACTCTGGCTGATACACTCACACACCCAAATGCAGGCGGAGAGTGCTTTGCCGTTGATATGGAGCAGAAAACTCCAGCCTATAAAAATCTCTGAGTCCTGACGACAATGTTGATGGCGATGGCGATGGCGATGGCAATGGCGCTGCCAGACAGACTGATGGCCATAGACATGAGAAAGGGGCCAAAAATTAAATGCGAATGGGAATTCCGAATGCGAATGCGAATGCGAATGAGTTGAAGATTGGCTTTGGATTGTGTATGAAAATGTAAGTGCAGATGGAAATGGAAATGCTAATGACCATGTTGACTGCCCGATCAAGTAAAAATAATAATCATCATCATCATCATCATCAACAACAACAACATCTACAACAATTCACAGCTTTTGACATATGGAAAAAACAACCTGCTGAGTTGCCACAACTCGGCGCAGACCACATCGTGAAAAATGATGTCCAACAGCGTCAAATGCTAAAAATGAAGAAGAAGAGGAAGTATTGTATGTGTATATATATAAGAAAGAGGTCTTTCAATGCCAAGAAAAGACTTTTGCACTGAGACAAACTGTTTGTATCTCTGTCGCAAGTCGCAAGTCGCAAGTTGCAAGTTGCTCATCTCTTTTCTTTGTTGAACGTAACATGAATTTTAATACAAAAAGCAGCAATAACAAAAAAAAAAAAAAAAAAAACACGAAAACAAACTTGTTCACTCTGTGGGTGGGGGAGGGGGTGTGTTGTATGGTGTATGGTGTGTGTGTGTGTGTGTGTGTGTGTGTGTGCAACGAGCGTCTGTTGGCCATGCCCTGATGTAAGGCAACTGATAGGCAAAATGCGATAGCTGCAAATAATTTTATTTTACGTTTTTTTTCTTTGTGATTTTTGCTTTTATTGTTGTTGTTGTTGTTGTTTTTTGACTGTTCTGTGGCACAGTATTCAACGAGGCAGCAATATTAGGGTGATGCGGTTGGTTGTGTGGAGGGAGGGGGGGGGGATACTTTGGTTTTCTGACTGGTAGCCGCCTCTGGTTTTGGTTTTGGAAATATAATGGCAAAGTAAACAGTTTCGCGATGACGACGACGACGGCGACGGCGACGATGGCGACGATGGCAATGGCTTCTGGCTGCCGCCGCCTTCTCAGCGCTTTGTATCCAACCAGTTGGGCGCACAGCAGCTCCTTTGCTTCCAAGTGCCCCATTGCACTCCCCAACCGTCATACACACACACACACACACACGCACACAACGAGACACACACAGACAGAGAACAACAAAGCGAAGCCAATTTCGTGTAGCTCTTGTGTATCTAGCAGATACTTTATATGCATGAGTTACAGAAAAAGAGGCGTATTTTGTATCTTATGTGCGCATAAAAGAAAAGCAGCAGCAGCAACAAACACAACAACAACAACAACAACAACAGTTCATTGTGTGTAGCAAAATATAAAATGTACATGGCTAATATGGTTGCAACGCACTCAAATATAAAAAAAAAAATAGAAATAATAAAAAAAAGAGAGAAAAAGATAAGCAAAACGCAGCAAGTGGCTAGAAAAGATCAACCCAACAAAGAGGAACAAAGCAAAAGCGAATACACAGACTAATAATAATAATAATAATAATAATAATAATGAGAAGACTACAAAAGATGTAAAATATTTACATTTGTGTTGTCTTGTCAACTTGCTAACAAAATGTTATGTGGGAATTGCAATATTTTAAATTATTATATATATTTATATATATACACGATTATTAGCTTTCAAAGTAAGCCATTTATATCAATTTATTATGCAATATATATACATATATATATATATATATTCTTTGAGATCTTGTTATCGCTCACAAATTGATGCCAAGTATTTATCAACAAACATGTTTTTACACTCTGATATAATTTGAATCTTGGAATATATAACAATTTGTGGCAGCGGTACAACTGTGCTTAAATATCGATAAACATCGATAATATCGATAATCGAAAATTATAAGTCTATAGTTGCCAAATTTGAGTATTAAATTGTCAAAACGCTTTCAATACAAAATCCCCAAAAGCTTGTATCCCCCGAAATATAAGAACTACAATTATCAAGGAACATTTGGAGGATAGAAATCTAGGATAATCCCAGATCTATGGCACCTGTTATTAGAATTTATGACATATTTGTATCAGACAATTTCGAATATGCCCAATCGGAAAATTCTTTTTTGTTTCAATGCAAATAATGAACAATAAATCCAGATAACTCAGGCATATTTTCACATAATATAGTAGACATATGTTGATCATTAATAGTCAGTAAGTAAAAATAAAATACTCTTCAACCGATATTTATCTGCAGATAAAAATTGATTTGCCAATATTTCACCAAAACTGTGTCTTGGGTTTGGCATTATCAAATTGTTTCCTTCAATTTTATTTTTGCCCAATGGTTACACTCAGAGTTTCAAGTTGTTGGCCAAATCAACTTGTTAACATTCTTGAATGTAGGCACAAAGCAACACAACGAATTGTGTAATTAAAATGTTAACAAGTTTAATGCGTGCAGCAATAGCAAAACGAAAAGATGAAAAAAAGAAAAAACAAAATATATATATATATATAGAGAGGGGAAAAAGGCCACAAAAATAGGTGTTAAGTTCAAATAAATATTTCAAGCATATTAATGAGCACAAAAAAAAAGAAAAACAACAACAACAACAACAACAAACAACAAACAACAACAACAACGATGACTAACTTTTGCCACAACCGTTCGAAACGCAACATTTAATATTCTTTATGGATTTTTTTTCTACATTTTTGTACACATTTACATATTGGCCTGGAACGCTTTCGAGTGCACACCAAGCTGTGTGTTTGTGTGTGTGTGTGTGTATGTGTTTAAGTTACTAATTTACAAGACCAAGACCCGTCCACACCCAATGAGCTGGCGAATGCAATCAAAATGTCAAATCAGGCGCAACGAATCCTATTAAAATTAACAGCAGAAGTAGCTCTTGGGCCAGCATTAAAGTTACCTAAAATCAGGGCCAGAACAATCAACAACAAGTTAGTGCTGATGATAAAAAATATATATAGATAAAAATAGGAAACTGGCAACAGAATTGTATTGATATATACTAAATTAATTCCAAAATATTATGAACTTCATTTTAAATCTGAATATATCAAATATTTCAGAGTTTCATTAGCAAAACGAGAAATCAGCTGTTCAAAATGCTAAATCGATTGCAATACTAGTATAAATTTTTGTATTTTTAATGTTATCTTAAATCACATTTTTTGTTTGCGTTGTTTTTTTTATCTATTACTGAAGAATCAACTACTCAAGAATTATCTAATGCTGATCCGAGTCTGCAGCCAATTAGAAAATTCTTAAATATGTTTACAAGAAAATGGACGCATTTTTGATGAGATTTTAACGGACTTGATTTTTATCGTGATTGGTTTTTTTTATATATATTATTATATTTATAGTAGACTGATAGATGGACAGTTAAATGGACTCGTCTGCCGATGCTGATTTAGAATATATATTTGCTATATGATTTGCTCCCTTCTTTTGCACAACTTCTTTAATAATTTTCAATGGGCTTAGAAAAGATGCAAACTATTAAATATAAAATCGAAATGACATTTTCCAGCTGCCTGAAAAAGGACGTTACGCAATCGCCGCATATATTCCAATGCTACTGGCTAAACCACAACTCCTTCCCCCTCCCCACCCCCCACGACAACTTTTCGATTCTCTGATTTGCTTTAGTTTCTTCTGATTTTTTTGTCTCCTTTTTTTTATTTTGCTGTGTGCTGCCTGAATTTCTATTTGGATTTTTGCATAAGATTTGTTGTCGAAAAAAGCAAGAAGCAAATAAAACAAAAACCAAACCAAAAAAGAAATAAAGATTTCGATTGAGCGACGGCTGCTGCTGCTGCTGCTGCTGCTGCATGTTTGGATTTTCTTTCTTGTGGCTTGAACATTTTAGTCACGTCTTATAAGGGGCAATGGGGTGGGGGAGGGCGTGAGGGGGAGCCTGGTGGGTTGGTTGGGAGGAAATTTATACTATAGGCGTAACCAACATGGCGCAGGCACCAAGCAGCATGCAGCATGCTGCAGCTGGCTGGCTGCACAGAGAGTTGCAACAAAAGATGAAGCAGATTTTTTTGCGCTGATGTGGAATGAATTTTTTACAGTCCGCAAAGAAGTTGAGCAAAAAGTTGTTGCCTGTTTTCTGCCACAGCTGTTGTTGTTGTTGTTGATGTTGATGTTGATGTTGATGTTGCTGCTGCTGCTGCTGCTGCTGCTGCTATTGTATATTTATATTGTTTCGGCCAGGCAGCTGCTGCCAAAGTCCATCCATGGCTGCCTTTCGCTGTGTTTTTGGGTTGGCCTTTTGGGTGTTGCCCGGCCCATCCCAGCGAGCCATGAAGAAGCTGCTGTTGCTGTTGATGTTGCTGTTGCATTATAAATGCAGTTAGGTCAATGTGGGTCTGGGAGTCGAATCTGCTGCTGCTGCTGCTGCTGCTGCTGGGACACACAATTATTGGCCTTTGTTGAGCTGAGCGCGGAAAATGTTGTGCAAAATGCTTTGTACGTGCCTCGTTCTCGTTGCCAGCGGTCAATGGCTGCCGCACAGTGGCCAAAATAGATGCTTCAACCTGCGATTGTGATGGACACACGTACACATACACACACACACTATATATATATATATATATATATATATATATATATATATATATATATATATATACACACATATGTTGACAGTTAAGTTGGCCAGAGCTGTGCTCCTTTCCCGTTGCCGTTGCCGTTGCCCGCAATATTGGCAATTTTTCCACATCATTACATAAATTTCAGCGCAAAATAAATGGCCAACGGTAGCCAAAAGTTCACTCAACAATATTTAAATTGCGACACTTAACAACAACGGCAACTTGAGTGACGGCGGCGTCTGCAAACAACAGTTTTTGTGTCGTTTTAAAAACGCGCCACAAGCAACGAATGCAGCGACAAAGGCGACAAACGACAAACGACAACCAACAACCAACAATAAATAACTAGCAGCCAGCAACCGGCAATAGCAGCCAGCGGGCAATACAACAATACAACAGCAACAACAGCAACAACTGCAGCAACAGCAGCAACAGCAGCAACAGCAACATCAACAGCAGCAGCAGCAACAGCAGCAACAACAACCAACATTGGGGAAAGACGGAAGCAACAATGCAACGAACAAACAATGCTCTGACAAACAACCAATTTGACTGCTAATTGATACCAATTTTGCATAGCTTTAATTTGTCAAAGAATCCTTTTTGGATCCTTGCAATGCTCTAATAATAATTTGGCACACATAAAAAATGTTGCACAAAATTGAGAATCGCGTAGAAAAAAATATAATCAAATAAAAGAAAATAAAATAAAATAAAATATTACCAAGAATTGTTTTTAAAGCTGCTTCGAACAGCTGCTGTTTCCACTTGGACTTTTGCAAACTTTGCTAGTCAGCGAATACGCCCAAATCGACGCAACAACAACAACAACAACAAATTCTGCTGCAAACAGAATAATAATAATGAGAAGAAGAAGAAGCAGCAACAACAGCAGCAGCAAATGGTGATGAAGATGATGATGTAGAAAAGGCAACCGTTTAACCTGGGCCAAAATGCCTTTTGCACTGCAGCAACTGTTGTTCCTGTTGCTGCTGCTGCTGCTGCTGCTGCTGCTGCTGCTGCTGCTGCTCCTGCTGCTGTTGGCCAGCCTGTCCCGCCCGTCCGTCCGTCCGTCTGTCTGTCCGTCTGTCTGTCTGTCTATAAACGTATAAACGTCTATAACCTTCATTAAAAATTGTCTGCAGCGGCACAAAATGATTGATAACATCCGTCAATTTTGACATATGCGAGCTGTGGTAACCACCAGCCTCTGCCTCTGCCTCTGCCACAGCCACAGCCTCAGCCTGCCCCTCTGCTCCTGCTCCTGCTGCTGCTGCTGCTCCTCGTGCTTGGAGCATTGTGTTTGAATTGCTGTCGATGGGCTTTGGGTCTCTCAGTGTCGCTCTGTGCTCTGTGCTCTGTTGCAAAATGAGTCAATTCGTCAATCAATCAGTGTGTCAGTCGCTCATTTATAATGGAGAGCGGAGGCTGTCAGTTTGTCAGCTTGTTCATTTCATCATTTGTCCAAATATTCACTCACACATACTCACCTCCCCCCTTTATTCATTCATTCATTCATCCATTCATTTTCGGCTACTGTCACTCGGGGCGTATGAGCAACGCGAAACTTGTCTTTAATAGCATTATTAATGCGCTCGCTTCAAGCCGCTGCTGCTGCTGCTGCTGCTGCTGCTGCTGCTGCTGTTGCTCAAGCTTAGCCCGGATGTGGGGCCTTGCCCCAACCCCCTGCACTGACCGACCCTCCCCAATCCGAACGCTTTTGGGCAACCCTTTGCACTCCACTCGACTGGACTCCACTCATTCTGGCTGCTTCGGCATATAAAGTGCAAAACTTTTTCAATGAAAATAAATTTCACACACGCACACACACACACACGCACACGCACACTCAGAGTCAGTCAGACAGACAGAGCAAACGACTTTATACCTGACTGTGCTGCAGGAGTGTGGAGCTGATCCAAGCCCCGCCCTTCACATTTATTTACTGTGGTCCCGTCTTAAATATGCCCCGTGGGCGCAACACTTTTTGCCTCGCATTTTTTGGAAAACGTTTAGAGCAAAAGCATTGCCTTTGCCTCTGCCTCTGCCACTGCCACTGCCTCAGCCTCTGCCCATTGACTGATTGACTGAAGCAGCAGCAAAAGAAGAAGAACATAAAGCAGAAACAGATGAAGATGAAGGTGAAGAAGAAGCAGCAGCAGCAGCAGCAGCAGCAGCAGCAGCAGCAGCAAGAAGAAGAAGATGCAGATGCAGATGGAGATGGAGGAGACTGTGAACTATGGTCTCTCTACACTTGGCAAGTGGAAGCAGCCCTCGGGCCGTGCTTGGCGTCTATCATTATACGGTTGCAGTTATCGGGGTGTGCGCCACGCCCCACGCTCAGCTCTGAGGCAGCAGCCCCAACTAGCCGCAGGGTGGAATCGAAGCAGCAGCATTTTAGTTTTGCAGTTTTCAGCAACAACTTTAGCTTTGGCTATGGCTTTGACTTCAGTTTCAGTTTCAGTTTCAGTTTTAGCTTCATTTTTAGCTTCAGGTTCAACTGCGGCTTCTGCTTGCCCCATCCACAACTCGAAGTTATTCACTTGTGAGCAAATATGCCACTCAGTCGGACACTTAATTTGCAAAAAGGTGCAAATGAGTGGGCAGCCCTTTGGGCTGTTGCTGCTGCCACTCTATGTATGCGTTTACCAAATTTATATAAGTCTGCAGGTGCAACATTATATACCCTTCCCAACTCGCCCCTCGTCCAACCAACCCTCCCCCCATTTTGTGTGCAACTGAAATTTTGTGCATTGCGTGCACAGTTCACGTCAAATGTTTGCGTCCAGACAAGAATTGCTCTTTTACTCAGAGGCACACACCAACACACACACACACACACACACACCAGCACACACACACACACCAGCACATACCCACGCGTTCACATGAGTGCAACCTTAATGAGCAAACCCCTCCCCTTCCCCCCCCCCCCCTACACCAACATCGCCAACTACTGGAGGCACCGGCGAGGTGCTAATTTGCGCCTCAAAGGATTTTGGCGCACAACAGTTGAGCTCACAAAATGGCAAAGGTCAACAAAAGCATTTGAGTACTGTTTTTCACTTAAACCCAAACATTTGTGGGCGTGGCTGAACGTAATGAAAATACTCCTTAATTGCTTCGAATACTTCGATATATTTATTCTGCTTAAATCATTTGAAAATAGGAGAAAAACTAACCAAAGTCCGCTGCTCACAAATTAATTTCATTAAATTTTCACAAATGTTGCATTGGATTTTATATAGCTTATAGATTCGTGTTCTTCAGAAAAAATAAATGGATATGCTCCGAATTTTAACTTGGTTTCCAAAGAAATCGACAGACAGTCTCAAATTGATTTATATACTTGAAATGGGCCAGTAAATGATATTTAATTTTTATATATATTATTTCAAATTAGCCAGCAACTTCTGGGGGAGTCTTCTGAAGAATCTATAGCTATAAGTCCACAAATTGAAAGCTGAGTTCTTTCAAATAGAACAGTTCGCATTTTCTATAATTTATGTCAAATTTTTGTACAATTTTGAAAAATTAAGTCAAATTGCCGAAAATTCTTATATTGTGTTTTTAGACAAAAAAAATATACAAAAGATTTGTAATTGTATTTAAAAAAAAAAACATAGGTTTTTGCGGTCATTCGAATCCCAAACCGATGGTTTGCTAAACTTTAATAAAATAGTCGAATTATTAAATTAAATTCACAGGATTTTCAGTAGGTGTTTTTTTGGAATTAGGAATTGCCTTTCAACATTTTATTAAAATAAAATATATTTTCACTTTTAATTTTTAGAAATTTTAGTATAAATCATAAATTAAAATTTGACAAGTGAATTATTTTTTTATATTTTTTATTTGTAGGTCGCAGCGAGCCGCCGGTCGGCGTTGGCGATCCTTGTGCCGGATGCAACAAGCCGATATTGGACAAATTTCTGCTGAATGTCCTGGAGAGAGCCTGGCACGCGTCCTGCGTGAGATGCTGCGAATGCCTCCAGCCACTGACGGACAAGTGCTTCAGCCGCGAGTCCAAGCTTTATTGTCGCAACGATTTCTTCAGGTGAGTAAAGCAAAGCATATTGAATTGACAGCAATCCAGTTGAGATCCTGCCAAAGGCTCAAGGCTCCAGCAATGCAAATGCAGAGCAATTAACCCGAGGAATAAAAGTCAAGTTTTTTATGTTAACTCAGTTCTTAGTTGGGGCTATGATTGCTTGGCTTACTTGTGTCCGTGTCCTGTGTGTGCCACGTCCTTTGTTCGCTTCCATCTGAGTTCGCTTTGAATAAAACATTTTTTTAATTGAAAAAAAAAAAAAAAATAGAAAAGAAATAGAGAAAAAAGTCAAAGAGCAGCGAAATCAATTAACATGCAAAACACCTGCACAATTGAATGAAAAAATGAAATCAGATTCAACTGCCAACTGCTAAATTACAAAGCGCATCGGGCAATTGCCAACTCTCGGCTTGGCGACAACCAATCAATAACAACAATAGCTAAGACTGTCCCCCAGTTGGCCAAGCCAAGTCAAGTGTACCCCCACCCCAGCCCCTCAACCAGCAGCAGAATTCTATGTAAACCTTGAACAATCGCACTGCAGTTATTTTTTTCTCGGCTACCAAAGGCAATCAGAGAATATTGGTTTTTCTTTGCAATTTCCGTCAATCAATCGAGTGCCCTTAAAATATATATATATATATATATATATATATATATATATATATATTTATATATGTAATGTTCTGTGTCGGCAGTCAACAGTCGAAGTTGGAGTGCCATGTCTACAAGGAGGCTAGCAAATCGATAAACATCGATAAACCCACTTATCGCCCAACATTTTCAAGTTACAGTCTCAAATTATGTAAGATGTCCTCAAAATACCGCTTCAAAAAACTGGAAATTACAGACCGATTTGGATGGTAAAGCGCTTTCAAATAGCGATAAGCAAATTGTTTAGTATCGATAACCGATAAATCCACATTGAACCCCAACTCGTAAAAATAGAGTCACCTCACTTGGAAGGTAGCCAGCTGGTAACCTTTGTAGGAAATTAGTAAGAAACTCCTTCATTACTGCATCCAAAATTCTTTAAAGTTTATAGCCATATAAAAGTCGAGCTTGTAGGGGAGACTTAAACTATTTCCCCAGTTTTATTTAGCATTAAGAATCTTTTAGAATCGCAGACATATTTACAAAACATTTTACACAATGATTTCACACTATTTCTGTACCCGTTTGTATAATTGAATTATTTTTAAATATACAATTATTATTATCAAAAAAAAAGAAAACTCTAAATTTCTCAGATGTCAAAATTGTAACTTTTTTTTTGTAAAGTCAACAATCTCTAATACAAATTTGTATAATTAAAAACTCTTCCATCTCTTAAACCCGCTCAGACGTTACGGCACCAAATGCAGCGGCTGTGGCCAAGGCATCGCCCCATCGGATCTGGTGCGGAAGCCGAGGGATAAAGTGTTCCACTTGAACTGCTTCACATGCTGCATTTGTCGCAAGCAGCTGAGCACCGGCGAGCAGCTCTATGTGCTGGATGACAATAAGTTTATCTGCAAGGACGACTATCTGCTGGGCAAGGCGCCATCCTGCGGCCACAATTCGCTAAGCGGTAAGTGCAAACTCTGGCCAAAATCATAAATCTCTCTCTCTCTCGCTCTCTCTCTCTCTCTCTCTCTTCCCGCTGGGGACTCATCTATGGTAATTGCAACACACTTTGAGCACTACAAAACCAGAGCCAGTCCCTCTATTGTTTTTCCCATGGACGCTCCATGGTTTATCTATCAACAATACGAAAATCCTCACACAATGCAATCCAGGGAGTTTGGGGGGTAACTGAAAGGGTTTTGCGGGACCTGGCTCTGGGTGTATTTAGGCCCATTTTGTTGCCAAAATGTTGCTGTTTCTGTTGCTGTGTCGCTGCTTTTGTTTGGTTTTGTTTTTGGCTTGTTTTTGTTGTTGATGCTTTGCGCAAATATTTCAATTTTTGGCCACAGAGCGCGTTATATTTTCGTTTGCACTAATTGTTTATAGTTGAATATAGAAATATTTGTCATTCAAATTATCGTGTGGATAACTTTTGCGTTGCTGTTATTATAATTCTTGATATTAGCGACCAACCAGTATTGTTATTTGTTGCCCCTGTTAATGCGCTCTGTTGATTTTCTATTATCCTTGTGCTTTTATCCTTTATTTGGGAAATTTGCCTTTGCCTTTAAAGAATTTGGCGAACATCAAGCGGGGTCCTCGTCCTTTCACATGGATAAAGTCCAAGTTTGAGGAGAGAGTTATCAAATTTCATAAGTACCTATTCCCGATATCCCTTTAATGCTGCGATTTAGGTCGAATCATTGTGAAGCTAGAAGCAGTGTATTAGTGTATTTTACAGTCGGATACTCCCGATTGCAAAAACAATTGCTCTTATTTTTTTTTACAAGCTTCATTTTATCGTTTACAACTCCAAAGCTAAACGCTTGGCAAATATTTACACAAACGCAAAGCGCATGCATAAGATAACACATCTACTCACACCCACACCCACACACACACACACACATACATACATCCAACACAACACCCCACACACACACACAACATAGCTGCAGGCAACCATTTTCTGTAATCATAAATTTCGCTTTATTTTTATGATTTTACTTCAAAATAGAATTCATTTGAAAAATATTTAATGTTAATATGCAAAACAAACAAATTCTAAGGAAATTTTCCCAATTTTTTAGTATATTTGTAATAACATTTTTTAGTATTGTTGATTGGCAACGCGGTCAATAAATGTGTGTAATTAAGTCTGTTTTTTTTTTTGTACCAGTTAATTATCTGTTTTTTAGATGCCTTTCAACACATACAATTAAATCAATTAAACATTTTCGCACGAAATTTGACTTGACAAATATCTCGTTTATTTTTTGTCAGCTATTTAATTCGCTCTTTAAACTGCAGCAAATGTGCTTAACGCCTTGCGAGAAGCCCCAAAACTGAGCAGCAGCCCTGAAACCAATCCCTGAATCCAAAAAACAAGCTGAATTTCAAATCTTGTTGAAATAATTTTGCTTAAAGTTTGCTGCGGTTTTTGTTATTGTTATTGTTATTGTTACTGCAAAAGAGCGACACAATTATTTGGGGAGGCTAATTAAAGCTTTAAGTGTTCAGCACACACATACACCACACTCACATACAGAACCCACTCTCTTTTCACACACACACACACTCACACACACACCGAGGTATACGGTGACTGCTGTCACACGCAGCAACGCCTCGCATTAGCTTTGCTGTCGCAGAATATTTTCATTTTCAACAGCTTTTTGTTGTTGTTGTTGTTGTTTTTGTTGTGCTGCTGCAATAACTTTAAATTTTACATCAATTGTTGTTGTTGTTGTTGTTTTGGTAAATATTTTTGTGGTATACTTAGCGACGTTAAATATTTCAACGCTGCCATTTTTGTTGCTACTTTGCTGCTCGTCGCGAGAGAAAAACCAGCGGCGAATCAAAGAGAGAAATGCTTTGAGGGCCAGAGAAACAGAGAAACAGAGAAACAGAGACATGGGGACATGTTCTGCTATAGGCAGAGAGCGTAAGTGCTTTCTCCAGGCAGCTGCGCACTTGCCAATATCTCACACACACACTCGCACACACATCCATGCAAACGCGTCTGCGCAGCGACGTCGCCGTCAACGTTGGCAGCACAAAAACATTTGGCTTGTGCTGAGCCACAATTTGGCATTGCTTTTACTTATTTATTTCTACTTAATTTTTTTGTTCTCCTTTTTTTATAACTGGTGCACAAACGGCGTAGGCAAGCTGTTTTTTACTGTTAAAAAACATTAAACAGCTGTGAATAAAGAGGGAATATTTTAACTTGATTTTGGTGTGCAATATTTTTTCGCTGTTGCCAAAATTTGTTAGCCAAAGAGTGTGCAAGGTTGTGTGTGTGTGTGTGTGTGTGGCAAGGTTGTGTGTGTGTTTGTGTGTAAGCAGCAGCTTGGCGTCGACGTAGCCGTCACCGTCACCGTTCCCGTTGACGTCAACGCCTACGCCGGCACTGGCTGCGCCGCTGATGCCGCTGCCGACGTCGTGGAGCCGAGCGCAGGTCATTAATGTTTTGATTTTAATTGCGTTAATTACGTGCAACGGATTTTTCACTTAGCCAACCGCCTTAAATAAAACGTGCGCGAAACGCCGAAAGCCGTCGGAAAATGTGCATCCAGAAACCGCAACAAAAATATTAAGCATTAAGTACGAAAAAGTTGCGTATACGCCACATTGGACCAGCGGCAAGTGGTGTTAACAATAGCCACAACGAGATCTAATAAATATAAAAAATATATATAGCCCAGAAAAAGCATATGTTGAAATGAAAAAAACTTGAGCAGTTCAGCGCGAGAATTTATGGCTTGTCATATAAATTAAATTGTTTGCTGCTTGATAATCAATAAAATGGCAAGAAAAGTATAAATATAATAAATATTGCAACAGTGCTGTGGCAGGTAGATTCGTAGGGGAATAAACAAGAGCGAATAAGAGCGAGAGAGACAGAGAGAGAGAGAGAGATAGAGAGAGGGGAAGGTGGAAATAGGAGGAGGGGAGGGAAAATACAAACAAGAAGGCAATAAACCGAATCAGTACTCAAAATTGAGAACATAAATTGAGTTGCAGTTTTATGTGGATCGTAGCTGATATAAATTTATATATATATATATATATATATATATATATATATATAAGTATATATACAAGTCAGAGGAGACGAGGGAATCTAAGGGATTGAATTATTGATATTGGGAGAATATTAGAGTGTTAAGGATAAAGACAGATTCATATTTAATTAGCACAACTGCAATCAAAAAGTTCAATTTGTAGTTTTGCAAGATTTGTTGTGGGCTAAGATATAGATAAATATTTAGTGTTGTGGATCAAATATCAAAAGGAAAAAGTATGTTTACAATTTTGGTGTGTTGTGGCCGAAATAAACAAGCGAAATGTAAACGATAATTTCAAATACTTAAGTTTATATGGCAATGTGGATCTTTCTAATATCAACACATTTTTACAACTATAATATTTTCACTTATAGCAAGTATTTATGAACTAGCCAAATGTTGCAACTCCAAGTTGAATACTTAATTTTAGCTTAAGATTCAAATCAAGCCTAACAATAAACTTGAAGTTTTCTACTTATTTAGCACTGGCAAATATAATGTATTTTACTCTTTTTTTTTGTAAATTTATATAAATATATATTGACAATACCCTAATACAATTTCAACACCAGCTAAAAATAGAAAGTGGAAAATGGAAAATAGGAAAAGATGACCAATTTAAAAGTTTTTCAATAATCTCTCCAACAAAATTACAAACTATTTTCAGGCCCAAAACTTTGTCTGACACATCTGCAAAACGAATATATAAAAAATGATAAAATCATTTTTGGTTTTAAGGCACTTTTGGATATTGCTCTGCCTTTGATAGGGTATAGCAAATAGCAAAAAAAAAAAATGGCAATAAAAAAAATTAGCAACGTTTTTTAGGCCTGCTGCAATTGCGAGTTGCAGCGAGTGGCAAACAAAGCAGTTGCTGCCACATCTTCCACTGTCTGTCGATAAGAAATCGCATCAATTGTTGTTGTAGCTATTGTTGTTGTTGTTGTTGATATAGATGTGTGCGTTAAAGGCCATGTCCTGCCCACATTAAAGAGCCCAGAACAGCAATGCCAAAGTTCAAGCTGGCCCTTTCAGCCAGCTTACAGTTTACAGCTTCCAGCTTACCAACTGGCCCAAAGGCTGTTGTTGCCACTGACCATAACTACTGTTGTTGCTGTTGTTGTTGTTGTTGTTGTTATTGCTTGCCTCATGGCCGGCCGGACGAAAAATACCGCAGATTTACGGTTGTCGTTTGGCGGTGCACATAATATATATAGTATGTGGCTTAAATGTGGTTCTGTGGCTCGCTCTCTCCCTCCTCTCTCACCCTCTCTCTCTCGCTCTCTCTGCAAGTCTCCACCTCTCGCTCTCTCTTTCGAATTCTTGATGTGGCTGTTGTTGTTTTTGTTGACCGTTGGGCGACTATTTTTTTATTTGCAGTTTCAGTTTTTCAGTTTTTGCAACTGTGGCAACAACTGTTTGATGTTGCTGCTGCTGCTGCTGCTCGTTTCGGTCAGTTTGTTGTATTTTATGTGGCGGTTTTTGTATTTTTTTTTAAATTTTTATTTTTCTTTTTTTTTTTTGTTTGTTTTTGTTGCTTTACAACAACAAAAAAGTTTATGGCCACCTTGCGTGTGTCTTCCACGCCTTTTCCCTTGCAGCTTCCCTCTCCCAGTCACCCTCTCTCTTTCTCTGTGAGTTGGCTGGTCATGTGTTGGTTACAACAAAGCAAAAAAAAAACCAAAAAGAAGTAAATATAAGAAAAACCGTTAAAGTTTATTTGACATTTACTTGGGCTATTTTTTATTTTTATGACTCTTTGGGTTACTTTACCCACGAGAGTCAACCGTAAGCAGCCTGCTCAAAAAAAAAAAGCGAAAACCGAAAGCCGAAACCCCAAACCCCAAACCGAACTGAACTGAACTGAACCCAAGTCAGCAGCCGGTGGGACAGACTTAACTGCGTTGTATTATGATTTCGGCATTTTTTTTCTTCTTTTTTTTTTGCATTTTCAACAATAAATCTGCGGCATTATTTTTGCTTTTTTTCTTTTTTTTTATTGCTTGCGCCTGATGCTGTTAGAGCGATAAGCGCAGAATATGCCACATTCAGCACAGCAGCCACAGCACACACACACACACACACACACCACCACCCTTCCTGTCATATCTAATGCCAGGCATATTCGTAAATCATTTGGCTAAATGCGCGTTGCCAACTAGTTTACATAAAACGGCGCTTTGATTTGCGAGCCAAAGAAAAAGCAAAAGTAGCAAAAGTAGCAAAAGGAGCAAAAGGAGCAAAAGTAGCAAAAGGAGCAAAAGGAGCAAAGGTGTCGCCATTTCTTTTTTTTTTGCACAGAAATGCCATAAATCTAGTCCCGACTCGTCGGCTATTCGTCGAAATGAGTAAATTATGAACTCAATGTGTGCTCGACACACTTTTGCCAGCAAATTGCAAGAGATTATTTTAGAGCCAGTGTTGGACGGCAAAATAATTAATCATATTCCGTATGCAGTCGGGCTTAAGTCACCTAAAGCACACTCAAATTATGGTATTTAAAATCAACAAATATAATAAATGAAAATAGAAAGTTTTCTATAAATAAGATGTATTTATTAGTAAGATTTTAGAGCTTTTAGCTCATAAACTCATGAAAAACCTACTTTTCGCAACGAGAACTTTGGCATATCAAAATAGAATTTGGTTTGCGTAATCTAGAATTGAATCTTGTTGCAACATGAGTCAGTGTCTGTTGCATTGCCACAGCGCAGCGCACTATTAATCAATATTTAAATGAGTCGCCTCAACCAAGCGCTGCAACTCGACACCTGTCCTCATATTACGGACACACAAATGTTAAACGACTCGATTCGGATGGGTTCAGTTCGATTTAGTTTAGGGCTTTGCTATTGTTTATGGGGAACGAGTTGGCAACGAGTTGCGCTTAATGACAACTCGTAAGCATTTAAAGGGTCGCCACACATCGACAACGGCTGTGCCTGCCACATCATTTTAGTGTCTAAACATGGCGAATGGGCCATCAAAAGTGTTTGCTGATGATGTGTTGGGGCAACTTACGAGCCCGTTGTCGAGCCCGTTAAAACTAGAGCGACTTCTCGACCCGCAAATGCGAAAGGCGGCGTCGTCGAGTCTTCAAACTGACGAACCGAGTGAACTTAACAGCCCCCCCCTCCACCACCCCTCCTCCTTTCCGCAAAAGCAGCAGCCTTATCAAGAGCATCTGAGTATCTCATTATGTGTTTGTTTGTTGTCTATGGTATAAAAATTGAGTAGTCATTAACCTGAAAGCGGGTGTATTGACTGAATTTTGTTGCATTGTGTTGCATGTTAAAAGCGTTAAAATGCTGCAACTTCAGCAACGTCAACACAAATTTCAACTTAAAGTTTACTTTTTTTGGAGCACATTTTTCACATTTAAAGGCAGCAAGATTTACGAGCAGGCGAGGCGTGCAAACTGCCCTGGCCATCATTATTATTTCTATTATTTTTTTTTGTTGTTGTTGTCAGCCAACCCCAAAGCGCCCCATACACCTCCCCCCAACCCCACCACCTCTCCAACCCCACACTCCTTTTAAGCGCCTTCCGGCAACGTGTAATCGTGTCATATTTCAAGCATGGGCAACCATTTTGAAAAGCACAACAGTCTCCTGTTGGCAAGAGACGCCAGAGGGCGCCACTTGTGCGTGGACTGTCGCTGGAAACATGGCGCTGCCATCCAGCCATCCAGCCAACCCCCAACCCTCCCCCCACCAATAGCAACAACAATACGAATACAACCCTGAGGCTTTAGCGCAGAGATAAACGCAACGCTGACGCTGACGCAGACGCTGACGTTGGCTGCGACAGCGACTGCGACAACAACAGCAACAACAACAAAACAATATAGAAAAAAAGCAGAAGAAGATAAAAAAAAAACGCTGGCCGGCGGCTAAAACCAGAGCGAGACAGCGTCAACTAACGCGAGATATGAGCCAAAAAAAAGCGTTAGTGCAAAAGAGAGATAGACTAAGAGAGAGAGAGAGAGAGAGAGAGAGAGAGAGAGAGAGAGAGAGAGGGAGAGAGGGAGAGAGGTAGTGCGCGAGTGTGCGAGTGAACAGAGTGAGCAGAAAGCGTGTTAGACACTGCGCTGGGGTTGCTGCATATGAAACGAGGAAAAAGAGGAGTGTTGGAATGATTAAGGGGGAGATGAGGCGGAGGTTGGAGCAACTGGCTGGCACTAAGCCCCACAGGGTGGCTTGGCGGATTTCGTGGCGTTGCTGGCTGACTAAGAAAACAGCAATGCTGCAGCAACAGCAGCAACAACAACAACAACAACAACAACAACAGCAGCCAGCAAAAAAAATAGAAGCTCAACTAAACGAAACAAAAGAATTGTGCGGCCATGAATGGTGCTGCGGATGTGGCTGTAAGTGAGAGCAGTGTGTGGGGGAGGGTGGGTGGGTGGGTGGGTGGGGGGTAGTTTGGCATTGCTAGAGGATATATGTGTGAGTGTTGATTGGGGGTTGCTCTGAGGTCGCAGCACAAATCCAACTGTCGAAACCAAAAGCACGCAAAGCGGCAGAGCTGCAGGTGGCGTTTGTAAGGCTTCTGCCAAAGATGTGATGTTGGAGCCAAGCGGCATAGCGAGGGGGGCTGAATGGATGTTAGATGTTGAATGTTGGGACTTGTGGGTTGGCTTGAAAGAGCTCAAATCGAGAGCAGAGCACTGGTCGCCTGTGCTAAGAGGTGAGGAGGTGTGGAAGGGGCAAGGAAGGACGAGACGATGGGTGGACGGGTGGCCAGGCAGAAGACGTGTGCTTCGTGCTGGCTATGCCAAAATGCTGAATTGAGGTTATGTATACAAAACGGAAACGGAAATGTGAAGAGCTTTGCGTACAAAATATCTGTGTGTGTGGAATGGCGGGGTGGAGGGTGCGGGGTGGGAGTTTTGGGGCGGACAACGGCAGCCAAAACTGTGTCCGTGTGGAGCCTGTGGGATTCTTGCATGAAGCTGACTTAAGGCCGCACAAAGCTGGCTAAAAGCTTAGAATTGCGAAAAATACGAAATCGATTTTGATAATTCTTATATATATATATATATACATATGTATATGTATATATATATATATATATATTTTCTTTATTCCTTTCTCTCGTTTGTTTTCCCTGGCTTGCTGCTGCTCGTTGCCATAAATAAAATACAACAATTGCTGGCTCGAAGGCTAAGAGAGTTGGGTTATTGGGGGAGATGGGGGAAGGTGGGGGAAGGTGGGGAGAGCGCTAAAAATTCCTGTGCTGACTTTAAGCCATAAAGATTTAAGCCAAGCAGCGTAGTGCGCCAATCCTGCTTAAATTTCCTTCTTGTGCCTTTTGCCTTGTGCCACCTCAGCCAACCAATCATCCGAAAATGAGGAACTTTAATGTGATGTGGGAATCGTATATATATATATATATATATTTATATATTATTTGGCCCATTGAATTCCCCGTGGCATGAGGTTTCAGTCGATACATGCAACTTGCCCCTCTCCGGCTGACCTACTCAAGATAGGCCCAGAAGCTGAGACTTGCAACAATCAGTTTGCGGAACAGTTTTGATTTGATGAACTGCACCTTACCGAGCCAGCTTACTGCAACCATGACGCTGCTGGAGTCTTCAGGTCAGCTCAGCCAGTCCGCCAGGATTTCTTGCGCTATCTGCTGGTAGTCAATCAAAGCTGTTCGGATCTGTCCATATGCCTTGAGCAGGCTGATGTCAACCACATCCCTGGACTCGTTGGTTATGCTTATGACTGCTTCTTGGCTTGGTCTTTAGGCCATGAATGAATGACAAAGCAATGATGGATGTATGTGTGTGTGTGTGTGTGTGTAAGTGTGTATGTGGGACAACTAACATTTCTAGATGATTTAGTTAGGAGCTTTCACAGAATTCAGATGCATTTTGCGCTTGCCTTAATCGCTGAGCGAAGAACCGGTTGTATCCGCCAGCTGTTACTGTTGTTGTAATTGTAGTGTATCACACACACACACACACACACACACACTTGAATTGATACATCTAAACTTTTGTCCTTTACCTTTGCTCCTCTGCCATTTGTCTCTTTGCATTGTTTTCGCTTTTAATTATCAATATTAAAATTGGTTTTGCATTTCTTCATTTTTGACTATTCTGAAATTATGTAATAATAAAATAAATTAATACTAATAGGAAAATTAACAATAAAATTAACCCTTTAACCCAATTAACATGCTTAATAGATACATAATAATAATAATAAAAAAAAAATAGATTATTTCCAATTCCTTGGGATGTTGTAAAATATTTAATTTCAATCATTTTGAATATATTCCCAACCTATTTGCAGCTGGTCCATAATTTGGTAGTTGCTCTTGCATTTTCATATGTATTTGGCTCTGGTGCTCTGTGGTTTGGTCTACAAGCAAAAAGCCCTCAGTTGAATGTGTTTGGCCCTGTTTTGGGTTTCTAGTTCGGCCCGCACTTGATGCGCATTTAATGGTTATTTTATTTGTAGTTTGCCTTTATTTTTACAGCCATTTTAAAGCTATTTTTAATGGGCTTTTTCCACAGTCAGTCAGGGGCGGCGGAGACCTTTATTTTATTCTTTGTTGTGTGTGTGTGTGAGTGTGTGTGCTTTTTTTGTAGGTTAATATTTGAGTCTTGACTTCGACTTTGACGTATTCGTAATGCGCGTGAAACAAAGTTTTTCGCTTGAAAAAACGTTAAATGGCGGCTATAAATGGAACTTACGACTATAGCCGGGGAGGCTGGCGGGAGGGGAGGCGGTGTGAGAGATGCTTAGTTTGTTTTTTTATTTTTCTACGGTTTTTATTTTAGTTTTTTTTTTTTTTTTTTTTTGTATGAGTCATTTAACTAAATGGAAATCTGTTAACTGCAGCTGAAAACTGCAGCCGTTCCCCAAAATTGTGACTCAGTTTCTGGTGACTGACTGGGTGACTCGATCTGTCGATCCTATCTGGCCACGTCTATCATTGAGTCAGTTAACAACACAATGAAAATCGAAAAGCTTGCATTTTGCCGATTAGCTTTATATATACACACAAGCACACACACACGCACACACACGCAACAAACATCAGTTATCGACAACTGTCAACAGTCAGTCAGGAACTCAGTTGGCCATTTGAGTGGGTCGTTTTGCCTTGGAAGTGGGTCAAGTCGAATGCGTTTTTATGGCTGGCAACGCAACGTTCGATTTGGGTTTCTGACTGGAAACTGGAGATCGACTGCTTTAATAATAATGATTATGACGGAATATGTTATTTTGACGACTTGCGCCTGAGCTGGGCTGGGCAAATATTGAGAATGTGCATTTAAATTCCTGCATAATCGAATATTAGCTAACACAAAGACCAAAATGAATTATACAAATTTAAAAAATAAAATTTTGTAAGATTCCAATTAGAGAAAATATATAAAAATAAATTAAATAAATTAGAAAAGTTTCTTAAATGGTATTTAAAATATATATAAACTATAAATTGCTAAAATAGTTGTTGTACTCAAAATAGTAGTAGAACATTAAAGAGAAAGTAATTTCGCAATTGACCAACAAACGTAATACATTCGATAACATATCGATTAGTTTTGGAATGAAAGCAACGAAGAGCAAAAAACAAGAATTTCTTTTGAACAGCTACCAATTTGCTATGGATAAATAGGATTTTCTGAAAGGTCACTCACAAAATCTGTATTCCATAATTAATGCATAATATTGATATTAGTTAAAAGTTAAGATTCTAGCAAAAATACATTACAATTGAATCGATTTTCAAAGGCAATTCTTTATTGATATTTATTGATTTTTGCACTGCAAATCTTAATTAAACACTGTTTTGTATTTAATTTCGTTTTGTTAATTACAAATAAAAATATGCTTAATATTTTTGTTAATAATTATTTGCACTCATTTCGCAAATATTCAGACAACTTTTTTAGCTATTCCAAATTATTGACTGGCGCTGCTGGGGTCTTTGACTAGTTGTTAAGTTGGCTACTTATTTCACGGTAGCATAATCCCCATAGTACCTACCCACCCCCCCCCCCCCACTCGCAATCGAGGGCATCCGCAGCTGCCATCAAATTTGCGCATAAATCTGCCCAGATTTTTACAGTCGCATAAAGCTTGAGTCGTTGCAGTTCTTAAACTGGCAACTGGGGAGCTATGAGCCAATTGAGCCAGGGGCTATGGCTGGGTCTGGGACTGGGACTGGGACTTGGGAGCGGCGCTGAGAGGAGTAGCTATAAAAGTCAGCAAGCAGCGAGCATTTCACGGCTGTTTCTTTCGGTGCACCGGGAGCGGCCCACGCGCCGCCGGCGCTATGCAAATTTCGCAAATGTCACAAATGATAAACGCAATGAGCATAAATAAATAAAGTGCAATCTGAAAAACTTGCCAAGAGAATTCTCGAAATATTTGCACTCAAGAGTTATGGGTTTGCGGATCGGGCGACTTATTTATTAGTGTCGCAAATCGTTTAAGCAACATTTTCGAACCAAATCTCTTCTTTATCCATAATTTATTTTTTACACATTTTTCACTTGAGTATTTATCGATTTGTTGCTGGCACACATAAATGTGGACTGTGATATTTATTTGTTAAGTTTTTTGTTTTAATTGATCTCGTTTCATTTTTGTTTATTTATTTATTTATTTTTTTGTGACGGTGCCTGGAGCGAGGAGGTGTTTGCAATCAATCACATAAACATGTCCAAAATCTATGTAGGCAAAAATGCTGACAGACAATTTATGTACAAACAAATGCAACAAAAACAGCAAAAGCAGGAAAAACAATCAATGCATGTAAAACGCAAAGCAGGTCTTAAAACGAAGAATAAGAAAAACGAATATCAGTAAATGAATATGTGAGTGCATTTTTGAGTGTGTGTGTGTGTGTGTGTGTGTGTGTGTGTGTGTGTGTGAGTGTGTGTAACAAATTTCGTATACTCTTTGAAATTGATATGTTTGACAGACATCAGAATACTGACAACAACAAAGAAACAAAGCAACAACAAGAACAAAACAAAAAAAACGCAATGGGAAAATGTTGCCTGAAGGCCGTTCTGAAAATTGGAAAATGCAGGGCATATGATATTATATATATATATATATATACATACACATATATGACTGACAAGCAACTGATACTAGACACAAAGCGAGTCAAAACTGGTGCGAACTGTTTGCAACAACAATTTTCCCAGGTTTCCACAACATCACAAAATATTACCAAAAACATTTCCAATTACAAAACGAGTATAAATAAAATAATAGAATATAAATATATATTTATATATATATATATATGAAAATAAAAGACTGTAATGCAAAGCCAGAATCAAATAAAATAAAATACAAATGAGAAAGTTAACCGACTGCGATACACTCTGATAGTAATATAATAGGTAATACCATCTGGTGGAAGTTTCTAGTTAGTTTTTATCCAAGTTTACCTTTTGAAATGATCGATAAATTTCCAAGTTTTGATAGTGGCTCTACGATTGCGTAGGATAAGTATGGAAAAGATATTAGAACAGGTTTACTTTTAACTCTTAAATTGCGGGGGATATAGGCTATTATATTATATATAAAAAATTATATTTTTGGTTTGTTAAGATTTGCAAACTTTAGCTTTCAATTTGTGCAAATTATATGGTTTTATCGATGAAGATTTTCATCGATTTTCCAGTTCAACTTAATTTTTGACTTGAGAATATGTTGCAAGTCGCCAACTCGAAGATATTGTCCTTGTATTCCTACAGACGGACAGAGCGATAGATGGACAAATGGACAATTTTAGAGTATAAAAATTTAATCGAAGTTACTTAAAATATTCGACTTGATCTTGCAACGCGCAACAACCTTTGCAACTGAGTGTCGCACACAGATAAGAGCGACACAGCTCGCTGCTCACATGACAAATTGTTGACAACACACACAAGTTCTGGTGTGGACCACACACACACACACACACACACACACACACATACACACACACACTGTAGAAAACAAGGTTTATAAAAACATCTCCCGCCTTCATCTGCATGAATTGCAAATGAATTGATGCGCTTTGTTGACTTTTGTCAATTGGGATTATGGCCATGGCCAGGCCCGACCCGGCACGGCCCGGCCCATGCTTGAGCCCGCACCCGGCTACCCTTGCGCCCTTGTGTGCCCAGGCGATTAACAATTGGCTTAAACCGTGCCAAACAAAGTGTCGAAAAGCGAGCCTAAGTCTTGCCGGATCGGTATCGGTATCGATATCGGTTGAGGGATTGGAAACGGGAATGGGAACGGGAACGGGAACAGGCCACAATCAATTGTTGTTGCGGCTGCTGCTGCTGCTGTTATTGTTTATGTCGTCTACCTGCCCACGCGATCATAGATCAGAGATCAGCGCGTCGGGATTATGACGAACACGCTCCGCTGCTCGCCAGGGATTTGTAAAACCGATCTTTATGCGGATCAAATAAACGAAGCAAACATTCTATACAAGCTGACAGACGGAATGGTTTTTGGTCTCTGGTTTTTGGTTTTTGGTTTTTGGTTTTTGGCTTTTCGCTTTTGGTCTTGGCTCTTAAGCCGCTTGCCAACAACTTTCCAAACACACACGCAAATCGCAGATTTCGCTGATTCTGATTAGGCAAACAGAAACTTTTGCAAAAAGCAAATTGAGAAATCGCACATTCTGTTCGTATTCAAAATAAATGAATATATTTTTTAGGAATATCTTTTTTTATTTGTTATCAATTGTTTTACTTATTCCATTTATTTGTCTTAGTTTAATATCAGTTTTTGTACATCTTTTTGAGTTATTCTCAATTTATTATCTTTATCTCTCTCTCTCTATTTAATATATATTTTTTTGTACATCATTTTGAGATTCAGAGAAAATTCTTTTCTATTGGTTTATCAATTGTTTTATTTATTATCGTTACGCTTTCCATTTAATATATATTTTTTTGCATATCTTAAACGTTTCTGATAAAATTCTTATCAATTGTTTTATTTATTATTTTTTACTCCCTCTATAAATAATATTATATAATTTTTTTGAACCTCATTTTGAGTTATTCTTAAAAGTTTCGCACAAAATGCCAAAATTCACAGAACAATTTATTTGTATTATTATTTGTGCAATTCTTTGAATGTCAAAGCCTGAATGTCTCTTTGGGGGACGCCATTTTGTTGAAATTGTTGCTTGTGTCTTGTTATTGTTGTGTGTATTTCTGTGTATCGCTGAGACACCTTTGGCGACCCTTTAGCGGGCGCGTTGAAATGAAAGAATAACAGAAAACACACAACAATAAAAACAACAAAAACAATAGAAATGGGGCAGACACAAGATGTGGCAGAGGCAGTTGGGAAAATGCGCAACTTGGTATCAATTCCGCAACAACAATAAAAACAAGAACAAAAAAAAAAGAAAGAAAACAAAAATAAGAGCAGAGCGCATTTTAAATATTGTATGAAACACACACGCACACACACACACGCACACACACGCACACACACACACACGCACACACACACACACATGTCAGGCCTGGTTGTGGGCTATGTAAATCCTTTTTGGCACAGCTCAACGCGTTTGGCAGGGCGCGTTGCCTGAAAATCCTGTTGCTTTAGGCAACGTTGACGTAAACAGGGACAACAAAAACAGCAGCAGCAGCAGCAGCAGCAGCAGGAAGAATGAAAAGGTCCTGCACATTAAACCAACATGGCAAAAAAGGGATCACTTTACAAATGCCCACAAATGCGGCCGGTTTTGAAGCGACTTGCAAGCAATTTTGGTTACCTCTGCCATTGCCAAACGGCATTTGCCTCTAGCGACAAGCCACAGCAACAGCAACAACAACAATAACAAGAACAACAGTAATAACAACAACAACAACAGCAGCATATTTGGCCGAAAGGTAACAAAACACGCTGATGCCAGAGCTGCAACAGAAAAGAATAAACATAAATATAATAGCAAAAAGTAAGCCCAAAGCAAAGTTTCAATTTGAACCCGTCGTGAACCACCTACCCCCCCCCCCCCTACCACTACCCTTACTCCTCGTGAACCCTTCTGTCTTGACTCCCATTCCTTTATCATTTGAGATGGCTTTGTTCCTGCTGCTGCCTTTGCTCGTAATGCCAATCAAAACAATGTCTTCGACGGAATGCTTTGGGGTAGCTAAACATAAGCACCGAGGGGGTAGACAGAGACAGAGACAGAGACAGATAGAGAAAGAGAATGAGACAGCTATATGTGAGCAATTGCAATTGGTCATAAATAAATATGAGACGAGCATTTATCTCCACCCATATAAGGACTAACTCTCTGAATAATCCACAGCAACTGAAAACTATTTCAATATTGTTTTTGTGAACTTTTCAAATTGCAAACCTAATTTTCAGTTGCTGTTCAAATCAAAATATTTTATGGACGTAATATCGAAATTAATTTGCAATTTATTATTAATTTCCTTTTGGAAAATGTAATTCTTGTTAAATTTATCAGCTATTAACAACGACTACAAACTGTAATTGTGATTTAAGCCAAATGGTTTGGGACAAATATTTGAAGCGACCTAATTGGTTTAACCAAAAACCGTTTATATGGCAAATTGGGCAATTGTCGGCAATACTTGCAACAGATGTCGACATTGATATATATTTGTTTTGATGGGAAAAGTATGTCAATAAATATTTCATAATTCATGTTTTTTTTTCCAAGTATTTTTTCCAATTATTTATTTTTTTGGAGTTGGAGTTGCTTTGGCGGCGCTCATCGTTGTCAGCGTGTCACGTCAAGGTCAGTGGCAAGCACACACTCCTAATGAGTGTCCAGTTCTTTGTAAATTAAACCCACCCCCCTCCCCACCCGTCTCCAACCCCACTGCCAATGCCACTGATACGTCATTGAGTTGGCTGTGAGTGACAGTTGAGAATATTGTTGTCTTATGTGTAAGTTTGCACTTAATTTCGATTTGTGTTGCGTGCAACATTTAAAATTTATAGACAAATACTCGTGTGGCAAGGCAACCTGCCACACCACCAAAAACCCACGCCCACCCACTTGCCTGTCTTGCCTTGTCTTTAGTCAGCCAGCCACTTGGCATGCTCAGCGAAGTGTAAAGTGAAGCACGCACGCACATCACATCACACCACCCCAAAACCAGAACACCACCCCCCCCCACCCCCACCCCCTCTCCAGTAACCACCCCCATCCTCTGTGGTTGTTGTGCAACCCTCTGGCTACACCCCCTCCCCCTCCCCCCCCCACACACACACCACACCACTTTTTATGTTTCCCTTTTTGCTGGTTGCTCAGCGCGTTTCATGCTTTGATGCGGCGTCACAAATTGTTGTGGTATTTGTTGTTCTCATTGTGGTTGTTGTTGTTGTTGCTGTTGTTGCTACACCCTCGCAAATAGTTGTACAAAAACACAAGCAACAACAGCAACAACAACAACACGCAACACCAATAACAATAACAATTGGTTTGTTTAATTCACTTGGCGTTGCCTTGGCTTTAACTTTGCCTGTTAACTGTTAACTGTTAGCTGTTGCCTGTTGGCTGTTGGCTGTTGGCTGTTGGCCGCCGTATCTGTTGGCAGCATTTCCTTGGCCGTCAAGCAAAGTCTGCTGAAAGTGTCAAAAGCAGTTTTCAGTTTCAGTAGTCGCTTCAGTCTTCAGCTCTTCGAGGAGGAGCACCCAAACAATTGCCTAACCTTTCGATGCACTTTGCACACAATTCTCCAGCAGCAGCAACAACAACAACAACAACAACAAAAACATTGTGCGACAGGCGTTGAAGCATAACTTGCATGACAAATAAGCAGTCCGCTCCCCTTTGACACCCTTTTGCCCCCCTCTTAGCAAGCACTGCTCGGAAAATTGCAGTGGCAGCAAAACTTGCCAACAAATCCCAACGAAATGTGTTTTTGGCCAAGTTGGGTGGCTTGAAGATTTGTTTTCTACTAGCAGCTGTTTCTTAACATTCATTACGTGGTTTCTAAGGCGTCCACACACACACACACACACACACACACACATTCGATTGCTGCTGCTGTTTGAAAACACATTTTGGCAAAATATGAATTTTACAATTATTATTTGACTTGTGAATTGGAGTTGAGCAGTGTAAAATATAGCAACAAGCACACAACACACACACACAACACACACAGCACACACACGACAAACACACAGCTCATATGGGAAGCCAGGCATGGGGATTAGAGCTGCCGCACTAAGCCGAGAGACAGACAACTGACTAGGAGCAGCAGCTGAGTGAGCTGGGAGAGGAGGATGGTGGAAGGGGGAGGGGGAGGGGGAGCTGGGTGCTGCTATAAAAAATAAGGCTAAAGAAGAAACAACGTCAACGGCCGTCAATGGGAATGGCAAAGGTAAATCGCATGGCAAAAGATGTGGCAGTTGCAGTTGCAGTTGCATCAGTGGCAGCAGTGAAACCGAATTGAATTGCGGCAGAGTCGGGATCGAGATAAGGCCCAGGTGCAACACAGCTATAAATTGCACACGCATATGTGTGTGTGTGTGTGTGCTTGTGTGTGTGTGTTTGTGTGTGTGCTGTGTGTGTGCTGTGTGTGACAATTCAAATCAGCAACGCACTGACAGGAATTAACCTAATTTTACAGCCAACAAGCTTGAGTCGCAGCCGCATTGTGCTGCCTCTCTTTCTACCACTCCCCCCCTCTATCCTCTCTCTCTCTCTCTCTCTCTCTCCCTCTCTTTTTATGCCTTGCTTGAATGAAGATGACGACGACGACGACTCACGGATACTTTCAGTATTCGCTCATGTAGAAAATCCAGCGATCTGTTTCACGTCCATGCCGCATTTTTCATGCCGCATACGTTGCGTGCACTTAATAGTCGCCCATAAGCACGCTCCCAGTTTTAGTCCCAGTCCCAGTCCCAGTCTCAGTCCCAGTCCCAGTTGCAGCCCCATCTCAGCTCAGTCTCAGTCGCAGTCGCTGTCTCTGTCGCAGTGGCAGCAATCCCCTGCCCAATTCCATTCGCAGTCCCAGTTGGGCCAACGCAATTCATCGACTCGATGCTGCTGGTTTGGGGAGCATCGTCCTGCCCTTTCCCTTTCCCTTTCCCTTTCCCTTGCCCACTCCCATTGCTTTTCCCCTGCCACTCCCTTCAGTCGCTTACATTGAGGGTTGCCAGAAGCAGCAGAGTCGATTTTTCTGCATCGTGAACCACATGATGCAAAACTAATTCGAAATTAATGTGTGTGCGCTTTGTCTATGCCCCTTTTGCCGGGTTCTGGGTGGTGGGCGGTGTGCGGTGTGCGGGGGGGTTCGACTGCGAATGTGTCAGCGCTGAGGGTGCTTCACATCCCGCACATCCCCCCAGAAGCAGGCAAAACACTTGTGCACTTGTCACAAAAAAAATAAAAAAAAAAAGTACCACAAATTCTCGCAGGCAATAATTCAACTATATCCAGATATATATATATATCAGGAATAGTTTAAAATCGACAACAATAGTTCGCTCATTTAGCATTATCAATTTATAATCAAAATGCATTTTTACCAAAATATGCATTACATTTGTCGAATTGTAGCACAATCATTGCAAAACTCATTGCAAAAGATTCTTTCAAAAATCAGTTGAAAACTCAATTCGTAAATTTGTTTGTCTTGTTTTTCCTTTTTAAACTTGTATTATCAAATCGATTTATATCTGAAAAATGATTATTGTTATTATTATTATTATATTATTAATATTTTTGTAATTTGTAATTTCAATTTTGCTTTTTTTCTAAACGCATCTTTACTAATATCCCTGCCAAATTTAGTTGTTGCAAACTCTCAAATTATATAGTTTATATAGTCTCTCAATCACTTACAAACTCTCAAATTATATAGTTTATATAGTCAATTACTGTATAAACCTACGATATCTGCATAATAATAATGATACCACTCGAAGCTTTTAATTTTTACAACTTTTGATCAATATTTCTGAATCTAAATTAAATTTGTAAAATAGTCAAACTATAGCAATAACTGTATAAATTATATATGCAATATTTTTAACTATTTATTGTTTATTGTGGATATAACAGTAAATTTATCAAAAGGTTATCAAACGTTTTCGGAAGTTGCCCCTTTTCCAGGGTTTACAAATGCGATTTCCGAATGGTCTTTGAGGAAAGAAAGAAGTGTGCGCTTGGGGGAGGGGTGGTGTGTGTGTGTTTGTGAGGGGGGAGGACGAGGGGTACTTCTGACAACGGCGCTCCTGTTGCAAGATGCGTTGCCAAACATCGCACTTGACTATGCAAACAAGCAAGTGGGCGTTCAATTGGGGGCATGGCTGACCAACATTCGCCATTGTTTATTTATTTGCCCGTCTCCCCAGCCAAAACAAACCCCGATCCCACCCCGCTCTCCCTGCGCACCCACACTGCCTGCTGCCTGCTGCCTGTCTGTTTGTATGTTTGCATGTTTGCCTGGCTGTCAGTCAAATGGACGGGCTCAAGGCTCAAGGATGCTCCTCCTGCCGATGCTGATGCCGATGCTGATGCTGCACTTGTGCGTCTTCCTCGAGGACGCCGCTGGCCACTGTTTGCCCTGGCTACACAGAGGCGTTCGCGTTGAGTGCGGGCCAAATGGGGCAGGCGGTGGGGTTACGAAAATTACGATAAAAAAAATACACACACACACATATATATATATATATATATGAATATATATTTATAAATATATTTTGGCTAAGCTAAAAATGAGTGTTTGAACTTTTATGGCTGCCGGGCAGGCGATGCCAACACAGAGGGGTTGTTGTGCCGCGCTCAATGGCATAATTGCTATTGCTACAAGAACAATTACAAGCAACAGCAACAAAAGCAACAACAGCAACAACAACAGCAGCAGCAGCAGCAGCAGCAGCAGCAGAAGCAGCAAAGGTTTTTGTGGCAATCAAATGAAGTGTTCCTGAATGGTTTTCAAAGTTAATTTGAGTGATGCTTGAAGCAAGTTGTTGTTGTTGTTGTTGTTGTTGCTGCTGTTGCTGTTGTTATTGCTGTAGCGGTTGCTGGTACTGACAACCCTCCGCATGCCATACACATCGCCCCCGCCTGCAACCCTCCCCGCGGCACAGCACAACTGGCGTCTTCAATCGTCCCATCAGTCGCGTGTTTATTAACATGTGTTAACAACAACTTAAAGCGCCCATATGGAACGCTGTGCATTGCCATGTACCATGTACCAGAGACCAGCAACAGCAACAGCAGCAGGAGCAGCAGGAGCAGCAGGAGCAGCAGCAGCCGGGTCTGTGCTGGGTGGTTCCGCTTGTGTTGCAAGGGTTTCCCTTTGCTCTCGATTCCTTTGTCAACTGGGCGACATGTAAGCGATGCTGGTAAACACTTCAAGTTTCCGTTTCGTTTCACTTCTCTTGTTGTTGTTTGTTGTTGTTGTTGTTGTTTGTTGTTTGTTGTTGTTGTTTGAACGCTTTTGGTGGTTGGCTTGTGTTGGGTGTTTGGGCGCATGGCTTCTCCTGCAATGCTGCTGCTGCTGCTGCTGCTGCTGCTGCTGCGGGTCAATTGAATGGTTATAAAGAAATTTCTTGATCTGCACAGAAATAACAAAAGCGAACTTTAATTCACTTGAAGGGTCCACACCTGACGCAGCTTTGGCCAACCATTAAACTGGAGAACAGACTCTGTAAAATGTCGCAAGGGAAAAAATTTAAAGAAAAATTGCTGGCTCTATCAATATAAGTAGAAAATTTCATTTATTTATTCTTAATCGAATTATTTATTAATAAATTAATTTAAACTAATTGAATACTTTAAGGAACTTTAGCTAATCCCAGAGATTCATCTGTTTTCCATCCTGTATCGATCTTCTCCGTCGATTCACTATTCTAACTAAGTGCAAAACAAGACAGTAAATTGAATTTATTTATTCATAATACAATTATTTATAAATAAATTAAAGTAAACTAATTGAATACTTTAAGGAATTTTAGCTAATTCCACTTTTCAATCCTCAATCGATCTTCTCCGTCGATTCACAATTCTAACCCGATTTCATTTCTTGGAGATTTCCCAGAGTTTTTTGGCATTTCCGACTAGGAGCATCTTGAGCAAGTTTTGCAATTATTTCTGCTGTCTCTGAAACGCTCAGTAGGTGTATCAACTGAGTGCAATTTTTACCCCCCCCCCCCTGTATTCCCCTCGACTAGCAGCAAAGAGCAGCAAATATTGTTTGAGTTGCCAGTGGCGGGACATGTTTGAGTCTAGGCAAGTTCGCTTCCTGCTCGTCAGTTGCCAGTTGGGCAGCGATACGCAGCTGCATTATGGTCATCATCTGGCTGGGATTTGCATGCTGATGTAAGTGACAGCGACTCGTAACGCGTTAAGCTCCGAGACTCTACCTCCCATTCCCCCCCCCACACCGCCCCCCTTCCACCTGTCTGACAGAGTCGACGGGCACTGTGACTTGGACTGGTACTGGCACTGATGCTGCAACTGAGGCTAATGACTCTCAGTCAGGAGCCAAATTCAAGGCATATTGTGCGACATGCAGCACAAATCAGAGCCAGAGCCCAGAATCGAGAATCCAGAATCCAGAATCCAGAACCCGCTTTGCCAGAGCCACCCCCGAGGGAGTGTGCAGTGCTAGTGTGCCGCATCTGCTGCGGATTAGATTATGCATAATAAAGTGTAATTTATTTTTCGGCAACTCTCGTCCAACCTGAACACTGAACACTGAACACTGCCAACCAGCCAACTGGTTGGAGAGTAAAGCAAAGATTTGCAACTGCGCTTGGCTGCCCTTAAGGGAATAAGGCGAGCAATGAGCAAGGTGGAGTCTGCAAACTGTCCCCAGGGGCGCAGGCATAGATTTTCCAAAAAAAACAGGCGCGCAAGTGGGGGCGGGGGAACGGAGGACGGGGGACGGGGGACGGGGGACGGGCGGGTCACAAACAAGACAATCGAATCGAGCCATTTGAGTTACACATTTCAACGCGATTCGAGATGGCAAAATGGGAACGCGTCGTCTTCTTATCTGAAGCACTGCAGGATGACGTTGATGTGAATGGGAATGTGACCGACGCGTGTCAGCATTTTATATGGCATACAGCTCACCGAGCGATAAGAGCCACCTAACAGACGACAGACGGCTGACGGCTGACGCCAGACGCCAGACTCCAGACTCCAGGCGCATCCGAACCTGATCTCGAAACCAAAAGAACCCGCACCAGTTGAAAGGGCTCTAATCAACTTATTTGGGCATCAGCAGAGCGGCAAACACCAAAACGCCAGAGAGCTGCATTTGACACGTGTCTTCCCAAAAAGAAAAAAAAAAAGGGGTGGGTGGGTGCAAGTGGGGATTGGTGACGGGGGGGGGGGGGGCGGCAGGGGAGTTGGGCTACTTAGTACACGAAATGGCGACACGTGACTGAAACGAGCGTCGTTTTTGGCTTATCCCATCACAAATATTATTTATTGCAATTGTATTTTAAGTGTCTCCCGGCTTAACTGCCTCATGTTAAGATTGTTGAGCTATTTGTTAGAGATTTCATTTGAATTCGTTGCACACATCTGCTGCACACACATATATATACATATATATATATATATATATATATATAAACCTTTAATCATTCGAACTCTCACACAGATTCGTTAATGGGCTCGGCGAGCGAAGACGAAGACGACGATGATCCGCCACATTTGCGTGGACCGGCGCTGGGATTGGGCGTGCTTGGACCCAATGGGCCAGACTCAGCGGGTGGACCGCTGGGCACCTCGGATATATCAGTACAAAGCATGAGCACCGATAGTAAAAATACGCATGACGACTCCGATCAGGTAAGTTCGCTGCAAAAACTGCGTTTGTATTGTGTGTGTGTGTGTGTGTGTGTGTGTGTGGAGATTGGTTGCATCATTAACAGGTTTCCGCCTCGATCCAATACACATCCACATCCACATCCACATACGTACTCGAATACAATGCAATGGTTGGAATTGAATGACAACAAGTGGGAAAGCGGGCCACACTTTGTACACTCCGACGTCAGCCCCTTTTGATTAATGATTGGCAAATGATTATGAGCTGATCACCATATATACATTAATATATATTTATATATACATACATATATACAAGCATATGTGTTTATTCATTCGTTTTATAGGGCTCTTTGGACGGTGATCCCGATGGACGCGGCGATTCACAGGCGGAGAACAAAAGTCCCGACGATGCCAATGGCTCAAAGCGACGCGGTCCCCGCACCACCATCAAGGCCAAGCAGCTGGAGGTACTGAAAACCGCATTCAATCAGACACCGAAGCCGACACGCCATATTAGGGAGCAACTGGCCAAGGAAACGGGATTGCCCATGCGCGTGATACAGGTGAGTTTTCCAACCAATTCTCAGCTCTGGTTTAACATAAAAATTACAAATAAATCGAGTCTCGCATTTAATTTAGCTATTAGAAAATGTCAAATTCGCAGCATAAAAATGCTCCAATTAAATTCAATTCAATTATTATATTTTTATATAATCAGCAGCAGTTAATTATTTACTTGATTTCATTCGAAAAAAACAACTGATGTTTTCAAGTTTTAGACGGCAGAAAAATTAAAATTTTAAAATTAATAAAATGCTTAAACTTTTTAGATTAAATTCAAACAAACAACAAAAAAGTGAATAAACATCGATAGTTAATTATATTAAAAGAAAACAGATGTTTTCAAGTTTTAGCGAGGAGAAAAAATTTAAATTTTTTAACTATTAATATGCTTAAATTTTTAAAATTAAATTCAAACAAACAAAGGTGGAAAAAGTGGAAAAACAGTGCTAGTTAATTCTACTTTAAAAAAAGACAAATAACAATAAATTTATAATTATTGGCAAAAAGCAATAGTTTTTTGCGTGTGTTGTGTTTACGATACATACAACAATTAATGTATTATTATTATTATTATGATTATTATTATTTCGCTTAAAAGCAGTTTTTACGCAACATTTTAAAGCGGTAACATTTTTTCGCTTTAGTGCTTCCCATTTTGCGGCTGGCGACTTTGTTTTTTAGGCCCGACCCAAGATTTTTACAACTTTCCTTTAGGTTTTTTTTTTATGCATTGGGCTTCGGCTTGGGTTTGGGGTTTGGGGTTTTGGGTTGGGGTTGGGGTTAGTGTTTTGATCTGGGTTTCGAATTGAAAGTGACTTTGGTTTGGTTTGGTTTGGTTTGACTTGGCTGCGTTTGCCCTGGTTCCTGTCTGTGTTTCATCAGCATAAAAAACTCATAAATTAAGCGCGCTGCGAGTGGCAAATGCCAGTTATTTTTCTTATTGTTGTTGTTGTTTTTGTTAAACATTTTTAAGACCATATCTTCGGTTGCCGCCTTGCAACGCTTCATTGCGTTGCTTTCCACTTATAGTTTCTTGTAGTTTTACCTTTTCTTGTATTTTTTTTTACCAGGCCGCAATAACACGGGGAAAAATGTCGGTTAAAACAACACAACAAATACAATAAAAATAAATTAATGACAGCCCCGCAAAAGCCTCAATTGCGGGGGCGCTTGTAAAAAACGGAAGTCCATTGAATCAGATGAGACGGTCGAAATAGTAATAGCAAAAGCAATCAGACCCACACAGAATTGCAAGTCCAAATATATATAATTGTAGACCCTAAACTGAAACAGGGCCCCAAACAGAAACGGAATTTTGTTTGGAATTTTTTTCCGATTCTGTATGAAAAAGTATGAAAAATCCTGTAAAGTTGCGCTTTTTAAACTTTTAACTGCTGATACCTTAATTTTGACGGTACCGGTACAGTTGGAAAATAATAAATGAGATAATTCCAGTCGCCAAAAAGTGGCCAACATTGTACCAATACATATATCCTATAGATTGCTAGGTTTATTTTTGTTAACTGAGCTGGCTCTGGTGTCTGCGACCTTCTGTTTCCTTCGGTGTGCTGAAAATCCGATAAATGTTTTTATTAACTTATTAAAAAGTTATTTAAAAATGGGATAATTGGTAAAAGCAACTATGACTCCATGAAATATACTTGATTAGATTAACTCGTATGTTTATCCAGATCAAGTCCTAACTAAATAGCTTAGATAATAATTAAAAAAATTATATTTTGTAGAGAAGTTTCATCAAAAAAATCGTAATTCCCTAGTTAGCAGATTACAAATATATATATGAGCATGTCAGACATGTACGATTAGCGAAAAGACTCGGGCCCAAGATACCTGATGACACAGCTCTCTCGACTACAGCATTCTTACTTGTTGAATAATTCTTTTGTGCTAAAAGCCGCATCACATAAAAGAGCAGCACCCAAAGCGAAAGGCAAATAAAACGCGAAGCGAAATGCTTAAAATTTAAACAGCCTGCTCCTTTGAGCCACGTTAAGAACGGTTCTGCTCCTAACATGGTTCATGTCAAATGCAAATAATAATTAACTTGCATGCGACTCTGGCTTCAAAGTGACTCTGCTCAAAATGAAAATGATGGGAAACTCGCATGAGAATGCAAAAATAGTAGGTAAGAAAGCTGTAGTCGAGTGAGCTAGACTCGACTAAACCATATACATTAAATTCAGTTGTGAAACACATCCTAGTCATAATGCCAAATTTCCCTTATACACGCTTTTACTAATTTTAAACGGTTTCTGGGTACAAAAAAAGAAATGCTGATTAGATTGAAAACTGGCCAAAATAATTCAGTTAGTTATGCGGAGGCGAACTAGTAAAATTGCTGTGTTAATGACAAATGAACATGTTGAAATATTCAAACACTGATCAAAGAGTTATACAAAATGAGAAACTGAAAAATATAATATATATAATATAATAAAATTAATATGACCACAAATAGATTATAGAAAAATAATTCTCGGATAAAATTTAACAATAAAATCAGTGCAAAGTTTCAACTCGACTCGAACAATAATTTGATATTTATATAAATTATAAATTATATAGATTATTTTAGACGGCCAATTTAGATTGGTCAAAAATGGTTAAAGCTCTTTTTTCGATTGTGAAATGCACAATAATGAAATCGTGGCAATTTAAATATGAAATTAGTGATTTTATTTCAATTATTCGAACTTATTAATCCCAGCTAAATGTTTTTAATGTGCTCACATCCAACAAATGACACAATTCGGAGATTTAATTGTGGCTTAAACATGACCAAATGGAGAAAGAATGAAAGATGAGTAAACAACTGAAAAATGACATGAAATCATGTGTTGAGTGCGGACAAATGGCAGATTGATATTGATACACTCGAATGGATGCTGTCAAGATCGGAGTCAGTGTGGCAGTCAGTGTTGCAGCTGCTGTGCTGTGCAACTGTTGGCCGTCAAGGATATCCGCAGCATATGCGGGCAACTCAATAAGTGCAACAACATCATTAGCGCTGTGGCAAACATTGATATGCCACCTTGTTCTCTCGTTTTTCAACAGGTTTGACTTACAAATTTTCAATGCCGCGCCTCCCAGCACACACACACACACACACACATATACACACAAAGAGACCTTAAACCCTACACAGATGTTTAACGAGCTCAACTCTCGGCTTTGTTGAACCCAATTCTCAGTTCTCAATTCTCAATTCCCAATGTGTTTTTCCCACAATAAATGAAAACGACGAAAAGCGAAAAAAAAAAAAAAACATTTTGAGTGGCTTACGCTTGCGCAGCCGGCGGGGTGCGGGGGGAAATGCCGCCTTTGATGTGTCATTGGTTACAGTTAAAGGATATTTAGGCGGCGTGTCGCGTTTTTTAGTTGAGTCTTTAAGCGCGACAAGTGTGACACAATCAACACCTTTTTATGGTTTTTGTTGTTGTTGTTGCTGTTGTTGTCGTTGTTGTTGCTATTGCTGTTGATGTTGCCCTCTTCAAATCTAAACGAAAGTGACAAATGCCAGCAAGTTGAAGAGGAGGCAACTCCGCTGGATTTAACGCTGACGATGACGTTGCCTTAATCGCATTGCTTCGAGCAGCTTTCATACACACGCACACACACACACACACACACACACACACACACACACTCAGCACTCAGCTGTGCACTGTCAACTTTTGCATCTTCATTAATGTTGCATTTTTTTTGTGTTTTTTTTTTTGTTGTCTTAATATTTAAAAAAAAAAATGAGAAAAAAGAAACAAAATTTGTCTGCCTTTTTCATTATTTTTTGTTGTCTCGCGTTTTGCGAGTTTGACAAGCTGCTGACAGCTGAAACACTTGTTTCTGCTATCGCCGTTGTGGCATTCAACAATATCCAATAACAAGTTGTCAGTCATTTGCAACTACCAGGAAAATGCAGCAGCCAGCAGTGCGCCCAAAAGTGAAGCCATCTGCTTACCTCTTGGCTGCAGGTACACTACAAAAAAAAAAAAATAAATAAATTAATATCATTCGCTAAAAAGTGAAATATTTGTTAATATTAGCAGAAAGATTCAGAACGTTTGAAAATTGTTAACTAAGCAAAATTGTTTGTACTTTTGAGTTTATTTATTTTTCAACTTATGTAAGTCAAAATGAACTGTTTTATTTCCACTTTGATTTTCTTATACATTACAGAGTGTAGAAATAATGATGGACTGTTGGCTGCTGCGCCCTTTAAGTAATTTGATATGTTGCAGTGGCATCAAAGAGTTGCCACAAAGTTGAGAATCTGTTGTCAGCTTTTCTAACACAAAATCACAATCGAACCCAAACTGAAACGTTCAAAAGGCAAACCGAATTGGGGGCCAGCATGTTGTGCGTTTTATAATAAATTGTACAGCAACAACAATCAGTGGCAAAGCAGCCGCCGCAGCAGCAGCCGCCGCATCGGCAACAAGGGGCACAGAAACAGACAGAAGCAGCGTGACACAAAAACTTCTTAAGAACTTTGCCGACAACACGCAGCGGGGCGCCGCCCCCGCCTTGTTTCTGATGAGTTGCATATGACAAGAAGGTGGATGGGGTGAAAGGGGGTGGGGGGGAGGTGGACGGGGGTGGTACCAAAATTGATCATTGCTCAACGCGCTGCTTCAATTGTTGTCCACGATGACAGGTGACCGAACGGCACAGCAATTTGAGCTGAGTAAACGATTCAAATTCAGATTCAAATTCAAATTCGGTTGCAAATAGATGAGAGATGAGGCAAGAAGAAGAAGAAAATGGAGATGAAACTGTAAACAGCAGCAGTCGAAACAGCAGCGGCCACAAAAGCCACAACACGCATAAATCATCGACATGCTTTCAACATTAAGTCGAAAAAAGCAATAACAATATAACCAGGCCCATAACAATGGCCATAACAATGGCAATAACAATTATAACAGCAGCCAAAAGTTTTGATTTCGTTTTATTGGCCGACAATTTGTAAAGCAACTTTAAGTCGACTTTAAGCCCAAACCATAATACAATATTTATAGACACACAAAGCATACCCATAATGGCTGATCCACAACAAACAGTCTCCGTTTATTTCGCTCCAATTGCATTCGGACATTCCAAAGATTGGTTTATTTAGGTGTCAGAAAACTGCCCATTAAAAATCCAGCTCATCCCAAATGGTCGCTGGTGGAAGGTGGCTGGTGACTGACATAAAGCAAAGTGTTCACAATAAACAAGTTTTAATTAACTTGAGTTTATCAAAAGCGAATATTGTGCAAAGAATTTAAAACCGCCAGCCAATAATTATATATATATATATATATAAATATATAAATAAACACACAATAAATATTTTGCAAGAAATTTAGAACAGCTATCAAATAATTATGTGTATAAATATAATTAAATTTATAATTATTATGTTAATAATAAAAACAAATACACACAATAAATATTTTGCAAGGAATTTAGAACAGCTATCAAATAATTATGTATATAAATATAATTATAATAAAAATATTGGAGTGACGCAATTTACAGGTGATGTACAAAAAAATGAAGCTTTTCATATGTTACTTTAATAAAAATAAAACGAAAATAGTAATTCTTAAATGCAAAATAAAACATATTCAAATAATGTTTAATACTCAATTTGAATTTGTTGTAGTCGGATTTCTCATGGCTCTCTGGCATATCTGGCATATCTGGCAATGCCGACAGCAGTCAAAATCAACTCCAGCTGTCAGCCAAGCATTCAATATGTTCACAAGCGGATCACCCATTAGCCATTAGCCATTAGGCATTAGGCATTAGGCATTAGGTATTTGGCTCTTAAATGTTAACTCTTAACTCTTAACTCTTTCCGTCGCAGTAAGGCATAAGCTTTATGGGCGAAGCTCGTGTGACTTTCAGCATTTTGCGGCTGGGTTTGGATTTGTTTTGCTTTTGTTTCACTTTTTTTTTTTAATGCGTTTGCTCCATTTACGCCAGCGGCAGAGGCAGTGGCAGAGGCAGCGGCAGAGGCAGAGGCAGCAGTTTCTTATAATTTAAGCTTTGAAAAATGATAAACAAATAAAGCGGGCAGCGGAAAGACGGCAGTTATACGGTTAAGCGGGGGGCGTGCAGCGGGCAGCGGGCAGCGGGTAAGGGGTAGAGGGGGTATGGGATAGGCAGGAGGTTAAATCACACGGACAGCCGCCGTTTCGGTCGAGGTGGAGCCCAGTTAATGTGGCGTGCGTTCGGCTGGCGCCACACGGCCACGCCACGATCGGCAGATAGAAATACGAAGGCGCGCGTAGCAACAGATACAAATACAGATGCAGATACAAATACAGATGCGGATGTGGAAAAGACGACGAAGACGTAGACGGACACAGTTGCTGCGACACATTTGTCAAGTGTCTGGCGGGCAAAGCCGGACAAGCTGAAGCCTCTCAGCCGGATTCATGCAGAGGCGTTTATTTGTCAACATTCAAATTTGGAGCGCATTTCGAGTTTTGAAGTTTATTTACATTTCGGCTTTATCGCAGCGACGATTTATAATAATTTTTTCATTTGACTAAGTTTTCTGTTCTGTTTTTTGTGTCGGTTTCTTTTTTTTTATATATTGTTTTCTTTTTATTTATACGATTTGAATTTTGGGCCACGGAAGTTGACAAAGCATTTTTTTTTTTTTTGGATTAACCAGAGATGCAAAACTTGGCTTGAGGCAGTTAATGGGGGGAAGCAGCAAATGATTGCGGAGGGGGGGGGGGGGTGTGGGGAACCAGCGTGCACTAATTAGTTAAAGATTCTGTGAAAGAGGCGCTTAATAATTGAGCGGAAATTGTTTTGATTGCATTTTGTTTGTTTTAGTGCCAAAAATCGACAAACACGAGAACTTGTAAAGCCAACGCTGATCGAGGCTAATTAGTTGCTTATCTTAAAGTGGTAACCGCAGCATTTAAGCTTTTTGACTATTTGAAAGCCACAATTAGAAACGTTGCGTTCAAAACAAACAAACAAACAAATAGCAAACAAACAGAGAAACAGAGAAACAGTGAAACAGACAAACAAGCAACAATAACAAACCTCTTGAAAAGGGGCACAAAAGCGGCTAATTTAACGCATTTACCCATGGAACAAGATGTGAAGAGTCTGCCGCAGCTGAAGCTGACCTCGCAGCCGGCTACAGCTGGACCTGCTGCAGCAGGGGCTGAAGGTGCAGATGGAGATGGAGATGGAGGTGGAGGTGGAGGCAATGGCTGAGGCGGCGCCTGCGCAAACCATGACATGGCAATAAGCACACATTGGAAAATTGAGGTGAGGTGGGGCGACGGTGGAGAGTTGGGGAAGCGAATCTTGAAATTATAATTTCAACAACTCATCAGCCTGCTATTAATTCTCATAGGGAAGAGTTTGGTGAGGCGCCGCGGTGCGCCATCAAACCAGCTACCAGCAAACAACAAAACAAAAAAAACATAGCTGAAATTCACATCGAAATCGAAACTGACATTGAGACCATTTCATCTATGAGTAAAGAAAAAAAAAAAAGAAGTGCATTGTCATGCGGTCCAAGCGGTCCAAATTAGCCCTTCAGCAGCGACTGCGACGCCGACGGCGACTTTGGCTCACTGATGAGCGGCAGCAACACCTACTATGAGAATAACAACAGCTACCATTGAGGCTAGGGGCCAGTCCACGTCCAGGTCCCAAGTCCCAGATCCCAGTTCCAAAGACAGCAGCATCAGCAGCAGCAGCAGCAGCAGCAGCAGCAGCAGCGGCAGCGGCAGCAGCAGCGGCAGCAGCAGACAGCGGTAGCTGCAGGCCAAGTTAATTATCAGTTAACTCTTACTCGCAGCCAATTCACGCCTTGCAAAACACTGGCTAATGTAGCCACCAGGTACACGGGGTCTATCGACGGGGTCTATCGGTCTAGGGGTCTATGGGTCTATCTACAAGCAAATAACTATGAGTTGGCAGTTGTCGACAGTTGAGTCATCGGTGCTCAATATACCATGGGGTGTGTGACAAGCGGTACGATAAATGCCCAGTCATCGCCTCTCGGCAAGTTGTGCTGCCAACTTTCGACTGAGCCCCACAATAATCCAAAAATATATCTGTTTACATTTGAGTAAGAATTAGCTAATGAAACACAAGTACAAACTTATTCATATCATTAAAAAAAAAATTAAGAGTTTTAATAAAGAAACAATGAATCTCTAAAATAAGTGAAAATAAAATAAAAAATTAAGTCAGACTGCTGTAGTCAAGTGATGTGCCGACGGTGCATCTGTAAAATAATTGAAAATAAAATTTAAAAATATTAAAAAAAATCGAGTAATACTGCTGTAGTCGAGTGAGCTGACGCGTTTTAATAGGCGCGGAGGTAAAGTGCATCTGTGAAATAAGTGCAAATAAAATAAAAAAAAGTAAGGCAAAATTCAAGTAAGAAAACTGTGGTCACGTGAGCTCGACTCCGCAATACTCTGAACCCAACTATTAAATATAATTGTCTCTTTAGTCTTATCTTATAATTATTTTTTATTTTTTATGATCTGGCTGGGTTATTAGAGAACTTTTTACTAGACGGATATCGAATCTGCCATTCATAACGTTCAATAATATATATATATATAGCAAGTGCCTCGACTTAGTCGACTAATTTAAGGATCAAGCGAAAGCTCCTCAGAGTCTTCGGTAGCAACGGCAACAAGGGGTTAACGCTGATCGGCATCTTAATCTTAATGTCGAATTCGGAACACTCAAATGCCATTGATGATCGTATAGCCCATGATAAATGGAGCCTCAACCAAATCATGTCAATCAGCGCGCGAATACGTGACACACATTTGCTGTTGCATCATGCCTCATACCCAAAAGATACTGAAGATTAGGGGGGGAGAGCTGAAACTAAAAACTGAAACTGAATCCGGATTCGGATTCGAATTCGGATGCCGAACCAATGTTGAGAGATGAATATGAAGCTGAAATCTGAAATCTCAATAAGGGTCGCAGTGAGGCATCTTTGACTCGCGGTTCCACAAATTATATGTTAAACCTTTTAATGGGCCGCAAAACGTTGCAAGCGCGGGGGCCCTGCAATGCCAAAACGGAGTAAAATGGGGCGAAGCCGAGCCCCACCCGCGCCGCGAGGAGCTGCCGTTTAACATAATTTGCTATAATTTTCAACAACGCCGGCCTGAAGAGTGGCTGCCAAGTGGCTTCCCCCTTTCTCTCTCTCTCTCTCACTCTCACTCTCCCCCTCACTCTCTCCCTCTCTCTCTTGCTCTCTGTCCCACTTGGTCCGCC
The DNA here is from genome assembly GCA_035042405.1 of Drosophila demipolita. Lineage (NCBI taxonomy): Eukaryota > Metazoa > Arthropoda > Insecta > Diptera > Drosophilidae > Drosophila > Drosophila demipolita. The sequence goes on along the minus strand of JAWNLI010000065.1, from coordinate 170,284 downwards.
GAGCTGCGGGCCAAAAACACAATAATCATTTTGTTATGCTTTGCCTGACGGCGTAGAGCCGGGGGAAGCCAGGGTTCTGGGCCTGATTGCTACCACGGTGATTATGTTACGTTGTTTGCCCTTTTATGTCCGTGGCTAACCTATAATTTAACTAAATGTTCAAATGTTCAAATGTTCAATGTTTGGCGAACAGCGCCGCCCAGAAAAACGAATTTGTTGAAAGCTACACAAAATTGGCAACAAATTTCTCATCTGTTGTTGTTGCGGAAATAAAATATTATAAGCACTCCACAAATTACACCATCAGTGAGTAATTTGCTGGCTGGCAGAGCACATTATATCATATCATATCATATCGGAACATAATTTAACACAGGTTCAAACTGTATGGAGTGGCAAGTCAGGTTGAGCAGAACCAAAAATCAAATTTGGCGATTTTGTGGCAACGAGAGGAAATCGGAATCCATAGCAAATGAGCAGATGAAGATGGGCCAAACTATGGGCTAAGAATGGGCACAATGAATCCAATAATAATAATAACTATTTCATGTAATTTTATATCAAAAAAAAAACAGAGTTACAAAATACAAATACACTGGAAATTCATAGGTAAATAATATGCAACAGTTATAAAAAATATGAAACACACTCAAAAAAAATACTCCCAATATTGATTATATATGTGTGTATTTGAACGCTGAGTTCAAGTATATATTAACCAAAAAAAAGTTGGGTTTCAATTTGAAGCCCCACTTTATAATTAGCATCTGCTCAAATGCAGCTACAATTTTTTTCCTTTCCATTCATTTTGCCATTTATTGTCGGTTTTCTTTGTCGACATAACAAAACAGGGAAATGTGAAAGAAATAAATTACTAAAACTTTAACTGAATTTAAAAAAAAACATAACAAAACAAAAAAGAGTTGGTGAACAACATCAACAACAACAACAACAGTCACAAAACAATAGGGAAAAACAAATACCAACCTGCAAAACTATTGCAGATGCATTTTTTTGGGGAGTGTTTTTTGCCTTTGTTCTAAAGAAAAAAAAGGTACCCACGGCTCCCCCCTGCAATGCTATATTTTGTATTACTCGATTTTCATACTCGCGAAAACCAGAGATGGATGAGTATACCTGGGCACTTCAGGCTTCAAATTACTCGTGGAAATCGATAACATATCGATATAATCAACAGGTCAGATCATGGTTAACAAAACCCACACCGTTGCCTCCAAGTTGTTGTCCTTAAAAAAATGGATAAGAGGAATAATTCAACACTAATATTATAGGCAGTGTATTCCTCAGTCGGTTAACTCCAACTGCTTTTTTTGCGTTTTCCGTTTAGTTGTTGCATTGTGCAGATGATAGTAAAAAAATTGATTGACCGCAGGGATAAAAGAGGAAAATATTGCAAATAAAAAATGTAATCGAAATGCCACACTACACAGAAAAAAATAAGCATCAATTTTTTGCCATTGCCATTCTCTTGTCTTGTCTAATTTCCAAATTAATTTTCTAAAATTGAAGATTTTACATGCTGAAAATCCGTTTCGGCATTTCTTATTTACAGCGGTTAATTTTATAAAATTTTGAAAATATGCTTAATTTGCTGAGTTTTGTTTTATATTGAAGAAGTTGCAATTTTCAAATATTTAGAGAAATATTTATTTCTGGACAATTTTCAACATTTTATGTGTAAGCTTAGATAATGCAACTAAGCCAGATTTGGGTTCATCTACTAATTTTCATAGTTAATATGTGAATATATATATTTAAATGTATGAAATTATATAGAAATACATCTTAAACTATCATATTTTTTGGGTATATTTTGGACAATCTTCCAGTTGTATGTGTAAATTTAGATAATGCAATTAAACTAGATTTAAATTCAGCTACTCAATTTGATAGGTGAATTGTGATGGGGGCAGTGCATCCATCAACTTGTTGCTGCTCTGGCTCCTCTGGCTCCTCTGGCTGCCTGGACATCAACTCATTACCTCGACATAGCCTGCTCGTCTAGTGGCTTAGGTGATTTGGCAGCGTAAGCGGCTTATCTAATGCTCACTGAAATTCTAATTCCAAATCAACAGTCACTGTCAAAAGTCTCACGCTTGACCAAACGCTTCATGCAAACAGCTCGACACGGACTCCGACGCGGACTTAACGTCAAAAGCTTCGCTGAGCTTTTGGCCAGCTTAGTTAGGTGTGTGCGCATGTGTGTGTGTGTGTGTGTGTGTGTAGTCGCAAATGCACAGCATGTTACTTCCTTTTGTGTGCATCCTGTGCCCCGGCAAGTCTCTCACTTTGATCTCAAATCGAAGTTCTCACAGACTGCCAGGCCTTTCTAGCGAAATTCTCGCAATGCCACAAAATGTCAGTTAACCTTAAGTGAGGTAGGAGTGTGTGTGTGTGTGTGTTGGGGGGAGGGCGGGGGGGGGTCACAAACTCATATGCATGTCTAGGCCGCGTTCAGGTTGCGGTTGCCAGTCGCTTGTTGGCTGTTGACTTGAGTTGAGTTGAGTTGAGTTCATAAAAATGCGCTCATCATTAAAATTCACGCTTAAATTGCCTCTAAGAACGGCACAAGGCAATGGCAACGGGAAAGGGGAACGGGGAAGGGGAACGGAGAACGGGAACGAGAACGGGGAGCAGCTGCTGCTGCTGCTGGTGCTGCTGGTGGCGGCCACAGCCCCCAGACGGCCACAAAATCTAAGCCAAATTCATTGGAAACTATTTGCCAAAAAGAAAAGGACACAAAACAGAGAAAAAAAAGAAGAAGAAAAACAAAAAGCCAAACACATAAATCACCAAAATTTCATTGAGAAAACTTTGCCAAAACAGAAAGAAAAAACAAAAATCGCACACACAAAAAACAGTTCAAGTCCGAGCTGAAAGCAGATTCTTTGACCGCCAGCTAAAAGATCATTAAAAAAAACCGTTCAAGATATGAATATTAAAATCCAAAAATAAAAACAAAAAAACAAAAATATATTCAAAATATGAAGCAAAAACCAATGGAAAAAAGGGTCTCAGGCGAAGAGCGAAAAGGGTGCCACTAAAATTTTTAAAATATGTTTTTATTTTATTACTTTGCATGCTGTGCACGGGTGCTTCTGGAGCACCCGAAACGATGCAGAACATCGTAAAAATGCTTTAGCCCGTCTCCACGCGATCCATGCGATCCTCTCAGTTGCCACTCGTTGACTATGCCGTGGCCGAGGCTAATTTTTGTGCGGCGGCGGTAGCCAAAATGCAACAACAACAACAACAACTTCTACAACAACAATTAGACATGCGCCTGTTTGGACAGAGAGTCTGTATCAGACACAGAGACTGAGACAAAATTTACACACACACGCTTAGAGGATGCAACACACTTAGTAAACATTCTATTTGACTATTGCAGGTTTGGTTCCAGAACAAGCGCTCCAAGGAGCGACGCATGAAGCAAATCACCAGCATGGGTCGTCCGCCGTTCTTTGGCGGCGCACGCAAAATGCGAGGCTTCCCAATGAATCTGTCACCGGGCGGATTGGACGATGGACCCGGCTTTCCCTACTTTGCTGCAGACGCTAAATTTGAGTTCGGCTACGGTGGACCCTTTCATCCGCACGACGGCCCCTTCTTTCCCGGCCATCCCGGCGGACCGATGCCCTTCAATGCGCCAGGTAATTTACTATGTACGAAAACCACTTTTGCTATTTACCAAACACCAAACACCTTTAACATGTAATCCGCCTGGTATGTCAAATTGAGATTGCTCTTCAACAAATACAAAATAAAAAATATACAACTATTTTCTGTAAGTCGAAAAGTATTTAAATTGTACACGGAAATATTGTTCCTTATCTGGGGACCCATGTAAATACGTTTTTCTAAGCAACTTAACCAAAATTGGAAACGAATAATATTTATCTAAGGAATGAGATAAATTATCCATTTCCAATTTTCGTTTATTACTAAGCGCAATCGCGAGTAATTAAAAAGAAAAATACTTTTAAAATAGGATAATTGCAACTTTTAGAAAAAAAATTTAAAATAATAATATAAAAAATTAAATTAAAATTAATAAATAAAAAGTCTTTCGATGCGTTTCCAAATTCTGAACTAATCAAGTCTTAAAATTTTTGGTCTTCATCACTATTAAATTCTAAAATGTATACTTAATTTTTGTCAAGCTGAAAAAAGGTATTGCAAATATTTTGAATACAGTGCAACTTGCCTAGTGTCAATTTGCGTATTTTGTATTGAACAATTTGTGCAACTCGTCCAAATGCTTGGTATGCAATTCTCAAATTGGCATTCCAGATAACTAATGAATCTGTAACAATTTAAATCTAAATTTCCCATTTTCTGCAATTCTTCCCCTGCCTCTTTCTGTTTTAGGTGGACCAATGGATCACAGCGGCCCCATACCGATGGTGAATGAGTTTGGCTTGACGCCTGAGTCAACATTTCTGAGTCAGGCGGGCGCACCGCCAATGCAGCTGCAAACGTCTGTGGGGCCACCGCCGCCGCCGCCGCCGCCAAATGCCGCTGATCATTTGCTGCAACAGGCGGCCACGCAGCAGCAGCAGCAACAGCAGCAGCAGGCGGCGCAAAATGCGCAACAAGCAAGCCAAGCGCAGCAGCAGCAGCAGCAGCAACAACAACAAAATGGCCCGCGCACCGCATCGCCCGAATTTATGAGCTCTGCGAACTTCAGCGAACCACAGAATATGCAAAATGAAGGGCTTGTTTGGTAATATACAAAACAGTTGGCAACGCGCCTGCTGTTTCTCAAGACCTACACGCAGCGGCAGCAGCACCAACACCAACAACAACAACATGAGGAGGAGTAGCAAGCAGCAGCAGCAGCAGCCAAACCACGAAGAACAACAGCAATAACAGGGGCAAAGCGGCGTCGTCGACGTCGCAGTTGACGTCGTCGTCTTCGCTGCCGCCGCCTACTGCGCGCACACTGGTGCCGTCTCGCTCTCACTCACTGCAAGTCGCACATACACATTGGCGCCGTATGCAATCGAGTTACAGAGCGGGAGAGAGAGAGAGATAGAGAGAGAGAGAGAATGGGAGAGAGAGCTGTCGAGCTGTTGCTCGTTGCTCGCTCGCTCACAATTCGAATAAGGAGAAATTTTGTGTTTGGCTGGCCCTGCCTCGCACCCCCGCCGCTAACCCATCCCACAAACCGAAATGCGCTGCCTTGGCCAAAAAAACAGCTGCTCGGCTTGGTTTTGTTATTTTTATTATTATTCTGTTTATTGTTTCAGTACTTTTTTATGACTGCGCCAAAATATTTGTAAATTATATTTTTTTTTTAAATTCATAGCAAAAAAAATACAAAAAAATCTTTTTATGTACATTGAAATGGGCGCTGCACATAAAAAACTACATTTAAATAACTATAAATATATATATATATATATATATTTATATATATATAAATATATGTATACTTTTATTGTATTTAAATCTAACTAAAGGAAATAAAGAAAGAAAAAAATGAATGGTAAACAAAAATACATTAACTAAACGTCTTGTCTGTAATAAACTATTTATGTGTATGTGTGTAAAACAAAAATCAACAAGAACAAAACACAAATACGTAGCGTAAAAATCGTGTTAGCAAGCAAAAATTAAAAAAAAAAAAAACAAAAATATTATTTTGTAAATTAGCACATTTTTATAAATAAAAAAAACCAATTTGTTTGCATAAACATTATTTTTTTATTTTTTTTTTTATGACATACATATAAAAATAAACATATTTTATAATCGTTGTCTAACAACATAAACGTAACTAGACATGTACTTGTGTAGTTTCCCTACCAACTAAGTTTATATATGTATACATACATATATATATACATACATATAAACAAATATATGCCTATATATGAAAGCATATGTATATGTATATATACGTACTCTATACATACTATTTGCATATTAAATATAAAGCTATTTACGACAGCGGACATAGCAAACATTTTTTTTTTTTTTGTGGTCCTAGCTAGTAAGCAACATAATTTATTATAAACAAATCTATGAATGAAAAACAAAAATAAAAAAACGAAACAAAATATTTACAATTGCTATTTAAATGTAATATCAAAAATGTAAAACTAGCACAAAAAAAAACATTAAAATAAATATAAAAATTAACGTAAAATTAATTAAAAGCAAAAATCCAAGAATAAGATGAAGATGGAGCAACAACAGCTATATAACAAAAATAAATTTATATATCACTATAGAAAAAAAGTATATATATATATACAAATATATATATATATATATATATATATATATATATATATATATATATATATATATATATATATATATATGCGTAAATGATAAAAACAGCTAACAATTTGAGTTTTCGATTGATATTATTATGGATTGGCCACAGGAACTGGAGCTGAAACTGCGGCCACGTAACTCTATTACACTTATTATTATAATTATTATTATTATTGTAAAAAGTATTTAGTGTTAGCTTAATGCGTAAGTTTATTAATTGATGGAAAAAAACATAACAAGAGCAACATCAACAAAAACAATCGCGAGGAGAAGCATACAAAAATCCGTATATTTATCATGCAAAATCTTATCGATGGTAAATGGAAGAGCAAAGCAAATCAATAACAAATAAACACAAATTGTTAACAAACAAACGGAAGGCATTAACAAAAGCGACAAATGATAAAAGGAAAACTTTGATGAGAAAAAAATTATATAAAAATAAAAAAAAAATCTATAAATTTGCGTTCGTTCTTTTCTACAAAATCGATTTTAGGGGGCGGGTCCAGTTCAATGAAGATCCTGAGATATGACTACAACGATATATATTTTATCGTCAAAAATAATTTTTTTTGGTAATTATTTTAAATGCCAAACAGTCCTTAATTCTTTCAGATTAATGGGCTTACCTTTTATATAATCAAATGCATTTTATATAAATTATATTAGATAATTATTTGCCCAGCATTGAATTCTTATATTGGCTTTTAATAACCTATAAAAATATGAACCATTAGTTTTTTAAGATTTGCGATTTGTAGTTGGGAGAATAAATTTCATCACAATTTTCAATATTTGAACGAATTTGTATTAAAAAAAGCAGGTTTTAAATATTTATATATAGAATTATTTTTTATTACAAAGAAAAATAATACGAAAAAATTAAAAAGAAGGCAAAGAACCGGAAAATAATATATTGGCATTGTTCTGTGTGTATACGCAATGATCACGTTGTCTAGTCAATCTTGAAATTTATGTTTTCCGTAACATAAAAATATATGGCAATTATTAAACAGTTTGCACATTTAAGCAAGACCAAAGCCAAAGCCAAAGCCAAGAGGCAATCGAAGCAGCAGCAGCTGCTGAGAAGTGTGCAAATTACAATTCAACAATTCAAATAGCTACACACTTTCAGTTCAAACAAACACCCAAACAAAAGGCCCACTTAAGCACGCACATACAGATATGTGCGTATAAATATATATATATATATGTATATATATGTGTGTGCAAAAGTTAATATGCGTTGCTAACATTATTGATGTTGTGGACATGCACATGCGTGTCTGTGTTGTGCCCAGAGCCCAGAGCCCACAGCCCACACTCAACCCTCAACACTAAAGCGGATCCACACATGAAACGCCCAAATGTCGTGCTCTTGCTAGGAGTAAGCGTTGGAGAGGGGAGCAGAGGGAAGGCGTGGTGAGGTGAAGTGAGTTGAGTTGAGTTGAGCTGGGGTGAGGTGAACTAGTAGTGCCTTTATTCGACACATGTGCGCGCATTCACACCTAAGACTAGCCTCAAGAAACGAGCATCCATCTTAGGGCAGCGGGATGCTCTTAGGTTGGTTAGTGTTGTTCGTGTAGGGGGAGGTGGAGGGGGTATGTTTCACAAACTATGCGTCCTGTAAACAATATACGAATAGATGTTTAGGCAGACGTTGCTTGTGGCCAGATAGCAATTCATGTTTTGTATTGTTGTTGTTGCTGTTGCTGTTGCTGACCATCATTTGTTGCCATGACGAATGAATGCGCCCGAATACATTTGCAGGCGTTGCAAAACGAAGCACGCAGTGGCGGCTGCTGCTGCTGCTGCTGCTGCACTTGCAACAAAAGTTGCCCTTCAGCTTGCCCAATGTTCAAAAGCATTAAATTGAACTGTAAAACGATATAATTTCAAAAGAATTATCAACTATTAGCAATTACCAAAAATATGTTTTTTTTACTTATTGTTTTTGTTTTACGTTTATGCTAAAAATGATTTATTTGAAGTTTCCTTATATAATTTAAATATACAAAAATTAATTTCTAAGCTAAACTGCCATTAGCTTTTGGCCTAATCAGATTTCGTGTATATTTCTCTAAGTGTAGAGAGAGGGAGAGATTTAGAGGCATTATAGAGCCATGCAGGCAAGCGTTGCACTTCTCGTGCACACAAACACACACTCACACACACACACATACACAATTGGGAGTGTAAGTGTCCATCAGCGCGTTGAGTCCCGTTCAGAGCGGACTGAACTACAGTAGCAACAAAACCCAATTCCAATCCCAGCCCAATCTATGCAGCCATCAATCCAGAAAGGCATAAGGACTCGAGCCACCCTCAGCTGATGTGTGACGTGCGTTTATCAGTGGACAGGACAAATCGGACAAGCCAGGCCAGGCCAGGCCAGGCCAGAACAGAACAGGACAAGCCGGGCCAGGATATAGCCAGAATGCAGTAGAATGGAAGGGCGAAGGGGGCTAGTGGAGTGGGGATGGGACGAATGCCTACACTTGACTGATGGACATTCGCATGGCCAATCGGTAAACTGAGCAAGGGGTCAGAGGGTGGTATTTGAAGAGGGGAGGTGGGTGGGGAGGGTAGAAAGCGTGGAATTCCAACAACAATTTTCCGTTTGCTTTTGCTTGCCACAAATAAATTTGTTAACATTTAGAGTAAACTGCAGACACACCCATAACTAAAGCCCCCTCCCCCAACACACACACACACACACAAAACTCGACTCTTATCATCACTCATAGCACATGTCATGATGTAACTCGCAACATCAGCAGCAGCAGCAGCAGCAGCAGTAGCTGCAACAGCGACGTCATGATAAATGCTTCCGAACTTGTTACTTAGTCACGTGCGCCGCAAGGCCCGATCATCATTTGGAGCAGCACTTGGTATGTGTGTGCATGTGTGTGCGTGTGCGTGTGTGTGTGTGTGCGTGTCGTTGCGTGTATTTGTGTATATATATATATATATATATATATATATGTTAAAACCACAAAATTGGCTCTAAGAGATGCTTTGAACGGTTAATGGAGATTGTTGTCTGTTGATTGCTGATTGCCTCCCTGACCACGACTGGCTGACGCCTAATGATTCAATTTTTTCGAGAGCCAAGTCAATTATGTGGCCAACAACAGTCGCTCGGCATTCACAGTTATCAACATGACTCAACTCACTCGATGCCAAGACAAGCCTACAACTCATCGCCTGCCACTTGCAACTTGCAGCTTGCATCTACTGGCAACTGGATTTTTGTGGTGCATGCCACAAACTAAACGGTTAACTATATTTATGATTTCAAGTTGTTCGGGAAGCAGTTCCCCAATAATAATAACAACAACAATATAATAATAATTATTGCTTCTCCAAATTATAAATACTTTATAAATTGGCTTATTTTTCAACAGACCAACAGATATGTATATATGTATTAAAAAAAAAAACATTTTTATATCATTAAAATTATTTTTTTTATTATTTATTATTTTTATTTTTGATTATTTTTAACTCTTGCTTTTTTCTAAGTAGTTGTTATTCAGATCCAGTGGAATTCGATTGTTTCTCCAATATTGTTGTCAAATTTAATTTAATAAATAATTTCGTAGACTTCAAAAAATTAAGCAGTCTTAACCGAATTTCGAATTAAATTATATGAAAATAGAAGATAAAAATTAAATATATAAAAAATAAATATAAATGGAAAGCCCAGAAAAAAGACAAGCAAAAATTGTGAAACGTGAAAAGATTAACAATAAGGAAAGTAAAAACGCTAGGAAAATGAGTGATACATAGAATAAAGAATATAATTATAATTATTGGATAAGAAAAGGAAAAGTGTAAGAGCTCAACTAAGATTGCATGATGAACAGGTTATGAAAATATATGGAATAAACCTAGAAAGGATTGACGAAAAAAATTAATAATCAAAAGGTGTAAAAAAAGGTGTAAAATTTTTATAAAATTTATAAAATTGACTAGGAAAGAGATACTTAGCCAATTGAATATCTTAACTTATAATAGATATATATATATATATATCCAACTCGATTCAGTTCAGTTTAATTCAGCTCAACTCATTTTAGTTGGGTTTGGTTCGTAGAGTTATTATATATTTCATATATACATATATATATATATATATATATTGAAAAAAAATAATCTTTTCTGAAATCCTCCGCATTTTGATAATGCTACTGTTTCTTCTCCAGCTGCTGCTCCAGTCCCTGCTCCAATCCCTGCTCCTGCTCCTGCTGCTGTTGTTGTTGTTGTTATTGTTAGTGTTACCCTTTCTTTTGTAGCTGCTGACACGCGAACCTACTCCAATTTCCAGGCCGACGTGTCTGCCAAGCGTCAGGCGAGGCAAGAAGACTTCAGTTTTGGAACAGCGACGATACTTTCTGCCCCGACGGGAGGCAACATGAGTTTAGCCCGTGGCAAGCTTCCCATTTGAGCTTAGGTTGCAACTGCAAATGTCAAGGCAAAAGTAGCAAAGCGATAAACACCAACTGTGGCAATTATTGTGAGGCTTATTAGCTCAGTTAACTGATCAAATTTCGATCAGAAAACATAGCCTTGTTTTTTTTTTAGATGCTCCACACAATATTGAACTTAACTGAAAAATATTTGAAATTTAGTTCATTCACTCTTTAAAAAACTCAAAAACAAAGATGACAAAAAATAGTTAACATAAATTAGTTAAGATGCCCAAATAACATATTTAAAATTGAGTTCTTAATGATAGAAATAGAGATATGGGAATTAAACATATATATCTATCTATCTATCAATCTTTAAATATATATATATAAGAAGTACCTGAGTTATATCTGAGTTATCTCTCAGTTTAATAAATAAATAGTTACTATAATAATAATGATGAGCATTTTATATCCCTCAGATTAGCTTTCTTTTATTTTATCAAATGTTTTAGATTTGTGTTATTTTTTTATTGTTGTTTTCAAGTCAAAAAGTGACAGATATATTAGATATATGTGAATATAGGTCCACAAATACCTTTGTATATGTCAAACTCAACATTTAACTTAACTCAGAAGTTTTGTAACTTTCTTATTGATCTGTGGCATTTGCTGAATACTTATTTTATAACTTAATGTTAAATTTTTGTTTTATATTTAAGATTTCTTAATAATCATCATTTGCTGAAAGCGTAATAAATTTAGTTGTACACTATTTTATTTTTGAGTGTATTTTATCTTCGGCGTTTCTTGTTGTTTTTATTTTTTCGATTCATTGCTGTCGCACCCTGTAGACGAATCGCATATGGGGTGCTCCGGGCCTGGCACTCTGGTTGATATATGAGGCAGTGTCGGGTCCCGTCAGTTGCCCGTTTGTTTGGGTATTCGTCTCCATTGGCGTCCACACATGCAATGCTACTGTTCTGTATTTAGTATTCAATGCGCAGTATTCGGTTTGGGTCGTTTTCATTGCGAGCACGCAATGTCATTTCACGCTAAGCTCACGACATGAACTTGGACATGGACATGGACATGGACATGGACATGGACATGGACAGGGACAGGGACAGGGACATGGACATGAACACGGACATGGACATGGACATGCACAGACAAAAAAATAGCTTAGATTACTCAAGTTTTATATGCACAATTTTATTAAATTCCAAGAATCACTTTACACACAGAAAATAACATTGATTCTTCAAAAAGTTCAGCGCAAATATTTTTAGGAATCAAGTAAACTAAACAGCAAATTTATTCATGTTAGTTACTTAATTTTTTTAAGTGTACGGCCACTAGACAGTGACAGACACACAGACAGCGACAGAGGCAGAGACAGCGACTGGGGCAGAGCCAGAGGCAGTCACTGAGTCAATGGCACGTTATGTGGCACGTAACAACGGAAGCTGACTGCGGCGCATGCGTAACAGGAAGGTTGAAGGGTTTGGGGCGTTGCAGGAAGGGAATGATATGAAGAGGCGGAATGCAGAAGGAGATGGGCGGCGGACGGGGTACCCGCATATGTCAGCGCTTGCAAATGTGTTAATATTTGATAAGCTTAATATGTGGTCGAGCCAAATGGGCCACCTGGGGATGTGTAGAAATGAGGCAATGCAACTGTGACTGCAACTGCAACTGTTAATTTTGGAGTGTGCAACGTCACATGCACAATTCCAGCTACAGCTGTCTGTCTTCTCTCTGCTATCAGCAGGCAGCTCAACTATCAGTCTGGAAACCAGCCCAAAAGGATACAAAACAAACAATAAACAAATTAAAAAATACATCGTTCCAGTTCACTGAAAAATCGTCTGTAATATCGTCTGATAACAGGTGCTTTACCCCTAAAATTTCGAAAGATATGAGTTATAAGCTATTAGAGAATTTTCCTAGTATTTTGCCTTCCAAGTCTGGTAGCATTACCCTTTAATTTGCAATAGATAAAAGCTTTTAAGAATTCAAAAATATATTCCAAAATAAACTTCCAGTAATTTGCCTTTAATTTGCAAAATTTAAATGTTTGCGAGAATTTTGGTGAGTTAAAAAATATATTAAAAAAAATTCGCTGTAATTTTCTTTCCAAGTATATAAACTTTAACCTTCCTAAGGAAATGAATTGTATCGCAATTGGAAGATATGCGGTTTTATCTAAATAAGCTTACTAAAAATATCGCTGCTGGTCACAATTTATTTAAACGGTACTTAAAAGCATTTACCGTTAGTATACTATCCAAGTCTGATGGCTTTAGTCATTTAAAACGTTTTAATATTGGTAATAAGGAAAGTAAAAACGTTGGATGATGACTGAAATAGTGGTAAACACAGAATATAGAAAATATAGACATAAGTTTTGGTTAAAAAAAAGGAGTCCAAAATCGTTAACTATAATCATAATTAGCCATATGATTTGAACTTCTACAGTTAACGGACTGTTTTTTAGTCATTGTGAAATACTTTTTGGTAGATTTGAAAATGGGCGTGGCACATGCCATCTTTGTACTTGGCACCCCAAAATTTTGACACTTTCTCCTGATACGATTCAGGTTTCACGGCTTTAGATTTAAACTGCGATTAAGTTGCGAACAGCCGGACAAAAATGGACAGACGGACGGACAGATGGCATGACGGACATTGCACTAAAGCAATGTACTATATATAATTGCGATATCAGAGTATAAGCTGGAATGTCGAAAATCGTAACAAAAATTATAAAAGCTTGTCAGCTTGACACCTTGCAACGCCAACCCACCCTCTCTTCCCCCAATTGGACATGCGACGCTCCCACTGCAAAAACATTTGGTGCAACAACTATAACAAGGGTTGCTAGGCAAAAAACTGTTGCGAATTGTATTGCAACAATTTATTTAAAAAATAGAGCCAGAATTTATTAAGAAATTGTTAGGTTTTTTATAAATAATAAATTTAAGAAAGTCATCAACAGCAGAAAACTAAATATAATTTTGCAACTTATAAATATTTGAATGTAACCGAATTATAAATCAAAGTTTTAATTTTGTTGTTAATTTTGTTCAGGGTTAATAAAATCTAACAACTAATAAATTGTTAAAGTTGATATTAGAATACTTTGTAAAATTAAATATTAATAAAAAATTAACGAAATTGTGGCTTTCGCAGTACATTTTAAGTGAATTTTTGTAGCGCAAAATTATATATATAAAGAATAAAAATCAAATTAATTTTAAATGAATTATTGTAGCTTGAAAATATATATGTGAAATAAATAAAAATCATATAGATTCCAAAGGAAATTCGTTTTTTTTTTATTTAATTATTGTTGCAACTGAGAATCGCATAGAAAGGCGCTCGTGCTTTAATTTCTTCGACATTTTAATGGAGCGCAACGGCGCCAACAGGGACTACATCAATTTACTCTAATCTTTCGACTCGATGCGAAGCCAAATCGCATCTTGGATTTAAATGCAAAATGGTTTGCGTTCCCTTGCTCCACGTTGGTGTCCCTTTTTTTCGTTGCACGTTGCCGGTTGCGGTCAGGTTCACAATTTCCAATCCTCTCCGTTGCCATTCAGTTTGGAGGGCTTAGCGCTACGGTTAATTAAACGATAATTTCGCATGATTTTCAGTACAGCAGTTGTGGAGTTGTGGTACCCGGACTCACTTGTTCCACAGAAATCGGCAACGGGCCACAGGACAATGCTGATGCTGATGCTGATGCTGATGCGGATTGCTCCACTGAAGTCGAAGCATAAAGCGCTTAAATGGAGCGTGCCGCTGCTGAATTTCAGCTTATTTAATGTAAATGGAGCGGCCAGTGCCCAACCAAACAACCATGGGAGCAACCCAAATGCAACCAATAGCACCCGGAGCACCCCCATCTCTTGCCCCCATATCCCGTAGACCGTAGACCATTTCACAGTCAAGGCAAACACACATGAACACAACAACTATTCGCACTCCGTATGCATATATTGACAGGCACTGTTGACGGTTGCGCCCGAATCTGGAACCATCTTCATCTCCGTCTTCTTTCTCTCTCTCTTTCGCTCTCTCTTTCTGTCTCTGATCTGGCTGTATCTGCAATCTAGTTCAATCTATCTGCACATCTAGGTGGGCATCCATACCCAGCTCCACTCTACTCGAGCTGCAACGGGCCACACAGGTATTTTTACGTGGGCAGCCACTCGCTGCACTTCTTCTTCTTCTTCTTCTTCTTCTTCTTCTTGTGTCTCATCTGTGTTTGTGTGTGTGTGTGTGGTTGTTGTTGGTATTGTTGTTTGATATGTGTCGCCGACACGTGTTCAGTTTGGGCTTTATGACACGAGTTATGAACATACTGATACGGATACAAAAGCAGCTGCACACACACACACTCACACAACTACACACACACACATACACACACACAACCACACATTAAGCAGAGGCGGTAAATTTACTTGCTTCATAAATTAAAGGTGTGTTCCGATGTTGCCAATGTTTTTGTTGTTATTATTATTATTATTTTGCAATTTGTTGCATTTTCTTGTTGCACATTGAAAGCAGTAAGAATTTGCTCTGTTTTGAGTTACGGACTAGAAGCAAATCTTTATGCTGGCCCAGAACACACGTACACATGGTAGAAGAGAAATTTGAATCGCCTATCTACCGATTGCAGTTAAGGTCAAAAAGAAAGGATCTTAACGGTACCAAAAAAAACCGTAGCGGAACATCACTATCAAGTTGCTATACGTAAGCCTAATCCTTCCAAATTTAAAGTTTACTGTTCTTACAGTCTGGCAGTCTCCCATGGGTAGATCGACTTTCCGTCGATCCTTATTAAAAATATTACTTATAAATACATTTGTACATATTATATATACTCCTCTCTTTAACCATTATTAATGATATCATAATAGCAAAAAAGCCGAAGATATCAGAAGATAAAAACCTTGCAAACCTCAGTTCACCTGTTGGCACCTCAAGATTCTGGCAATTAAGATACGAATACCAAACCGATTACCCTCAATAAGTTCGAATCTAAACTTATTTTCAGCTTGACACTTTAATTTATACTTATAAATTTGTATTTTTATGTTATTAACTAAGATACAGTAAAGGATAATGAAATAATGCTGAGTGTCCAATTTTGATTCTGCTTATGGTCAAAGCAAAATCAAACCAATTTTAAATTCACTTTACATTGTTATTTACATCGACCATTCAAATATACTGTTTTTGATTAATTTTTTTCAATTTGCTAATTGTTAGTGTTATTTTTGGCTATATGTTGTGATTTTTTGTGGAAAGCTGAATTACCAGAAATCTATTCTAAACATTGGACTGAATAAATAGAAATATTTCAAATGTGAAATTTACACCAAGAATAAGAACAATTAAATTCTCGTATTTTGTAATGATTGTCTATTTTTTAATAGACACAATATATCAGATCTTTAGCGAATTTTAAATATATATTATTAAATGTATATATATCACATTAGTAAGAAGCAATTAAATTAAAACAGACTTTTTGGAATAAAATCTTGCAAATAAGAATACTGCAGTTGATCAATTTCTTCGATTCTAAGACACAAATTAATATCGATTTATAGCTATAATTCTAGATAAGATTTTCGATTTGAGTCGACTGTGACAATATTGCTTGTTTTATATAAAATTTTTCGAAAAGAACATAAAGCGTAATTCTTTGATATTTGTGCGTATGATTTTTATTACTGTTTTCCCCCTCCATTATTTTCGTTTATTTGCGAATGGAAAAGTTGTTACTTGATTTAAATTCCTTTTGTGTCTAATGGGTTTTGTTTAGCCTTGTATTATTTTTGTTGATCTAAGCGCATTTTGGCCGGTTTCTGATTTTTGCTGAACTTGTACAAAACAAATGTATAAAAACAACAACAACAGCAACAGCAATATAAGAACAACAATAATAATAATAACAAGAACAACAAAGTATTCGCTTTGAAATGCAATAAAAGCAAAATCAACACAAAAATCGTAATAAAATCAAAGCAAACAATGAGAAAAATAAAATCGACAGACAAACCAAACCAAAAGCAAACATTGCCGACTATAGAGAAAGGAGAAATAGAGTAAAACTGTAAATGGAGAGTGGTTGAGGGGGGAGTGAGAGATAGGGAGATGGCAGAACTAAGAGAGACAGAGAAAAGTGGCAGGACTGCCATTTTACTCTGCAAGGGGAGCATATCTCTTGCTGTATATCTTTATATGCAATATGCATAAATTTATTTATTTCCGTGCCGTTTGTCTGTATTTGTATGTGTGCATCGGCATTTGTATGTGTGCATCGGCATCTGTATGTGTGCATGGGCGTAGACAGGTCAGGTGTAGCCAGGGACAGCTTCAACTACGAACGAAAAGAATACAAAAAAATTCGATAAAATCGTCATTTGCTTAACTATATTTATAACATTTTTGGCTGTTCAACATTCATCACGAAATGCATAAATTATATTTTTATCAGCACAGAAAAGCACACAGAAGTGATGACGTCAGTGTTTTGTTGTGAATTTAGTTCAAAAACATGTTTTACAATGCATTTAAATCAAAATTTCTAATTTTTCGTGGCAATAATTCCAAATGAATTTGAAATGTTCCACAAATAAGAAATTATTTCATTATGAAAACTAATTTTATTATTATTCTATCTATTTTGTATTATTATTATTATATGTAAACTTTAATATATTATGTGTTCAAAATCTTATTTCCAACTAAATTCCTCAAATTTCCAACACTAGAAAATCTGCATGCTGATTAATAATAACAATCAATGTGGGAGAAGAATTGCTTTTATCATATTTCGTTGAGAAAAAAAAAGTAAAATACTTAATCTTCAAACATTTAACAATACTTAATAATGCTTTTAAGGTTTATCATAAGAAATAAAATAATTTTTGCGTAAGCGGAAAATGCATCACTGCATTTGGTAGATTAATATTTAAAAAAAAAATTAAAATACCTTTAACAAAAAATTATTTTTGAATAAAAATTATTAATAATTGATAGTTTTATGTTATTTTCAATTATTCCCTTGCGTCTAAGTCTTTTCTTTGGCTTTTCTAGAAAATACCTTGTTAAGTTTTTAATAGTCCTTATCTCTTTTATAATTATTATATCGAATTTTAATTAACAATAAAAACATATATCTATCCATATCCATATCACTAAAAACATTTATAAATCGAAATTTTAAATGTTATTCTTAAATTCGCATTGATTTTTACATAGAATATAAATTGTAATTTTGTTGCCCTCCTTACTTAAATACGGTCTACGTCCTTGTTTGTGTGTAGGAAATTGTGTTTGTGTGTGTATGTGTGTGTGTATGTGTGTGTGTGTTTGCACAGCCGACGCCATATTTAATAACAAATCAATGACTATTTCATTTTGTTGGGGGCAATTTAGATGTCAGCCCCACAAACTAGTTGTTTGGCAGAGACAGATTTTTTCTCCCACACATACGCAGATAACCACCCTCCACCCTCTTCCCACCACCCTCCTTATCCCATCCAGTTTATTCGAATATAAGGAGAAATATTAGTAAAAATTGATTTCATGCATCATTTGGAACTGCATTTCAGCTTCTCTCGAATATCTCAGAAATTGTCATTTTTCAATTAATTGAGTTCAGTTGGTAAAATGTTTTTATAGACAAATAAAATATTTTACAATATCTGCCAAAACATGAAAATGATTTACATATTTGTTTTATGTTTTATGTTTTTTTTTTTTTTTGTTATTGAAGTGTTGGATAAGTTCAGTCAGGCTTTAAATAATAATATTAGCTTATAAAAAACATGTACTGATATTAGAATTTAGTATTTGTATCAATGCATAATATCGTCTAGTGAATACACTGCTAATCGCTGATTATAGAAGACAAAGAACATTCTCGTGAGGCTGGACGTGTCTATATAATTATATAATCATCAAAAATTCTCGCTGATATAGAGTTTTCCCATGAATTTTACTGTTTCATTCCAGATTAAAAATTTGGAATAAAAATTCTCGTATACTCCGCACAGATATCGATAGCATTGCATAAAAGCAATAAAATGGATTAAGTTCACCAATTTGAGTTCGGTTAACAAATCGGATATGGGAATTGGGTACAAATGGGTTGTTCATTTGCCAATCTTTGAAGGATGTCAATTATGGAAAATATGTTGATTTATCTATTTGCAATTATCGATTTTATTGATATCCAAGTCCTTTCTGAAGACCAATTTTTAATACAGACAATACATATTAAAAATTTCATGTCTCTAGTAGTAAGCCAAGGATTCCACTAGGCTTATATAATTTTAATATCAGAGTAAATGCAATTAAATTCTCTGATACCAAAAGTAATGCCATTCGATAAAAGAGGCCTCAGGGGTGGGTGTAGCTAAGAAATATCGATCTATGAAAGAGGTTCCTTGAAATCTACTCTTCATGTTTAGTTTTTTAATAGATATGGTCATATGTAATGGGCGTAAGCAATACAAATTTTGTAGCACTCTTGTAGCTCTTAAAGATCTGGAGATATAATTACACTTTAAAAAATATCGCTTTTGGCTTATTTTTTAGCGGTACTTAAATGCGTTTACTGTTATTAAGCTGTACAAATCTGATGGTTGTAGTTAATTCAAATGACTTTTTGGGCGTGACACATGCTGATCTTTAAGGAATATCCAGAAGAACCGAAAATTTGGTTACCTTAGCACTAAAATTGTGACATTAATATGTGGCCCTATCGATTAACAATTATCGATCTTATTGATTTCATAGTCTTCGAATTTGTACACTCTTTCTAAATATGTTTCCAGGCATCGAAAAAAGTGACGTTCAAACAGACTGACAGACAGACGGACGGACGGACGGAGACCACCGAATGACAACCATTACACAAAACCAATATACTCCAGATACGTTGGGTATAATCGCAATTTTGTATTTGTTTTGTGTTTAGCAGACAAACAGCAAAATGAAAATCAACAACAGATTTGCCAAAGCGTAAAAGCTTCCCTTTGCCGACGGTTTTTGTCTCTAAAAATATCATAAATTCTTATTACAATTTTTCCATTTGTTTATTTTAGCATTGCTTTATTATTTGTATTGCCATTTGCTCCCCGCATACAGAGACAACATGCATATACACACACACACACACACACACACACACACAAACACACACACACACACATGCAAGCAAATACACACAGTTGAGGAAACAGCAGAAAAAAATGTCGAATATATGCAAAAAGGAAATGGAAAGCAAAAATGTATTTTTGTGAGTGTATGTGTGTGTGTGTGTGTGTGAGAGGCATTTAAAAGCTTTACAAACATTAAAATGTCTGTCTAACTGTAACTGTGTGTGCTTATCGGCATCAAAAACTGTGCACGTATGTGCATGCTATGTATGTATATGTATTATCTGTGTGTGTGTGTGTGTGTGGTGTGTGTGGTGTGTGTGTCTCATGTTTGCGCAAATCGTTAGACCGAAGAGCTGTGTAAATATTTGTGTGAAAAATTTTTCCGTACGTGGATTAAAAACTTTTTCCATGTTGCCTGGTTACACTTTTCAAGCAGACAGACAGAGAGGGAATCACTAAAAATAGAGAGCGAGAGGGAGAGAGAGAGAGAGAGAGAGAGGGAGAGAGGGAGAGAGAGATAGAGTAAAGCAAATGCATTTAGTTCGACACTGGTTATTTTGTAGCTATATCTGTTCTATCTATTACAGATTTATTTTGAAAAATTTATTAGCATATTTATTTACTTTTTGCAGCGTGTGTGTGCATGTGTGTGTTGGTGTGTTTGCTTATGTGTGTATGTGTGTGTGTGAACATTGAAGTTTTGTGGTCGCTCTGTTTGAATTTGTGTGTTTTTGGTTATTTTTGGCATTACGCATACGCCGTGTGGTCTCCAAAAAGATTTTGCGAACGAGTTAAGCAGTTGCTGCTTCATGTAACAACACCTAAATATTCAATCGATTTAATCACAAATAACTAAAGCAGACCTTCAAGCTGATATTCATACATTCAGCAAATAAAGGCAACAACTTGAATACAATTGAGAATACGATTTTTGCAGTTGGGCCGCTTATGCCAAATACGAAAATAATATTAACACTCGCTTTCAATTTTCTGACCAGCCACAAGTGGAACTAGAAGTTTTTAAGCTGCTTTTTTTGTTTTGTGAAATGTTTGTCATTATTTTGAGGATTATAACATGTTCCATTTCGCAACATTGAATAACTTATAATTTAAGCAAGTTTAGCAACTTTCGCAGCACTCGTTAGTTGGGGACTGCACTGCCCAATCAAAGTTACCCTATTCCATTACAGCCAGTTTCATCAGCCAGCGTCATCAGCAGCAACCAAACAAAAAAAAAAGTGTGAAAATTTAAGTACTTGAAGAGCCGCTGGCAGATCCGCAGCCGCCACAGAATGTGGCAGGAGTCGAGGCGGGGCGAGATGAGTCACTGCCACCTGGGCATAAATACACCTATAAATATGTATATATGTATATATATATATATATAAATGTATATATAAACAAGCAATACATATTCATAACACGTATACGCCATGTTGTTGTTGACAGCCATTTTGTAGATGTGCGCGACGTCGCCTTCGCCCCACTTAACAACCACTCAAGCTTGCGCCTTCACTCAAACCACCAGGCACCGACTTTAGCTACAGCTCCAACTCCAGCTCCAGCTCCAGCTCCAGCTACGGCCACAGCTCTATCTCTAGCTCCAGTTCCTCTCTCCTGTCGGCTTTCAATTCAACGAGGCGTTCGTTTATTTGAACAACGGCACCTTTGCGTGGCAAAAGCTCATTTGAGAGTACACCCCCCCCCCCCACCGCCACTCCTTAAATAGGGTAAGGGGAGTGGGGTTATAAATAAAGGTGGGGGCACGTAAATAAACACAGCTCAAGCGAAATATATTGACGATGTTGAAGCGGAAGAGCATCATCATAGCGGTAATCATGTTACCTCAATTCGGAATGAATTCATAACTGAATTTTCGCATTTTCCACCCCAGTTACCCCACTACACATTCCCAAGGCCCAGACCCAGACCCATAACCAGACCCAGACCCAGACCCAGACCCAACCCCAGACCATGAGCCAGACCCGGTGCCACGCCAGGCAGACCCTTAAGCGCTGGCAACGTCAACCGGCTAACCCTGTGTTGCCATTAGCCCCCAAACCCCCCTCCAACATAAACATATAGCAGCATCAGCAGTCAGTGCCGGCGCTAGAGTTGTGGCAGGTGCAGGTGAAGGTGCAGGGGCTGGGACTGGGACTGGGACTGGAACTGGGACTGGGGCTGGGGCACTAACAGACAGCAGGATGTATGGAGGACGTGGATGCTGATGAGCTCTTGTGCCTGTCCTGGCGTTTGTCAAACCAAACGAAATGCCGTTTTAAAGTGTTTTTCGCTTACTGGCAACAAAACATAAAAATACACAAAACAAACTACAACTTCAACTTTGTCGTCTGCTGAACTCTAAATACTCTCTCAACTGTTCTCAGTCAACAGTTGCGATTTCTTCTGCCCTAATATTGATCATAGGCTAATGCCAAATTTTGTTTTGCATTTATTTTCGAGCTCATTTCCAAAACGTTCAATGAATCTTTTGTTATTTGCGTAAAATCAAAATCATAATTAAACAAATTAAAATAAATTAAAATTAAAAAATTAATTTTTTCTTGAAAACTGATTGGAATATTGGTATTCAATGCAAGATAATCTTAAGATATTTAAAAAGAATTCTTAGCTCTCAGAGAAGCTAAAATCTGATTCATCAATTTCATCTTTTGCTAATATTAAAAGGACTTTTTTGGCAGTCGAACAGAAGGACAAATAGTCGCCAACAAAGTTATTTAAGCCGTGTTAATAAATTCTTAATTAGCACATTTTACAAATTACAATACAAATAATATATTTAATAATATTTAAATTCCTGCATATATTCTTCATTTTAAATACATTGGTTTTTTTGTTAAATATTTTAATAAAACTTAACAAAAATATATTTTAATCAACAAATTTTATTCTCAAAATGATTAAGGAATAACAAATTTTTGTGAATTAAAAAACGTAAAAAAAATAAGAAATTGATTACACCAAAAACACGTAAATTAAACATTCTCTAGAAATTTTCCCAGTATTCATTTGAAGTCAGTTGACAAGCAAGTTGAAAAAGCCGTTGGACCTTTTGTGAAGATGTTTAAAATGGCAAAACTCGTTAACTGGGATTCCAGTGCACCGGCTGGATTGGCAGCCTGGCAGCGGAGCGATGGCCGGCCTCGGCATGAGCACGCAGTCGCCGTCGCCGTTGCCGTTGCCGTCGCCGTCATCGTCATCGTCACCGTCGGATTTGCAACTGGTTGCATGTGTTGGTTGAGTGGTGCTTACCACTCTGGATCCCTGCCTCCGTTGGGCGTTTTTTATTATTACTTTTGTACTTGTTGGGGGGGGGTTATCCAGTTTGCTACGGCTGCGTGTCCGCCAGCATGTCCTCGTCGCACCGTCGCCGCCAGCACGGCCAACGTATAACGTATTTTGTCGTACCGGAACTAGTTCTAGACATGCATTTTATCTTGTTGTCATCATCCTTGTCGCCTTGTTGCTGTTGCTGTTGCTGTTGCTGTTGCACTTGCTGTTGCTGTTGCTGGTTGCCTCTTTGCCACTTTGCCACTTTGCCTGGGCATGGCCATGCCCATGCCCATGTACAGGATGTTGCTCGTTAAATTTTCTTTATGAAGTTAACTGTAAATGCTGCGACGTTGCCTACAATCTGAAAACACCTCCTCGCCAGCACTCCGAACTCTCCCCCAACTCATCTACCCCTCCCCCACAACCCAATAACTGTCACTTCAATTTCACTGCGAAAACGGAAAGAACGCGACAAAATAAAATGTGAAAAAAGAAAAGCTGCAAGAAAAAAAGCATAAAATGATGGGGGAAAAGAATTACCATGTAATGCAATTTAGCAGCTGGAGTAACGGCAAATCTTAAGGCTTTAAGGCCGCAACCCAAAAGATCAGAAGCTATGCAGCAACTCACTCTGACGTTGCCGACAGCGCAATACTCTAAAACCCGCTAAAAATAGAGGGATTTCTTGGGTAGGATTTGTTAGGAGTAGACACAGCTGTGCGTGGGGCGTGTCTCGATTCTTACAAATTTGATAATCATAACTATAAAAAAAATATATATTTACATATATACCAATCTTGCTAAAAGATTTGTGACCCATTTTATCGATTTTCACTCATCGTTTTGCATGTTATCGAATTCACTGCTTGTTAGAAAACCCATATACTGCAATAGCTTTGTCAGCAGGGTATGAAAAACCCTGCTAAAAATATATGGATTGATCGATTTGCACTTATCATTGTTATCGATTTCTCTGTTTGCTTGTCAGCTAACCCATCTACTGCACTAGCTTTGATATCGGGATATAACAAAACCCGCTAAAAATATATGGATTCATCGATTTCTCTTCTTTCGTGTTAGCAAACCCATATACTGTACTAGGTTTGCCAGCAGGAATAACAATACCCGCTAAAAATATATGGGCTTACGGATTCGCACTTATCGATGTTATCGATTTCTCTGTTTCCTTGTCCGCAAACTCGTATACTGCACTCGCTTTGCTATCGGACAATAACAAAACACGCTAAAAATAGATGAATTATCGATTTGCACTTATCGATGTTATCGATTTCACTTCTTCCTTGCCAGAAAATCCATATACTGCACTAGCTTTGCCAGCAGGGTATAAAAAGAAGAAGCACAACAACAGCTACAACGCATTACACGTGCCATGAATTTCCATTTCCAAAACAAATGCAAATATTTAAATTGCATTCGCGACAGTCACCGCCATTCGCCCAAAATCTCAGTTTGCCCCGTGGCACGACCCCGCCCCCGCCCGACTCTTCCTTGACACGAAGCACCAAGCAGCAAGAACATGCACCTAAAATCATTCGTTCTACAAACAGATAAATTATGTTCTACAAGAAAACTCACAAAATATCGAGAAAAAAATCTACGAAAAAAAATGTAAAAAACCGCAGAAGTTGAGGAGTGGGAAAAGGGTGGGTGGGGCGGGAGAGGGGGCAACAGACCAGAAGAGAAAGTCAGCAAATGATTCATATTCGGCTCTGGAGACAGTGTTAAGGTCCTGCCTGGAATAACAAATGTAATTTTTTTTTCTATATATTAATAATAATAAAAATAAATTAAAAGACTACAAATTTTTGGTTTATGCTGCGCAGCTTTTTAAAAAATGCGATTTTTAATTGCCTATTTGATTGAAACAAAAACCTTAAATTGATCCAAAGTTATTTAGTAAACTTAAGTTGTACTTTTACTAAGCTCACAATAAATGCATTTAGTAATATATATATTAATTTATTTTATGCATATATTCAATATTATTACAAATTACTTAGCTTAATAGGTTGACTAAATTTGCTTTCGGTTTTTCTTATAATCCAAATATTATTTTGTTGCTTGTCTTCCGTTTATATGAAACCAAAGAGCTGCAATCGAAGCGTATTCAGCTCCAAACGAAAGTAGTCAAATAAAGTACAGACATGAAAATATATATATATATATATATATATATATATATAAAAAGTGTACGAATAAAATGAAAATCATGAAAAATTTCTCAAGTAGTCGGTCTACAACAACAACAACAAGTGCAAGCACAGTGGCACAAGAATAATGTGCAGGACGTCAACTTGGTAAAGTTGGGAATGGGAATGGGAGTGGGAGTGGTGTGGCGCTGGAGTAGTTTGGATTTTGGAGTGGGCTCACCAACCCAAGGGGCCAATAAGCAAACAGACCAAAGAGTAAAACCGGCTGCCAGGACGAAATGGACTGCGCCACATTGGAGCCAAGCAGAAAGTAGTGAAGTGGCAAGAAGGTGGGCACATTGGTTCTTAAACGACTCTGCAGTATTTGATAAGCATAAAATCAATACAAATATAATATAATTTTATATATATATATATATATTTTACAATTAAAGTATTATAGTTGAGGCAACAAATGGAGTTACAAGCTGAGGTAAAATGCTGATTTCAAATGGTTTGCCTCAAAACAATAATCTATAAAAGTGAGCAGAGAACCGCATTTCAAATTTAAAAGTTTCTGATTTTTCAAGAGCTAAACAAAAAATATGCCAGATCAGAAGTGGAAAATCGCCTCATAAATACATTTTTACCACTGTAACATTCTCAATTCAGACACCAAAAAAAAAAAGGCCGAAAGAAAAAATGAAACGTAAAAGGAAATGAACCAGGGAAAATTACAATTCTCGGCTTTTACTTGTTGTAGTTGTTGTTGTTGCTGAATTTGTTGTGGAGCGACGACTATGACTGGGGCTGTAGCTGGGGACTAGAACTGGGACTGGGTCTGTTGGGGGTTTGGGGGTGGAATTGAGTTTTGGTATGGAAAAGTTTTGGTACGACAACGACGCCATTTTGCATGCAGGTGAATTGCGAATTGCTACGCAGCTGCGTGTGTGTGTGTGTGTTTGTGATTGTGTGTAAATAATTTTTATCTGCCAACTTTGATAATTTTTTATTTTTATGCACAATTCGTTTGCCTTAACAATACGAAAATCTCATGTAGCGCGTCAAGATAAACTGCAGGTGGCTCTGGAGGGCAGTACAAAGTAGAAACACACACGCACACACGCACACACACACACATGCGAGCATATACTGAATGAGAATTCCAAAGAAAATAACTCAAGTCTCAAGAATTGAAACGGGTCTTTCAAGCCAAGGGAGACCCAAACACAAACACAACTCAGGCGCCAACTTTTACTGCAACACATCAGCAACAAAACTACCATTGTCATCATTGTTGTTGCCACAACACAATATATATATATATATATATACTACTTGTATTTACCTTAGATTCCTTAAATTGCAGCAAATCATACAATTGCTTTAAAACTGTTAGCAGAATATTTTTCGTTTAATTAGTTTGTTTTTAAACTTAGTTATTCTTAAACAGAAAAAGCTATTTATTAAAAAATATATATATATTTGCTTTTTTAATTTTTAATTATTTATTACGCATATTTGGTAAAAATATAAGCTAATTTTTTTACTTTGAAAATGGGGAAGAAAAGTTGGTAAAAACCAAGCAAATATAAAACGCATGTTTTTAAAACAGCACAAAGCTTTTACTAAAAATATATATATATGCATTTGCTTCATTGTTTATTATTAATTATTAATTATGCATATTTAAGGAAAATATAAGTTAATTTTTTCGCTTCAAAGTAGGCGAAGAAATGCTGTAATTATTAATATAAAACGCATGTTTTCTTTCTTCTGTTGTTAACAGAAAATACTTCAAATTACAAGATAACTTTCTTTGGTAGAAAAAAGTTTTTGGAATGTATTAAATTGGTGAAACAAATGAAGTTTGCTACTTTTTAGAGAAGTACAACAAATGTTGATTTCAACTAAATAAATAAGTAATCAGCAAATGAATCAAAGTGTATAAAAATATTCTGAAAATATGTGCAGCGTCTTTTGGGCCACTGTCGTTTGGCGGGTAATCCACAAATGTGAGGTTCCATTGAGCCGAACACAATTACAGGTGGCAGCAGGAAAAGGCAATCTCAATCTCATCCCTGGCAACTGTGGCAACTAAGCCCGCCTCGGTGTCTTAAAGCATTGCAACTTGAAACTGCCTTTATCCACCAATGCGCCAATAGATTTGCTTTTCGTTATTTTTTCTTCCAATTTTTTTTTTATGGTAACTCCCAATGCTGTTAGTCTATCTGCCCAGGAGCTAGACAAAACGGGAGTGCAATGGGGTGTAGTAGTGGGGCTGGGAGTGGCCTATACGAGCCACATCAAATGACAGGCAGAGGACAAGCTGAAAGCAGTCAATATATATTTAGCTGCGTTGCTAACTGTTCTAACTCCCCAATTCTCTACCCCCCCCCCCCACACACACACTTCCCTTAGCTCACTCCCACTCTCCTTGGTATCCACTCACCCCTGGTATATTTGTATACCCTTATTGAGGACACTTCAATTGTGTCTTCAATCCGAGTCAATATATTTGTCCATCTGCTCCTTGTTCCGTCTTTGTCTGCCTTCGTTTTTAAGCCATTTTTTGTTTAAGTTTTACTTTCTTAGTTTTAAAAAGGAAACTTTGCACAGCTGTTACAAAAATGCCAACTGTATCAATCAAAAAAATGTATATATATATAAATTTGCTTATCGTCTTCTGTAAGTGTATCTTAAATTCGGCATGGCCAAGCAAAGTGTTTTTTTTTTGTTGTTGTTGTTTGTTTTTCTCTTAAGTCTTGCTAGAAATTGTCATTGAGCTTTGGGCTCAGGTAGCTGCCACAGCAACGGCAACGGCAACGGCAACGGCAACATCGCCCCATCAAATATTTTCAAAGACTTTTACTTCATTGAGGTCGCAAGTAACACAAAAGCAACAACAACAGCAGCAACAACAACAACAATGACAGCAACAACAACAGCAACAACAACAGCAACAACAACAACAACAAGCCTGGCAGCCATTTTGACTGACTGTCAGCTTTTCTTGGCGTTATTTCGTTGTCCTCGCTGCTTCTGTCTGTCTGTCTGTCCGCCATTCCGTCCGCCATTCAGTCCGCCAGTCCCTCTGTCTCTCTGTCTCTCTGTCTGTCTGTCCGTCTGTCTGTCCGCCTGTCTGTCTGTCTGCTTATGCCTGAATCACTTTTGTAACTTTTGCCAAGACGCACAGAGTGAGACAGAGGATGAAAACTCATTTTGAAATCATTTTTGGAAAATCTCCTGCGGCTGCGTTTTGAAACGGGCGAGGGGATGTAGGGGGGAGTAGAGAAAAAAAATGTGTGGCAAGCTCAGTCGGTTGGTGAAAGGGAATTTCAGCCGCATTTTCCTTTTGGCTTGTTTAACTTTTACTCAAGTCCATTTTTTCGCTTGTGTGTGTGGCAAGTTGGCAACTCACACAACTTTGATGGTGCCGCACTTGTTATGCTCTGCTCAGAGGCAAGTCAGCAAGTATTTGGCCAACTTTTTTTTTTGGGTCAATTGAGAGGCGATTAGCTGACTCAAGTCAAATATATATACAATATATATATTCTTTATTCTCTATGCTTGTTCCACGATTTTTCGAATTGTAATTATTCTTTGAATTTAACAATAACTTTTTGAAAGATGCTTGGCTCAGCCAGGACTTCAGATCTATCCAGATCTTACATTATTTAGCTACCATCGGAAGAAGACATCGAAGACTTAAGTTGTGGAATCGGCATTTGGTTAGACATAATTGCCGTTTTTGGATACAAATTAACTATATAAAAAAGTGTGGGTTATTATAAATTGGGGTTTTTCCGTACTGCGACTAATTAGATATATTGTGCCCCTTCTTCTCCATCAATCCCAGCTCCTCCATGCCAGAATCTTTGTTGATTTGAGTGCTTCGATGTCATTGAAACTCATAAAATGCATTCGAAGGATGCTGCATCCTCTCCTCCTCATCTTCACAAAAGATTGCTACTATAAATACCCAATTTGGATAGGTGGCTTACATATAAAAATAAAAACCATTTATTTTAGAAGTACTACAAAACACCTACGAAAAGACTAGAAAAACATCTAAATACAAAATTTAGTTTTATTGTAAATTTTCCATTTTTTCTGCTACGTTTTGATGGAAGCTGCTCATGATAACAACAGCAATAAATATGAAGATGATGATGATGTTGATGATGAATTTGATCGAATTGAATTGTTAAGGCAATCGCTGAGAGGGTCTAATCGAAAACGATACAGATGCAATTCGGATGCCACATATGGCACATCGGATGTAATGTGATATTCGGGCGATTGTCTCTGTAATTAGATGATCCCCAAATCAGCCGCTAATTTTTCCGCAATTTGCTTAGTAACACAATACTAAATACAAACAAAATAGTGCCCGTCGAGGGTTGGAATAGGGTGAGGGTTGCAAGGGAAGAATCGTTGGCAGCAAAATCGACGGGTCGTGAAATACACACTCGAAAACCCAATGGCATATGTACACACACACACACACACACACACACACGCATCGACATGCCCCGGAGTGTTGCACATGTCCCTGTGTGGCAAAACAAACACGAGCAATGTCAAAGCCAACCAAGCGATGTCAGCGGCGCATCTCTCAGATCCCAGCGGGAATTCAGCCCGAAAATCACAGCATGTACAAAAAGCTAAACCAAAAAAAAAAAGAAAACCGTGGGGTGGAGGGGTGGGAGGGGTGCTTGCAGAATACGTAGAAACCCGATGTTGAAGTTGTGTTCCTGCTCGCTCGTCCTCCTCTTGTATATTGTGTCTAGTGTTTGGCTCTGACTGTGGCTTCGTGGGGTTGACCTGTTCCGGCGACCCTTTGAATTTCCGACCGTCGCTCGCTGGGGTTTTGTCTTTAATTTTCGGCGCATTTGGCTTTTATAAAGTGATTATCAGACGATTTGATTTGGCGCTAAATGCAATTGCCAAATGCCAAAGTCAATGACGGAAACAAACCCGACGACGAAGACATAAACAACAACAAGTGGCAACGGGATATAGACTTCCCAGACTTTCAACCCGGCACCCCAAATCCATACCTATATTTGTGGATGGCCAATCTTTGGCATGCCCATTTATGAATGTTCGCAATTGTGATTGACAGTCTTTGATCGAAATGATAATAAAATCCAAATGTATTCGATTAAGCTCGATAAAACTTCTTGGGACTGCTTTATTTTTCCCAATGAGTACACACAAATATTGTCTGAACTATTTAGTTACACAATTAAAATTATACATGGGATAACTGAAAGAGTCAGCTACTCTTTGCTGTTCTGTAAGTAACAGTTATTCATGGCTTATCCAGCAAAAGATGCAGCATCCTAAGGATCATCAATTGACCCAACAAAGATTCTGGCATTTGTGCAGGAGCTGAGATTGATGAAGGAGATATAAGCTCAGAAGGGGGCACAATATATCTAATGGGTCGCAGTGCAGAAAACACCCAATTTATAATAATAATATAACTGTTATTCACTCATGTCTCAAACGGGTTATCAGTTTTCGAGTCTTAAATTAATGCATAGTTTTCAAGAAATCGATTTGCAATTGATTGATTGAAAAACTTTTATAACATAAAAACTGGTTGCCAGTCAGCTAACTAAACTAGATATTTATAGCAGGCAGTTTTGTGAAAACTAGGTGGAATCCTCCTAGCAGAGATTATCGTTTTAGCCAGAAAAAGAAGTTGCATCCTAGCGATACACTGCAAAGATCCAAATAATCGTCAGAGAACTGGGATTGCTGGAGGAGCTATTGGCTCCGAAACGGGCACAATATCGTAATAATATTAATAATATATCAACTTGCCAGGTATCATTAATATTACAATTGACAAAATTGTTACTTTCAATTAAAAATTATATGTTCCCAAAAATGTATTAGAAATTAACAAAAATTTTACTTTCAATTAAAAAATATCTATTCCCGAAAATGAATTAGCAATTAACAAAAATTTAACTTTCTATTGAAAAATATCTATTCCCAAGAATTTAATACAAACTAACAAAAATTTAACTTTCAATTGAAAAATATCTATTCCCAAAAATGTATCACAAAATAACAAAAATTTAACTTTCAATTGAAAAATATCTATTCCCAAAAATGTATCACAAACTAACAAAAATTTAACTTTCAACGTAATACAAATTTACAAAAATGTAACTTTCAATTAAAAAATAATTATTTCCAAAAATGTATTAGAAATGAACAATAATATAAATTTCAATTGAAAAATATTTATTTTTGTGTGCACAAATATTTGAAATTTGGTTGCTTTTGTGGAAATCTTAAACACATTTAAAAACAAAGCCAATTTCGATGGAACAATTTGAGAGCAGCTCGTTGCAAAAAGGTCTCTCAACAGGCTGCGGCGCGCCCCTCGCGGCGACACCATTAACACAGCTGATGGCCCGCAACACACACAACACACACACAGCACACAGACAGCAGACACACACACACAAATGTATGTAAATAGGAATGCACCCGTGGAGACCTTTGGGTCAGTTGTTTAGTGGCTGCTGCTGTTTCCGATGTATTGCAACAGATACAAGTATGTTCAACAGGGTTGTTGCTGTTGTTGTTGTTGTTGTTGCCAGGCTAGTTGACAGGCGGCAAACAGTGAACGATGCGAATGGCGAAAGGGGGCAGGCAGGCTGAGTACACATGCCACATGCTACAATCTGCATCGCCAGTAAATAGTACATGACTGATTGCGTAAATGTGAATGTGAACATGAACACGAATGTGAATGTGAATGTGAATGTGAATGTGAGTGCGTGTGTGAATGTGAATGCGTGTGTGTGAGTATTATGGCCTAGACGTGTACCATTACCATATGCTCAGGCGGACAGGCAATATCATGTTGTGACTCGGAGGTTGGCTCAATCAAAAACTCATCATTGCCATTGTTGGCGCTGAAAGACAATTTGATTGATCTTTTCAGCACAAGACGACCAAAAAAGAGGCCGCCAAGATGTAAGCCCCGTCGCGCCATTGATCGAGTGCGCCGCATGGGGGCGAGGCAGCAAATCAGCAACCAGCAGCCAGCAGCCAGCAGCCAACAACCAGCAGCAGCAGCAGCCGGCAACAAGCAACCAACAACCAACAACAAGCAACCAACAACCAGCAACCAGCAACCAGCAACTGCAGCCATCACCATCACCATCAACGGCAACAGCGGCAGCAATTCTTGATGATCTGGCAACTAATTTTTGCCCCGCAACGATTTCCTTAACGTTTTTCATAACAGATACCAACTGGTCGTTCAAGCGGTCTGCGGCGTGGTATGGGGGGAGGGGGAGGGGGAGTAGTGTTGTAATGCTGCCGTAACAGTTGCAGTAGCGGTGCCAGCAATGGCAACATCAACAACATCTTGTTGCCACACAGGTCATCTACACTCAGCAGAATAACACACTCAAATGTTGAGCAACCCTAAATAAATAAAATATAATTTTTTTTTAGAGAGTATATTTCAATTTTATCTTTAATTATTTTTCCCACTTGAATTGAGTTGAAAAGGCAAAAAATTATGTATAAGATCGACTTAAAGAAATATTTCAATTGACTTATTAATTTTAATATTATCATTTTACAAGCCTTCGAAAGATCAAATTAACAGTTTTTTTTTGGTATTTCAGGAAGTTTGTTTTTAAACAAACTTTAAACAAAATCTACTTTTTACAACAAAGAATGCTTTGCATGGCGTATTTTACATACATTTCTGATTTGGAAATCGGATATCGGAAAACGATATATAATTATAAAAATATATTAATTATAAAATATATAGTTATAAACTCCACGACAAAATATGATAGATGTTAGAAAATGAAAAAAAAAAACACAAAAAAATTAAAGAAATATTTTAATTTGTTAACATAAATTTTTTGTTAGAAATGAACCTTAAGTTTGACATTGAATTGGGAGTTACTTCTGGTTACTTCCTTTTTTAGCAGTGTACATCTATATCCATATCTGTGGCTC
Source organism: Drosophila demipolita (assembly GCA_035042405.1). Taxonomy (NCBI): domain Eukaryota; kingdom Metazoa; phylum Arthropoda; class Insecta; order Diptera; family Drosophilidae; genus Drosophila; species Drosophila demipolita. Next base: position 136,909 of record JAWNLI010000065.1, on the reverse strand, counting down.
TCAATCTCCAATGCCAGCGAGGCGCACGTAAATATGTAAAGAAGAAGAAGACAACCGTAGAAAACATAAAAAAAATCAACAAAAAATGCAAATCACTGTGGCTCAAAAGCCCAGCAAGAAAAACAAACCCACTCCTCCTCCTGCCCACAATGAGCTGAGCTGAGCTGCTTTTGGGGTGTTGTGCTGGGTCGAGAGAGATTCAACTAGATTGGATCGGATTGGCTTGGGCTGGGTTTGGGTTTGGGTTTGGGTTTGGGTTTGAGTTTGGGATTTGCGTTTTGGGCGAGGTGTGTGTTTGGTTCAGGCAGCGTCGCAACGCTTTGCCGGGTGGTTGGCAGCAAAGTCAAGCCAGGAAAAAGTATTACAATAATTATGATAATCTATGCCATAAAAAATAGAGCCCCTCTCCCCCCCCCCTCCATCTACACCCACCCACATCTTCCGAAAACTCAAATCGACACCAGTACCAAGAGCAAGCACAAGGCACTGCCACACCCACACCTACACACACACACACACACACACACACACAGGACACAGCAAGGAGGGTGGTCCAGATATGAAAGGAATTACCATACTTTAAGCTACCACAAATCGTTGCACAGTAAGGAAAACCTGCAACACAATCCACAAAAGTTTCCAGCTTAAATACATTTTTGGATATTATGCTAAACAGTATTTTACTCGTATACCAAGCAAAATAAATGTATGAATAGGGAATGTCAGACTAGGGAATACTCTTTTTTTACTCTTGGCCGTAAACTGCCAAATTTAGCAACTTTTTCTGTTGGATTTTGTGATTCCATTTTTCAAATTGTGTGATATATTTATGGCTGTATACACTAACTGAGTATATAGGTTTTGGGGGAGACCATATAATTGTAATACCGATCTTCAAACGGAGTTTCCGATAGTACAACTTCAATATTTAAGGGCGAAGTATCTAGCAGAGTTGGGATTGGCCATACCCACGATTTATATTGTAACTTTCATAGAACACCACCAGAAAAATTGCTACCAATAGTCGAGTTTTTTCGAGTTGTGCTTTCAGATATATCGATTATAAATTGAAAATTGAGTCAGCCATATAAAAAAGATTCTCTTAGTTGGGAAATATTGGTTTAAATGTAACTGGTAAGTTTTGTGCCTCGATCCACGTTCTCATTTTTGTATGTAGCCAACTCTTTCAGCATCCAATCTATTTTTTACAATATAAATAGTTATAATTAAATTGAAATTAGCTGTAAGAATCCTAATTTAGATGTACAGTTATACAGTTGCTTACATCTATGCCCAGATGTTATTTATGATCTGGCAAAGTGGTCAGATTTCTAGACGTCTTTGTGTGTGTCCTGAGCTGTAAATGGTCAACAGAAAAACCAGTTGTCTGCTAATGTTGCTGTTCCTTGGAATGTCCCTGCCAGCCTGTTGGAGCGGGAATAGGTATTTCCCCCAACACCCCCTCCCCCCCCCCACCCACTTGGCTTCAGTTGCAGTTTTCGAACATTCTGTGTTTGATTTTTATCTGTGTACGTGGCGTGGCCATTCCGTAACGTCACAAACCCCTCCCCTCAGCACCCAGTCATTTTGTTCCCCTGCTTTTTGAGTTACCACTTGGCTGACTGGAATCACACTCGAAGAAATGAGGCCCAATCAGTTTATAGGCTTACAACAACAATTTTAAAACGCTGCAAAAAAAAAAAACATAAATCATCAAGACATACTTTTCCCTAGAAGTAGTTGAAAATATTCGTTAAAATTGTGGGTATTTTTGGAAATTGAAGTTGATGGTTTTGCGCTGAGTGCAGACATGGCCACAACCGTGGCTATGTCTTGGTACGCTCCACTGATCCGGCTGACCGAATCGACATATCGACAACAACATTGTCCCCGGAGTGTGAATGCGAGCTGGCAACGCTGGCAGTTTGCAGTACGATGACGCCTAAATTTATCCTTGTGGCCTGCCAGTGTTGTTGCCAATGTTGTTGCTGCTGTTGTTGTCGACAGCCCATCAAAATCAGGCAACTGGCAACTGGCAACTGGCAACTGTGCTGCTGCTGCTGCTGCTGCTGCTGCTGCTGCTGCTCCCTCAGCGCTCGTATTTCGTTTACTATTTGACCCTTAAAAGGGACAGGGAAGGGACAACAAAAAGCATCAAACGCCCACATTCATCAAACGAGGTTTAACTTTAAAGTTTCAATTGCTTAAAACCTAAAAGTCGTCAAAGCTGGTTTTTCTTTACACTTTTTAGTTAGTCTAAATTTGTGTAAGATCTCAATCAAATTTATTTAGTTAACAATCTCGATTTAATCACATTTAATATATATATATTTTAAATATATATTGTATTTTACAAATAATTTTCATTATTGCATTTATATACAAATAATTATTCAAGTACTTATATGAATGTAAACTAACGCTTATTCGTCTGGCAAATATATCAAATAAAATAAAATCGAAATTGGCAAAATATATCTTTATAAAGTGATCCAATTATGTAACTACTGATGTAAAAAAAAAACAAAAGTTTGATCAAAATCTCTTTCCAAACTGCTGATACCAACTTTTATCCTTAGCTATTAATTGAATCTTGAAATACCTAATAATGAGAACTGTATAAATTATTATAATAATATTTTTATATTATTTAATTAGTACACTTATTAATAATTATCAATCAAAATAACATAAGAAAACCTTTAATTAGGAAAAGCTAACAAATAAAGATTTAATAAATGTGAGTTGATAATATGATGATAAACTTCAGTTGCACACCTCGCTGACAGTGCCTGGAATAAGGCTAGGCACATGGTTGTTGCCACAGCGTCAGCAGGGAGGGGTGTGTGTGTGTGTGTGTAGGTATTGGGAAGAAGGTTGATTGCAAAGTGTGAGTTGGTCGACAGGTTGTTTTCTGTATGGGTTCCGGCAGCAAAACCATTTGCTATCCAATGGCTCCAGCAGCGGGCTCCAATTCTCCATTTGCCGTGGGTAGTTTTGATAAAACGTTTCAATGGCTGAGCACATAACAGTTGACTGGCTGCCTGGCCGTGTCTCTCACTTATGATACGTGTGTGTGTGTGTGTGTGTGTGTGACAAAGACCATAAACTCCAAAGGACCTCGACATACAACCAGGACAAACATTGCTGCTGTTGCTGCTGCTGCTTGCCCCGATTCGCCCGCTGCTGTTGCTGCTGTTGCTGTTGCTGCTGTTGCTGCTGTTGACGATGTGACGCTGACTAGCATTTTGAGGGTGGCAGCGGTGATAAAAAGTTGTGCTTGTTGTAATAACAACAGCACTCGATGCTCTGTCAACTACAAGAGCAAAAGCAACAGCAACAACAACAGCAACAGCAACCGCAACAACAACAACAACAGCAACAAGATTTTTTTTGTTGCTTACATGGAAAGGAGCAGGCGGAGGCGGAGGCAGGCGGAGGCGGAGGCAGGCGGAGGCGGAGGCGAAGGCGTGGCATTGATAGAGCAAAACGGAGACGTCGCACAAATGAAAGGGAAGTGGGGAGACGCAGGCATTGGCAATGGCAATGGCAATGGTAATAGTAATGGCGTGGGTGGTTGCTGGGTTGCCTGCTGGGTTTGTTGGTTGGTTAGATTGGGAGCTGTACGAGCCGGCTCAATGAGGCTATTTGGAGCACAACGATTTCGCGTCGTTGTTGTTGTTGTTGTTGTTGTTGTTGTTGCTGATGTTGCTGATGTTGATGACTATGATGATTACACGTTGACGATGAAGACGGTGTCTGCATCTATGTGCTGCAGATATTCATCGAAAGCAAAATGACAGCCTAGAGACACATTCAACAGCAGCAGCAGCAACAGCAACAGCAACAGAGAAAGCAACAACAGCAACAACAGCAACAGCAACATCAACCGAGCCAAAAGATAAGAAATGAATGACAGGCTAAAGAAGCAGAAGCAGCTCAAAAGCACACAGCCAGGAGTCAAGAAAGATGGAAATGGTGACGGAGAGGGAGAGGGAGAGGGAGAGGGAGTGGGAGTGGGAGTGGGAGAGGGAGACGCAGCTGTAGCAGCAGCAGGAGACGTAGCTGGCTATGTGGCAGTGGCAGGCAGTTCCATTATGGAGCTGGCATATCAGTCAGTGTCAGTGTGAATGCGAAATTGCTTTTCTTTTACGATGGCTCGTCGAGTGTTCGCTGGCCAACATTTCTGATTTTTTTTTTCTTACTACTGTTATTGTTGTTGTTGTTGCTGTTGTTGCTGTTGCTGTTGTTGTTGCCATTTCAGTTGGCTGTGTGCAAAGGTACATAAAAGTAATGGCTAATGGATATGATGTATCCAGAGCATTGCCGTGCTGTAAGGTAATGCAAAACTCTCTTCTCCAACCCCACACCCACCCCCCCCCCCCCCACTCAACCAACCCAATTTCATACATATAAATCACACACACAACACATAACTCATGACCCCATTGGGATGCGTTATGTAATCACAAAAAAATCTCGCCAAATAGTTGCCACCAAATTAAGTAGACCCAAAATTTAAATGCTCAAAAAAATTGCATAAAAATATTTCAAATGTATAAAAACACAAACTTAATTTAATACACATTTTAGTAAGTTTAACTCCAACGGAAGATGACAAAAAAAAACACATTTTTTTTACTTTATATGTAGCTTTTGCGGAAATTGCTCGACAAATACTTGCAACGCCTTTTGAGTCACGTACCACAATCGAAAAAAAGAACACCACGATAAGACAGCCTGAAATTTTGGAAATATAGTTGCAACGAGCTTAACATTTATATAAATTTATGTGTGTGTATTGGTGTATGTCTATGCGTGTATGTGTGTGTGTGTGTTTGGGTGTTGCATGAAAGGATTAGCCGCTTAAGCAGCCAACAGCCAGTCTTACACATGCATGCCCCGTGGGGCAACAAGCCTATCTATCTGTCTTTATATCTGCTATACACACACACACACACACACACACACACACACCTAAGCATACACCTAAGCACACACAACACTCAGGCCTCGTAAGAGGGTTGTCAGCCATTTGAAATTTGTAAGCAAATAATTAATAATTATTGTTGCTTATTTGAATTAATAAAATGAAAAATAAACATTTCGTTTTTTTGGGCACCTTTAACAATATTATTATTTATTATTAAATTTGTTTTAAAATAAGTTAATACGAATAACTAAGTTTATTTCATCCCAAATATAACATTTACAACGACTGCGTTTTTGACAACATGAACTAAATTGCTGGCAAACAGATATCGATAAGTTTAATAGTACCACTAAAATACTACTAAAAATTATGCCTAATATTTAAAACTAATTGTATATCCATATTATTATCCAAAGTTAGCAATATGAATCCTAATACAAAAATGATTAATATCATTAATTAACGAGAGTTGCTAGCGTCTCAAAAAAAGAATTATTTGAGCAAATCGGAAGCATTTGTTATTATTACCGTTATGGTCTGCGTTCATCCGTATGAAACCCCTGAAAACTGCAGCAGAAAAGTTTCAAAATTGTGTCGCTATATCCAACAGGATGCTAAGAAATCGATAATCCTCGATAAATCAATAAATACCCATATCCCCCACAATTTAAATCTAAAGTCCAAATTTGGCTTGTAGCTTATGGGCAATATGCATATATCTTGGGGATCAGAAAGTATTATTTATCGATATTAGAGTATTTTTGCCGTCAGTTTCGTCTTCTATTAAGTTCTTGTATCGAAATCTATATGAAAACAAGGCGCACCTTTCTGTAATTTAGATTTTCTGCTTATTTTATTTCAAAAATCAAACTTTGATTAACTAAATAAATTTAAATCGATTTAAGTATTAAACAAAACAATTTCTGAAAAAAAATATATCAGCAGCTCCACATAAAAATATGTCATTAAAATCGGGACATTTTTTAGCGCCAAAAGGGACGTTTTCTCTAAGCAAGAAAACACAAAATGGTAAAAATGTTCCAAAATATTTGTCATAATTTTTTATCTTTAAAAACTATCTAAAAAAAATAACCAAATATCCCGCAATCCACATCATGTATGTCATCAAAAAATACCACAACATTTTGTGCTTCCTCTTATGGTTTTTGTCCAAAATCTTTGTTGGGTTGAGGGTTTCTATGTCATTGAAACTTATAACATGCATCCCTGGGTTGCTACATCTTTCCCTGGATAAGGCGACACATTCTGCTGGGATGTGAGATGAGGGGTACTCCTCCTCCTACATTGATTGCTACTTTATATAGCCAATTTGGATATTTAATATAATGCTCCTGGTAAGGCTATGCATATGATATTATTATATGATATATGATATTATTATATATATTATAAGATTCAACCGCTTAAATCTCTGATAGACTCGGCTTGGACTCCACCTCGGATCTGGGATTAGAAGCAGGAGCAGGGAAAATATTTGTGCTCCTATTTGTTAAACGCGGCAATTTTTGTTAACTTTTGAGTAATAATTTTTAAGCTAAAGTTTGCAACCAAAAACAAGTATGAAATTTAGCCAATCAAAGTGTGTGTGTGTGTGTGTGTGTGTGTTTGGCCAAAGCCAACCCTTGAGCTGGCCCGGCCATACAGCCAGTCAGCCAAGCGACGTTCCATGTCTGGCTCTGTCTGTGGCTATATCAGCGCCGTCATCATCGATATAAACTCTTCACTGGCTGTCTGTGTGTGTGTGTGTGTGTGTGTGTGTGTGTGACGAGCCGACGCACTTGCGGATGGGGAGAGGTGGAGAGGTGGAATGGCAAAGTCGATGGCTGGTTAGATAGTCGACCCATTGGCAGGCCCAGGCATCGCCTCGACTTGGTCTGAGCTCATCCATCCATTCATTAATGCCAGTCAGCCAACAAACCGATATACAGCAGTAATCGCTGTTGGACTCAGTCCAGTGGGCGGAATGGGCTGCAGCGGGTGTGTGCGTGTGTGTGTGTGTGTAGCAGTCATTTGTGTATGACTTACTGCACACAACACACACACACACACACACATAGACAGAGCATTATCGCAAAGCCAGAGCCAAAGGCGAAGCTCAGTTGGCTGCTTATGCTTTGGTGACAATATAGGAACCCTCCATGCGTATACGTAATCTGGTATTAGATTACTGATCCATGTCAAATCTTTGGCTTAGGTCCCATCTGACAAACCCACTTCTCTGCATGCGCGTTGTTTTGATTGATACGAAACGAGACGAACTCAACTCCGACTCTGGCTCTGACTCTGACTCCGACTCCGACTCCAAGTTCAAACTTGAATCCAATGTGCCAGCTTGCGGCTCGCCTCCAGCTTGGTGTCGACAAAGCTCTGGACACATTTAGCAGCCTCTCCGCCGCTCTTCCCTCCTCCCCCCCCCCAACATTTCTGCTGCTCTTTCTTTTCTGCTTCATCCTGTTTCTTACGCATCGCTGATTTTATGCGCATCGTTTCCACATCACAGCGCACAAGTCCAAGTCTCAAGCTGCTCGGGACAAGCGCTTACGGCTTACCGCTTACCACCTTCCGTCATAGCCCCTCCCCCGTAACCACTCCACATCACAGCTCGAAAAAAATGATAAAACGATGTATTCTCGACACGCCGAAGTTGGAATACCCTAGCAATGAATCTTTAGATGATAAACGAAACTCATCCCAGAACTTCCCAGAATCAGTTTCATAGAAATCCGATGCTTTAAACTGTAGCAAATGGAAAGTTTTTTAAAATTGTATACTTTATAGAAAACAATTATAATTATATTAATTCTGTAATAAAAACAATTCACATAAAAAAATAAATAAAAAGAAACCAATAATTTTGTATTAATTTTAAAATACTTTGGTACATTTTGTTTAAGATTGTATAAAAGTAAAATAATAATGTTCATATGATATTATATATTATGTATTATATTTATATTTATATTAAATATTAAACTACAAGAATATAAATAAATAACAAGTCTTTGCTGCCTTTTGCGTGTTGTTAATATATTTTGAGCATAAATAAAAAATATATGAAGAAGTACAAAATTAATTTAAATACTTTAATTAAAAAAATTTGTGTCTGCAGTTCCAATAAAGAATTGATTATATAATAATCATAATTTTTTGTATATAATAATCCATATAATTTTTATATAATAATCCATATTATATTTAATATTCCATTCTTTATTTCTGACTGCTGAGAAGTATTTTATAAAAATAGAAAATGCATTTTTTATTCTTCAAAACAGAGAATTCTGGAAACAAAGATGTTTTATATAATGGAATTATGTACTTTGTAAGGGTATTACGAGATGGGTGCATTACTTGTACGAAGTTCAGGCATAACAGAAGCCCAAAATTAAATCGAAGATAACAAAGATTTGGGTTAGGCATCTGTATTTGATTGTGAGAATTGTGGCTGAACAGGTGAATTATTAGCGAACTGGGAACTGAAAATGCCTTCTTTTTTTTTGTAGAGCATTCGTCAACGAAGCGGGTCTAAATTCAGCCGTTTGACTAACGTTTTCTGTAATGGTAAGAAAAAGAGAAAATAAAAATAAAAATAAAAATGAAAATGAAAAGGAAAACGAAAAAAAAAAAGCAATCTCGCATTTAAAATGTCCTTAAAATCAAGTCAGCTGCATGCGGCAGTGGCATGCAAATCGTGTCCAGTCAAAGATTGACAGTCAGATAATCAAAGCGATTGTTTGCCTCAAATGTTCTGGAAGATTCACATGAAAATTATACTTGAGACTTGGACACAACTGCTTGCAATAGATTCAAACTATATCAGATACTGGTTAAGACTGTTTTGCTCGAACAATCAAACAGAATTAGTGGTATAGAAACTGTTAATAAAATATTGTTGAAGTTTCTGAAATGCAATTAATCGAATATAATTTAAATAAAGTATAATTATGCACTTAGTCTACAAATTATTGCCGTTATTTGGCTGGATTTATTTAAAGGACCAAATTTGGTTTTGGTAGATCCATTATCAATTTCACCATCTTCAAAACAAATAAATTTGAATATTCACCACAAAATTACACTTTTCTTTTGTATTTGAGATTAACATTGAAAACATTTTTATACAATTGCAATTTAATTGCAGCATTTTGGTGACATATCACTAAAATAGGTTTGGCATACCTAAAATTATACTTGCATATGTTTAGTATGTATTTAATTGGTAAAGTGGGTCTTAAGTAACCGTAAACTAGAGATATATATTCGAGAGTGACAACTTTTACCTAGCGAAGATTCCATGACACAATCTACACATTAATATTTTTGTCAGACTTTTGAAGTTATATTTTATCAGATAGTGTGATATGTATAAATATGGTTGTTTTTGACAACTTTTTGTCTGATCGCCTGTCGAGTACTGAGTACTGATGAGTAAATAATGTGAACAAGTTTCACGCTTTAAAACTGAGAAAATCCACGACAAAATTATTCTAATAACCACAAAAAATAGTCAATTAATAATGTTAGTGTCAATAGTCGAGTGAGCTCGAATCAAACCAATTTTATTCTATATATATATCTATGTGAAATATATTATCTTATTATATATATATTATTTATTACTTTTTCAAATTGTTATATTTACCTATATTAAAAAAGACCAAATGAAACCAGTCGAGTAACTGCAGCAAAGATTTCTCATTGGTCTATTTACTGATATAATTATAATTATAACAAACTATATTTATTTATTTTTTTTGAGTGTACGAGGAGATTTACATAAAAGTCTGTTATTTTTGATATAAGTGTGTGGAAAGTCCTTTGTTTAAAGGACGCACAAGAATCCCCATGGGAATAATAACTATGTCAGCACGTTTAACCTTGGTTATTCCAATAGGCACGTTTGGGACTACCCCCCCCCCTCCTCATGCCTGCCCCCCCCCCCCTCAGATGGGGGAGGATGCCATCATGAATAATGCAAAATTTACCTTGAGGGACTTCGAACGCCTCCCCAAGATAATAAGTAAGAAGACAAAAGACCAACATGCCCCACCTCCACCCGCCGCCCCCCAAAGCAACCCGCAAGCCCCACGCATTTAAAGCAAATATGAAAATATATGTGGGAATATGTTGTACGCTTGTTGCAGGGGCATTGCTGTTCTTGTTGTTCTTCTTCTTCCTCTTGTTAATGCTGTTGTTGTTGTTGTTGTTGTATCGGTGAGTCCACAGCACGCCCTGAATTTTGGGCTTATTATTAACCAGCTCGCTTTGGGCTTTGGGTTTTTGCCTGTCGTCGTTTTTGTTACTTTTGTATGTCGCCGCCGCCGCTGCCGCTGACGGGGGCGTGTGCTGCGGAGCAGGCGGGGCAATAGGTGGGCGTGGTCCAGTTAACGGCAACAACATCTGTGAAGATGTTGCCAAACGCCGAAACGCCAGCATAATTATAATAATCATTTCATAATCATATTTTATTTTAGTTGTATTGCCCGCCCGCTGCTCGCATTCAACTCCACCTCCGCCGCCGCTGCCGCCGCCGTCACCCTCCCCTGCCGCCAGCCCACTTCTGCAGCCCACCATACGGCGTCCTTGCTTGTCCCAGCAGGTTTCCTCGCTCGTTTGTTTGCCTCATTTTTTTGTCCTTTCCCTTCTGCTGCTGCTGCTGTTGCTTTTTTTTTTTTGAAACAGTTGCCAAAAACGTAGAAGGAGTTTGAATTTGATGGCGCAGGGGAGGCGCAGTGGTTGCAACATTGGAGTGCGACAGATGTGTTTCTCATTCGATTTTTAATATGCGGCCAATCTAACTGTAATTGGTTTGTTATTGTCTCCCGGCTGCGAGGCATGCGGAGCTGCGAAAACCTCAGGAGACTTTTTCTGCATCGCTTCCCAAGGGGTCGCTCTCCCAGAGCTTCGCTCCCCACCCTCCCCACCCTCTCCAGCTCTCCAGCTCTCCAGCTCTCCTGCTCTCTCTCTCTCAGTCTGTGCTGTTGCTGTTGGTCGCCTGGTCGCCTGCTGTGGTAAATATCTATCGTTTATTGTTATTGCTCTTGTTCGCTCTATTGTTTTCATTGATCGTCGTCCTTCGCACAGCACACTGTGCCCTCCCCCCCCCCTTGTCCTCTCCACCCTACCCACGACCTGCTCAGGACCACCCTACCTACTCCTTCGTGTTGCCGGTTAAATTTATGAAAAATATTGTTCACACTTTCCTTTCGCAACATTTGTGTGTGTGCTTCCAAGCGCCTGGGGTTCGAGCCAATCTCAAGGGTGTGATGGGTTATTGTTGTTGCTGTTGTTGTTGTTTTCTTTTTTTGTGTTGCTGCTGCAAGTTGGTATACCAAATGGGTTAAATGCTTGCACATGTTGCTCGCAACTAGACTACTTAACTGAGCCAAACAACATCGCTTGCCGTCCAAAAAGCGGATGCTTCACTAGATTTGAATAGCATTGAAGACTCTTGTCGAAATGGTAATGGAATCCCTTCTAAGCTGATGAGCCAAATCGCATGACTCGACAAGTTGAAACCGTTACTTCCGAACACATTCTGTGTGAGAACCATGCAAAGTATTTGACAAAAGTTCAAGCAAAACTTAAATATTGATTATGATTGATCACTCAATAAATGTGAGGCTGCATTGAAAGGGACTAATATATTATAATATATATAATATATAACTCCGGGCACACAACAAGGGTTACCATAAGATGGGTCCCGGAACACAGGAAAATAGCAAGCAACAAAGTGGCGGACGAGCGAACGAGCGGGCGAGATTGGGGCAGAGAGAACCGTTTTGTGGCATAGGAAGACAAACACAGGAGATAAAGAAGACAGAGGAGCTGGCCAGAGACACCAGCACCAGCAATCCCACAGGCCACATATCTTTTGCGTTGACTATAATCTTAAGCGATTTAAGCAAGTAATATCCATGGGTAGGAATAGGCTTAGCATACTTGTCCCTCAACAGAGAGAACACTGTAGACTTAAAGCAATCTATCCAAATTGGGTCTTTCAAAGTAAAGGTGTGGAGGAGGAGGAGGAGTCCTCAACTCACATCCTAGCAGAATGTGTCGCCTTATCCAGCAAAAGATGCAGCTTCCTAGGGATGCAGGTTATGAAACCCCGTAAAATGGGTCACATATCTAAATTAGGTTTTTATGATGTGAAATTGAGGAAAAGTCCTCAAAGCACATTTAAGCAGTTTGTGTCGGCTTAACTCGGAAATTATGTGGTGTCCAAGGAGTGGGGGATAGATGCGTTAGTTCGCAGTGAATGAGTCCCATTAGTAATAATAATAATATTTCCTTATATATAATTATTTATTAAAAACAAACCAAATAATAATTCCTTATTTAAACAGAAATAAAATAAATATTTAAAACATGAGTAAAGCCATTTTCGGTGAACTAAAATAATACTTGTATTACACACATATATAAACTGAGTAGTTAGGGTTACATTGCTGTTGGGCGGCAACTCTGGTTAACAGGGGAAGAAGAAGAGCCGAAGAAGAATCGATTCCGTGAAGTCAGCAAAGGTGCCGAGTAAATTAAGTTGTCGATGGGTCATCTTTTTTTTTTTGAATGGAGTCGAACTCATATTTAACTGTACTTAAAACTATTATGATAATAATAATAATAACAAACAGGACACAATCAGTGCTATATATACATATATGTATATATAACATAAGCTGGTACTTTCTGTGGTTTCCTCAACTGGAGCAAGTTTAATAGTCAGTCGGTTCAGTTGGACGCTTTGACAGTTGTTATTCCAAACCAGGCAACCACAACGACAAAACCATAAAGCATAACGAATGCCCAAAATGGCTAAAATGGCCAAAATAACATGGCAGCGAAAGGGTCGGGTTGGGTTGGGGGTTGAGGTTGTGGTTGGGGTTGGGGTTGGGGTTTTTGGGGTTGGTGTTCGGTCTGAGTTTCGGTTTGGGTTTGGGCTTGATGTTGGTGTTGGTGTTGGGGCAAGCGGTTTTATTGTGGGTGTGGCGCTTATGTGCGCTTAAGCCTCGTCTCGGGACGCACATCTGATATCAGATTTGTCGCCATGTCACTGTTGCAATCGCTATCGCTATCGCAAAGTGTGCCCCTTGGTCTCTCTCTCTCTCCCTGCCACCTTCCTCGCAGCAGTGCCCAGGGTCTCTTCATTCTAAACGATTGATGGCAGCAGGCAACAGCTCTTGTCAGAATCCAGATTCAGACACACACACACACACTCGAACACACACACAGTCAGCTTGCCCATCACCCATCATTTCCGTTGCCCCTTCTCCTGGCCTGCCTCAGCGAGGAAATGATAAATTGCGCATTTGGGAGTTTTAAAGGTCAATTTAGGGGTTAGTCTGTGTGCCTGTCGTGGTTACAAACTGACTGACAGACGAGTGCCGGCAAACGACAATGAAGCGACACATGGAAAACATGGGAAGAGGGAAGGGTGGGGTAAAGAAGGGGTTTCACTATGGGTAGGCAATACGGCGCACAGCCCATAACCGGCGACACTTCAAAGTTAACTTGCACAATAAAAAATACTTGTACGATTTCTCACAATCAAACCAATACATGAATGTTGAACCAGGATTCGGGTTTTCCATTTTATATCCTTTTTTTTTGTAGCAAAAGGGGTTGCACTGCGCACCACTGCACCACTGAGAGAGGGAGTGGGGTGAGCGGGTTCTGAACTGAATAACGAGAAGAGGCATTTGCTTATAGGATTTGCCAGCGCCTGTTGACTTCTAGTTGCCGTTTATATTAATGGCCTTTGCATACTCTAATGCCAACGTCGAAAGAGTCCACGGGTTTTGGGCCAAATCACAGCTGAAGCTGGAATCAATGCAGATTACGGCAAATTAAATTGAGTTGAACTGTAAATCATTGGCAAGATCTTACCACAATTTTGGAAGATTGCTGGTAATACTTTTCCTTAGTTAGGAAAAATTACTGCTAAATTCCTCGCTAAATTACTCAAAAAATTTCACAATTTTAGACCTAAAATATGTAAAAGGTAAATCATAAAATATAAGTTTATCAGGGTATTTGACAGTCGGTGAACTACGACCTCAATTTTGTCACTTGTGATTCCTTTATTATTGTGTTATTTTGGGTAACGCGTCGCCTGCTGGTTGGCTTGTTAGCGGGGTGCGTGCCCCGCTCCTAGAGGGGTGTGAGGAGCAAGCTGCGAGGTGCAATCAGGTGTCCAGCAAACTGGAAGCTAAAAGTTGAGAAGTGGCTAAATCCAACAGCGGCAAAAAGTTGGACATTATAAAACCAAGAAAAGAATAAAAAATAAAATTTAAATTGATTTTTGGTTGCGTTAAAAGCAGACTTTAAAAACTTTGAATTATCTTAATTAACAAAAATAACAAATTAAATTAGTTATGTATCGAATATTTAGCAATCTATTCGATTTCTCGAAAGGAATACGACAGAATTTTGGCCATTTTTTTAATTTTTAATAATAATTTAGAAAGAATGGTTCAATTTGGGCATTGACAAATTCAGTTTTGTTGCTTATATTAAACATTGATTTTAAAATCCACTTTTTACAATAAAACTTTCTAAACTTAAAAAAGGAATTTTTCTAATTTGTATTAAATAATTTAGAACAAGAAACCCTTTTTAAATATGTCGATATTATTTCTAACAATAAGAAAAACTTTCTGATTTGAAAAACTGTCATAATTACAATAATAAAAGAGATGCACCATTAAAATGTTAATTAAATTAATTGCTTGATATATTTGTAAATAAATTAATAATTCTGATTTTCAGTATTTATTTATATTATTATAAAATTTCAATTGTTATAGATTTTTGCGTTATGTGTTAAATATTTTAGGTAAATAGTTTTGAATTGCAGAGAATCTTCAGTTTGACTCAGAAAAAAAAATCAACGCTGAATTTTAGAAAACTTAGCTAAATTTTTTTTATGAAGTATTCTTTTTAACGAAATGTTGGGTCTTTGTGAAACCCACAATGTTTTCCTGAAGTCGACTCGACTTTTATAAAACTCCGAAAAAATATGACTATTTTCCAAGCTGTTGTTTATTTTGTTTTGTTATTTATATTATTGTTAAGCATTGCTTAATTAAGGTCTCATATATAAAAAATATAGTTTATAAATTCAAATAATTAATTAGAAAATCTCACGTTTTACATATACTTTATAGTGTTTTTCTCAGTGTAAATCCACAATGTGCTAAACGATCTCCAAAACCAAATTCAGCTCAACTATAATATGGCATTTACCATTGATCATTAACTATTATTTCCTCTCATGTTGTTGTAGACTTTTTTTCTGAGTGTATTCCATGCAATGCAACACAATCTTCGGATGCAACCATTATTGCAACTTGAGAGTGCATCCAGTTCATCTCTCAATTGAACGTATTACGGCTAGCAAAATGCTTGTTAAATTGACATAAGAATTTTTAATGCACATACACAGAAAAAAATTACTATAGATTGCTTTCTAAAATGTAGAGAAAACATGTATAATTTGCAGGCTTATGTTACTTATATTATTAGATATATTAGATATTAAATATTATTTTCAATACAAATATTTATGCAATTTAATTATTTTAATAACATTTACATTTTGATTTTTTTATTCTAATTTTCTGTAGTGAATTTCTTAGTTATGCAAAACAAATGATAAATTCAAACAAAAGTTTTTAAGTTCATAGTGTGTTTTTTTAATTAATTTAAATTAATCATAAATAATTTCAGTTACTCAACATATAAATATTTATATTATTTAATTATTTCATGAACATTTACATATTGCTTTACATTTTTTATTTAACATATTCTAAAGTAAATTTATTAATTATACAAAACATTAGTGATAAAATAGCC
Organism: Drosophila demipolita; assembly: GCA_035042405.1. Classification (NCBI taxonomy): domain Eukaryota; kingdom Metazoa; phylum Arthropoda; class Insecta; order Diptera; family Drosophilidae; genus Drosophila; species Drosophila demipolita. The sequence goes on along the minus strand of JAWNLI010000065.1, from coordinate 121,092 downwards.
TGATATTTTTTTAAATTATATTTAGAGAAATCAAAATAAAAATGTTTTAAATTTTATGTTTGTTTTTTTGTTTTCAAATATAAAATTCATTTTTCCAAGTGTTCAATTTGTGAATACCCAAGTTGATGTTGAGTGTGGGAAATTGTTGTTGTTGTTTGTTTGTTGTTGTTGTTGTTGTTGTTGTTGTTGTTGTTGGACATTGTGCGAGTTTTGGGCTGTCGCATTTTATTTAAAAATTCGTATGTCAAAAGCACACGATTAACGCGTGTCGGGGGGCGGTGAAGCGGCGAATTAAGATATTTACGTTAACAAAACCATCGATTCAGAGGCTGTCGCTGTTTCTGACGCTGATGCTGAGATATCAACCGGCTGCCACCCCCCGCCACCTCACCTCACCTCACCCACATCACCACTATTTTCGTATCAAGATTGTGGAGAGTCAGCGAAACATAATTCCCGGCCGGTGTTTTCGGCTGTGCTGGGCTGTGCTTGTGCTGCCTTGCAACATGGTCTTTGACATCTCGCAGCGGCACGCGGGTATTGTGGAAAGTTGCGCTTATCACAGCAGAGCAGGCAACAGACTGTTAGCTGGTGGCACGTGCGGTCACGTGACCGGCGTTTTTACACGTGCAACAGCGCACTGCGCTACGGATGCGGATGCAGATGCGGATGCGGATGTGGGCGTGGCAGCAACACCAGCAGCAGCAGCAGACAACCCCAGCATTCAAAAGGCAAAAGGTGCGCAAATCTAATTTACAAGCTAATTGCGAGCGGACCAACAAATGTTTGTCGAAATTTTGCAATGCGAATCAGACCAAAAGTAGAGAAAAAAAGAGAGCGAGAGAGAGATAGAGAGAAAAAGAGAGAGAAGACTGAGACTGAGAGTGAAACTGAAACTGAGACGGGAGCATAATAAAAACATATGACACCATTTTTGATGATGCATAAAATAGCTTGCTGTGTTGACACTCAACAGAAGGGTAGGGGATGAGGATGCGGATGAGGATGAGGCAGGGAAACGAAGCGAAGTGTTGCCTGGCTCAGCCGACTAATCGGACTTGTCATGTGCCCATCACAACAAGACAACGGCCCAAAACCAAGCAGGCCACAATTCAATGAGGGGCAAAATGCACAAAATCCAATTGTCAAAATCAGAGCCGAAACTCACCGCAAAAACTTTCACACACAACCAACAAATTTTAACGAGCTTCAATTGGGTTTTGTAATACGAAACTGCGCCCAGAAATCGGGGTGGGTTCCTATCAATGTGCTCGCAATTTTGGTACTACGGCTTAGTTTTTACGGTTTATGTTTAATGGCTGTGCTGTGATTGTCCATTCCTCATCTTCATATTCCCCATATCCAGTGCGGGTCACATGTCAACGACAGCCCAGGATAACGCATAGGTCAAGTACCCGCCTGCTATATATATACATATATATATATATATATATATTATTTTATTTATTTACTACTATCTAAACTCAGCAAGGTGAATTTCGATATTGAACACCATTTGACAATAGGTAAATCGGAATCGAAATTGAAAATGTGGAATCGAAATCAGAAACGAAATTCAACATTTCTTTTTGTAATGCAATTTAAAATATTTCCCTTATTTTCTCAGAGCTTAGTTAGGACTTTTTTATATTGAACATATATCTTATCTCTTATCAAAATGAAAATGGGAATCGCAATCGAAATCGGAATCAAAAACTAAATTAAACTTTTTTTATATTATGAAATTGTAAATATTTTCCTTATTTTCTCCAAGCTTAGTTAAGAATTTTTATATTGAACTTTGATTTTAACTCTTGTAAAATAGATAAACAAAATAACTTAATTTTTTTACTTTTTTAAAGTTTAGCTCAAATTGCACTTTTTATAAAAAAAAATTTGCAAAAAATAAATTGACTATTTTTATTTTTATTCAGAGACCTCTTTTTTCTGTTGCCAAACTTACAAATTAATTTATAATATTTTGTGCATGCTTCCTAAATGTTATTTGAAAATTCTCTACAGTCTCCGGTCTCGGAGACTCGACTGCTAATCTGATCCATAAAAATATATTTTTTATCAAAATTTTTATACTTTACGTTACAGAATCGGTTCGATACCAAAAAGTACTTGAGCTCTTGATCAAAGACTTAAAGCGCTAGAATATAAATTATTGTACAGATAAAATTAAAAATAGGCCTTGTTTTTTCGATCAAAAAAGCTTAAGTTGGAAAAACAGTTTATTTGCATCTGGAAAATTAAATTATTAATCTAATTTGTGTTGTGCATTTTATTTTAAAGGAAAAACAAAGACATTTCCGTTAAGTAAAACATGAAGAGATAAATATTAAATTATCGAACACAATAAAAAGTATAATATTTATATTTAGTTGTTTTTAAATTCCCTTTTCCCATTCCGATTACTTTTATGATTTTCATTTTTTTTTCGCTTGCGCCATCTGCTGGTAAAAAAAGAAACTAATGCGAAATACTCTGATATCGTAAGTGTGTACAAACCGAATGTGGCTTATGTCTTTGCTAATTTAGACAGCTAACGGAATTTTAACATAACAAAATAAAACGGTAACAGTGTACAGAGCGCCTAGTTAAGCAAATTCCCAACAGATGGCTTTGACGCTTAACGGTTTGATTTCAGTAATTTGAATTTGACAATTTGCAGACTTTTAACTGATCAAAAGAACTTTTCTCCATTGGAAATGCTCCGCTTTCCAACTCGCAACTTGCAACATACAAGTGGAAGCAGTATGAAACTCAAAATGTTATTTGTGCATAGCAGAAAAGGTACTAATTAGATTAAGTCATACAAACATGACTCGAGTTAAATCATTTGTTGCCAGCTTTTTGTAATTAACCACATTTTAGACCACAAAATCAAAAGCAGTTGCAATTTAATTTGTTATTATCTTTCGGCTTGTGTTCGCCAACTTATTGGCTCATCTAGCAAATATTATGGATTCACTTTCTTTTTTTTTTATTTACGTCAGAATTCATAGTAAATTTGCGATCGTTGGTAAGAAGCGATTAAGGACGCCAACAACCAGAGTAGCTGCAAACCAAACAGAATTAGAGAATGGTTGGGGAGAGGCAGGAGGTGGTCGGAATTGAGATTGGGGTAAGCAGAGGCGCAGCTGTGGCAACTAATCTTGAGCGAGAGTCCCGCCAAGTTGCACATTTGTAGTTCAGCTGCCTCGCTGACTCTGACCACTGTTCTTATGGAGTAAATCCCGTTATTTTCTTTTATTTTTCGTCAGCTTAATTAATGCCACAATGCTGCGCTGCCTTCGCATAGATGGGGTATATGAACAGCTCTTGGAGGTTTAGCCATATAATAAATATTATTGATGAATTTGATGAATTTCTTGGATTGAGGAATTGATGATGAAATCGTGCGAAATGGAAAACTTTAGCGACAAGCACATTATGGAAATTAGCAAACTTCACATAAACAAAAATTTAGCCGGCTTTTAGCAAATAACAAGCAAATTAAAAAAGAAAATTGCTTAAGTGTTTAAATAAATAAATGACAAACTGGCAACTTCTCGATAAACAATTGAGAAAGACGAAAGCGAAATAATCGGCCAATAAATGAATGCTAATATTTAACTAGACGAAATGCGCGCCCAAATAAACAATATGCTTTATTGTTGCTGTTGAGAGAACTACATATAGACATATACATATGTGTGTGTGTGTGTGTGTGTGTGTGTGTGAGTATGTGTGTTTGTGTGCGTTTTAACAAAGCCAGAGCCTAGATTGCTAAGTAGCAGCGTCTCAGCTCGGAGCTCAGCTGAGGAGCTTCGAACAGCTTTCAACAGCGGGCAAGCCTCCCATTCAGCCAACGATGTGTGAGAATTACAGTCAGTCTCAGTCTGGAATCAGAAATCAAAAACAACAACAAAACAAAAAAATATATAAGAAATATGAAGTAAAAAGACATTAAGAAAACAGTTGGTTTTGCACAGTGAAACGCGAAGCAAGCGCTGCCAGCGTCGTTGTCCGTCGCCATCTGTCGCCATCCGTCGCGTTCTCTTGCCCGTTCAGTCGTCATCGGCCGCGCGTCAACAAACGTGTTGGCATTGCCGTCGCAACGACGCGTCCGTTACGAAAACATACAAAAAAACGCGAAAAAGAACGGAAAAAGATCTGCGGGCCGAAAGGCTAAAACAGTTAAAAGAGTTGAAAATGTAATTTGCATGTGTTTCAAGCAGCTGCAAAATTCAAACAATCCACACACATCCACACACACACTCGTCCAAGCCTGTACACATTGACAGGCATTAAAGTGTTTGTAATTGATCAATGTCAGCGCACATGGGAAAATGCAATGATTGAAACAACCAGGGCTGGCAACACACTTGCAAAACATAGTGACCGCAAGCCGCAAAACAATTTAACAATGTGCTAATAAATGTGCTGTCACAAAAAAAAACACACTACACAAAACACATTCTTAAGTAGTATTTGCGTGCGCAGCCCTCGAAACTATATATGTATATGTGTGTGTGTGCCCAAAACAGCGATCGCACATTGTGCGCGTGCGTGTTCGCATCAATCGCTTGCTTTTGCCATTTTCGTGCACAAAAACACACATTGTATAAAGCTTTTTCTCTTCAATGTGTGAAATGAATTCCATCCCTATTCACACAAACAAACATTAGATTTAATGCTGCGGCAAAAGCTTTTAATTGAAAATTCACTGCAACCAGTTGATGATTTCGGTCACTGTGCCAGTTGTTACAACTAACGGCAACAAGATCCGAGAATATAAGAGAAAATAACTGAAGGAGCGAGAGACAAATAGCGAGGAAGAGAGATTAGTATCCTTCAGTTTGTTTAATGCTTGCTATTTTGTCAATTGCATTGACGTAATACAATTCGCACACACACACACATCTCAACAGCAACAACACTAAGCTATATACAGTCTATCGCAGGTGTGTAGCCCAAAGTGGTTTCGATTTCGCTAACTAGACAACGGGTCGGCGGGGAATCAACAGCTTAACGTCATATCAGCGTCAGCAGTAGCGTTAGCGTCACTGACTTGTCAAAAAAAACAAAAAAAGAGAAGAAAATGGCACTTATTTTGTTGTTGATATTGCTTTTGCTGTAATTTTAATTATGGTTTGTTATTTATGCCGCTTGATGGGGTGGCAATTTCACTGACCGCGACACCGCCGACGCCGACGCCGCCCACAGCTTGTTGTATGACTGATCGTTAGTGAGCATGTACAGACATGTACATACTTGTACACTTTTGTCTCTCTTCGTCTTCCACTCTATCTCAATATTTTTGTTGTTGTTTTTCGAGCACTAATCTGCCTGTTCGTTGGCTGTTGCGTCTGCGTCTGACAATATTCATGCGCGCGTCATGCTGTCGACGTCGGTCAAGCTTCGGCGACTGACGTCATAGCCACAGTACGGCGCGGACAAAGTGCGATATCGCACAGTGGGCCACCGATCGTAAATTGTTTAGGGGCTCGCTCGACATTTATTTTTCTCAAATATTTTTTTTTTTTTATGAAATAAAATAAGATAAAAATACAATTGCAATAAGAAAATATTTTCTAAGATAGTTGTTGCAGTTGCCATTTTCATTGTTCGATTGACTACTGTATCTGTAGGCAACGATATTGATATTAAGCTGACATTACCTGTCCATTACCTGCGTGCTATCGATCATTGTCAACTCGTCGTATGGCCATTGGCAAAGCTGCTGCTCATCATTTGGTGCCATTTAAAATGAGGCGCATGACAAATTGCCAACACGCTTTTAAGCGGCACAACTAACGTGTTTGTTTATTGATTCATTGCTTAATTCCGTATTTGCAACATTTATACACAAACATACACACCTCGAAATTCCAATTATTTTTTCCCATCGTCAAATTTGATGTTCTACAAATGCGAACTTTTACTGTATATTATTTTTAACTAGCTTAGCGCTCTATTTTATTTTAGTAATTTCGACCGTATATGTCTCTAAATGACCTAAAGGATCGCTTATCGGTTGTTTTTATTTTTATTATTTTCAATGGTTTTTTTTGTGAGCATTTCTTCAGAATTTCGTAGTCCGCCCGATTGCTTTTTTTTCCAAATGCTCCACCTTCTATCCTCAGTCCTCTACTGATAATATTTTATAGCTCTATTAAGTTTTTCTTATAATACAAACAAAATCAATTTAGAAACTATTGTTTTTCAGTTTTGTCGTTGTTGATATGGCTAATGTTTCATTGTTTCACAACTATTTGAATGTCCAAATGTACTATGTACACACTCGCTGATAAAACAGGCCTGTATATTTGGTTGATGAATACGTCATCATTCGCGATTCGACGTGACTTGTGGCAGTAAACCACAAATTGTATTTTCTGGCAGAGCATTAATAATATTTGTTTTCATGTCATTTAAAGATTTAAATTTTAAATTTCCTCCATTTTTTTTATTGGCTTATAAAGACTTATCGTAATTTGAAATTATTTACTTGACTGTTGGAAACTTATTTGAATTCCGTCTGATATATAGGATCTGGAATAATTATTTCTTAATTCGTACGAAAAAGGAATTTACACAATTGACAGTAATTATATTTATGTTAAAGTCAAGTGTTAATTCTTGATCCATTTAGAGAATCATTAACATATTAAAAATATCAAGTTTACTGTTCTCTTTTTATTTTTTTAAAGACAATGTCGAACTTTTTGGACGTCATTCGAGAAAACGCCATAAGCCAACGAACCATGCAGCTCAATTCTGTGACGCACTGTGAATCACAATTGTGGCCCACTGTGCGTCAGCATATGTTTTTTTTTTTTTTGCATTAATGTATGTATGTATGTATATATATATATATATATATAAGCACGACGTCTGTCAGTCTGTCAGTTGCTCTGCATGTCTACATATGTATGCAAGTATGTGTGTGTATGTGAGTGTGTTTTTTGTGCTTAAATGCAATTACGCGCTCAAGTTAAGAAAACTAGCAAAGCAATTGGAGCGCAACAACAAAAACGAAATACGACTATAAATAAATAAATAAGCAGCAATAACTGTGTGCGAGTGTGTGTATGTGTATTTGTGTATGTGTGCGAGTGTGTGTGTACGTGCGGGATCATTGCACATTGCGTCAACGTTTCAAGATCACACTCAATTCCAATTCCAATTGGAGTTGCAGCCGCAATCTCAGCATAAAAAAAAATGTTAAAAATCGCCACTTTATAGCACTGTCGCGGCAAGAGGTCAATAAGCAATTACGAAAATTCAATACAACGGATTAAACACCGACAAATGCAGTAGCAGTAGCAACCGCAGCAGCAGAACTACCTTTAAACAGCAGCAGTATCAGCACAGAAGCAACATCACTTGCAGCCGCCGTCGTCGTCAGCAGCGTCACGCTGCCACTGTCGCAGTTGACGTCGCCGACGCAGTCGGATACCAAGTTTTATAGTCAGAGCGACAGTTTAGCGACGGCAGCGGCAGGTGTCATTTGAATTTGAAGTGCGCGGACGCGAAAAATTCGCTAAAAACCAAGTTTAAAACGCATGAAACGCGGACGCCAACGCCGACGCAACGGTGTAAATACACCCACTCATACCCATACACACGCCAACACACTCACACACACACACACACACATTCATAATACACATACTATAGTGCGATGAGTGCGCGCCGCGACGGACAACAAAATGCCGCGTCCAAAACTGAAATCGTTAACAGAACCGTAACCGTAACCGTAACTGAAACCGATACCAAAACCAAAACTCAAACCAAAACCGATTCCATGCTCAAGATAATGACAGCGATGCCGGCGTCAGCGACAGCGACAGCAACCGCGACAGCGACAGAAACAGCGACAGCGACAACGGTTAACGCTCAAAATAAATGCTCGACGGCAGCGCCAACGACTCTTAGTTATCAGAGAGCAGTGGAGCGTTGCGCACGCCTCGAACAGACAGCCGCAGCAGCACCAAAAGCACTAACAGACTTTCAAGAAGAAGAAGAAGGATTTATAACAGAAGAGAGAGCAATAATAACAGCTGCAGCACCAAAAGCACTAACAGAAGAAGAAGAAGGATTCAAAACAGAAAAAAGAGCCAGAACAACAACAGAAACAGTGTCGTCTCGTCTCTCTCAGCACAAGGCGCAACTGCGCGCAGCTTTCTTCAAGGATTTGCACGATTTTACTGCACAACAACAACAACAACAACAGCAACAGCAGCAGCAGCAGGCGCAGCAACAACAGTCAGTGAGAGAGCGTGATAAAGCTTTCAATAGCACAAAGCACATACGGCATCTAATCAAAAAATATCAGGCAATGATTGTGCAGCAGCCAACAGAGACGCCTGCAACGGCGCAGACGCAAACGGAATTGCAAGTGCAGGTGCAATTGAAACCGGCAACATTAGCAAATAGTGCTGCCAATTCGGATGAAGGCTGCAATGCGGGCGGTCTGAGTCCATGCAGCAGCGACAACGAATGTGACGTAAACGCGGCTGTTGCACGCCGCAAACCAAAAGTGACGCGCTGCGCGAGCAGCGACTCGGCACTGGGACTGGATGTGGAAGCGGATGATGTAAATATGGACACGATGGCGCCGGCGACGCAGCGACGCATGACGCTTACCGTTACCGATTTACCGTTGCGGCCAGCCCTATTACCGCTCGCCGAGCCAACAGCGCTGATCGACTCACCGCTTACCTCACCCACCAGTGCCCACGCCCTGAACCTGGGCCTGGGCATGGGCAGCACTGGTGCTGGCTCTGGTGGTGTTGCTGTCGGAGTCGGTGTGCCAACCAAAGTGCTGTTGGAGGAGCGTGTCGTGGCGGCGGCACTGTCAGCGCCGTCGGGCTCGCGACGTGAGTCGACGCAAAGCTGCATCAGTGAGCTGGGCGGCATAGCGGGGGTGCGGTATGTGCGAACGCCATCGGTGGTTGTCTCCGACTATTCGGATGACATAACCGCATGCGGCATTAGCATGGAGGAGATGGAATATTTTCGTTTGCAGCGTGCACGCTGCCAGCGTCGCTGTTCGCTGGAGGCGAGCGCTGCCAACGCCGGCGTCGCGGGTCGTGATGATGGCGGCCAATCGGATGTGAGTGCGGCGAGCAGTTGCAGCAATCTGTATTATTGTGGCTCCACCATATCAGCACTGGATGGAGGCGAGTGCATTGTTAACGGTATACGCGTTGCACTTGCACGCAAATCAAGTCGCAGCAGCAGCGACGATGGCGAACTGGAAGTGCACGAGGAACACGAGCACGAAACGGACGGGCAGGATCAACTGCAGCAACAGCAACAACAGCAGCAGCAGCAGCAACAGCTGGAAGTGGAACTGGAACTGGAGCGGGAAAGGGAACGCGAGCTGAGCGAGCTTTTGGCTGGCACACAGCTTGGCGATGTCTCTAAGAAGGTAGGCAGCAGCAGCCGCAGGCAGCGCTGCAGCAGCAACAACGACGGCGACAATGACGGCGACGGCAGCGTCACAAATATATAGAAAATCTCAATTAAGATAAAAGACACACACTTTTTAGCAAGTGTCTGGCTACCTGGCTACTGGTCAGAGAGATACAGATAAAGATAGATAGGTAGAGAGAAGGAGGCAGGTTGGAAGAGTTAGGTGCGGGAGGGGGAGGGGGAGGGGGGATAAGGTGCTTGCATGTGTGATCTGTACAATATATTCAGTTGTTGTCTTATAATAATTCTAATTTGTAAGTAGCCAAGAGGATAATCATCAGTAATTCTAATCGAAAAATTACGATAATGCCAGGGCAATTATAATTGATTGAATTTTATTTAAAATTGTGGATTTCTAAGAGTTTTGGCATACGATACAAATAACAAGAAATTCTTGTTTTAGTTTTCTAAATTAAAGTTTCCGGTTCTTTAAATTTATATGCAACATTTAATTTCCCGCTGGTCGCTTTATGTAGGGGTAATTTTTTTTTTTTATGATAAATTTTTAAGTAGTATGTATAGAGAAAGAGTGACAGAGAGGAGAGAGAGAGAAAGAGAGATGTTGATCAAGAGAGAAAGACGGACAGTGCTCGAGATATTAGAGTTAGGGAGAACTGGAGCGAAGTGGGGTGTGGCATATGTTGGTGGCACAAGTGTGTGCGGGTAATTAATTTGGCCCTTATCTTATCGCCATGTGAAATTCCATTGCCGCGAAACGTACTAGTTCGAGCCGTTTTTTTTTCATTTTCAGTATTCTTTTTTTTTTGTTTTCAATTCGGTTTTGTTTTTCCTTTTTGTATCTTATGACTTTCCGACGACAAATGATGATGTTGAAAGCGGATGCGCTGATAAAAACGTTGTGTCCCAGACTTCAAATATATATATATATGTATATTTACAGTTGTGCTATCACAAACACACACACACACACACTCACACACATTCGCCAAGACAGACAGACGCACATCAACACGATGGACGCTTATCTTAGTGAATTACTCTGTATTTTTATAGTATTATAGATATATATATATATATTTATATATATATATACATATTCTTATTTTTTTTCTTCATACTTTTATATATATATATATCTATTAACATATATATCCAACAATATTGACAGCAGTTAAAACAACGACAACAGCAAAAACTATAGAAATTTGTTAAGTAAATAAAATATGTAATAAAATCATAATATAAATATTAAACAAACTGTGCGCATGCGTTTATATATATATATATACACACTATATATGTATATAATACTATGCGCTTATCTGGGCTTTACTCTATTATTATCTATATAAGTTTATCTATATCTGTGGCCTTTTTTATGTGCCCCCGCTGATGAAATTCGAGCGTACTGTGCGTGTCTCATATATATATATATATATATATAAATATATATATGTATGCTCATGCATCATTAACCCTTAGATAACAACTCTCCCTGTATTGTCATATTCGGTTTTGAACTAGGCCCATTCGGGCCATAAATACAAACATCCGCAGAGATATCTCAGACTGCCTACGTGCATAATGAGCTATTCCCAAATTGCATGTTGCTCACGAGTTCGGATTGGGAATTCGGCCTAATTTCTGCAAGTGTAATTCTACAATTCTTGAGCTATTAATCTATTTACAGCCTTTGTTCTTAAAGCAAATCTTTCAATACGTGGCCTTTTTCAGTACACAAATAGCATAATTGCCAAGGTCGCAGTTCCTAAATAAATTATTATTTTTGGATTCCGGAGACCGAATGCTATCCTAGATAAATAACGGAATTAACGAATATCAAAAATAGTTGGGATTTCACAGCTTAACTTAAGTTTTATTATTAAGTTTTTCCATTTGTTGTGTTTCAGTTAATTTGTAATTGTAAAGTTTTTCTGGAAATTTTATTTATTTAATTTTGATTCATTTTGAATCGTAAATTGAATTTATCGTTGCTCTGAAGTTGAATTCTGTGTTTCTGCGAATCGGTTCATCTTGCTAATCAGCTCCTAAATACGTATTCAATTAATGTAAAATTCTTTATCTGGCATTAAGATTACGAATATATAATGTGTAATATGTATTTAAATTTATGAATGTATTCATGAATGCATTCGAACTGAGAGCTGAACAAATTTGCCTTATCATCTTTTTCCGCTGCCCCCATTCGTATAATTCACTAAAATCTGGTCTTTTATTACATAAATGAACGTCATAGTTATTTTTATAATACGCAGTTTTAAAAGTCTTTTAAGCTTGAGATTGGAGCCCCATTCGATATAAACGGATTTATTTTGCTTTACTTTTTCCAGTCGACTGTTCTCATTGCGATTATATTTTTTTTAGATAGCCAAATTTCCCGAAAACTAAATGCGAAATGTTTTTCCAGAAATTCTGTCAAAGTGATAAACAAGTACCATAGAATTTCAGTAGATGTGTATCATCTATCAGCTGATGTTTATTTACTTGACATATATATATATATATATATATTTTTATTTTTTTTTTTTACTTTTCTCATTTTATGGACCCATGAAATCTCAGAGACTGGCGCACAATTTGCACCCACAATTACTGATATAAAGTTAGACAAAGACAAGGAAGGAGAGAGAGAGAGTGAGCGAGATAGTGATATTTTTGCATTCCATTTTGAAGATGCTGTCCCACTGTCTGTCTTTTTGTCTGTCTTTTTGTCTGTCTGTTTTTCTAGCTGTATGTTTGCCTCTAGAAATTGTGACGTGGGCTGCGTGGAGCATTCAGATTTTGATTACTTTAGATAAAGATTGCTCGCCTCTGTTTGTATGTGTGTGTGTGTGTGTGTCAAGGCAGCGTGCGCTGTGACGTCACTGGTGTCACCGATTTGACTTATGAAATACGGTCTCCAGTCGCGTTATTAATAATGGCATATCTTGGGTCTAGCCCAGGGCCCCAAAATCATAAAACTTTATAGCAAACAAACAAATCACAAACCAAAAAAAAAATAGATAAAGCCGACCTTGATATACTCTTGCAAGCACATGGAAAAACTTTGGTTTTTACGAATTTTTAGTGTCAAATAATAAATTAAAAACACAAATTAAAACTAGATTCAAGTTGGTTCTCCCTAAAATATAAAAACATAATAATTTAAATTAAAGATTATATTATTATTTTTTTGGCTTGCTCAATTTTACACATGATTTAAGAATATATTCTAATATTTAAGTTTAATCGTTTATATCAAATAAATTTAAGAATTTATTTTTAGTGAATAATAATTTGTGATTTGTTATTCTTGTTGATTAGGCATTTTTGCGGTATACTTGTAAGCCACAAAAAAAAAAAATGAATGGCAATATTCAAAGTTTTGAAAAGAAAGCGAAAACGCTTTGAAGTTCCGATAAAGCAATTCAAAAACAACTTTGTTGATTACTTCGAAAGAATCATTTTCAACAACAGGCATGAGTATTTCATCGGAATGTGATGGAGGATTTCTTAGTAAAAGTGGATATGCTACAATAAGCATTCCATTCGACTTTACCTAGTAATTAATAGACCATATTGGATAAGTTTCCACAATCAAGAAAAGGACGAAAGGAGTGAAATATATAACAACTTTTAATAACCTAGGCAAGGTAAAAATTCTCGAAACCTTTCGGACTCCGTTACAGTTTCTTAGGTAATCCATTTAAACGAGAAAGTGGATCAGGCAATGAATATAATAATAAATATAATAAATGCCAGATTCGAATTCCTTATGAGATTCACTCAAAAACTGCAGATCCGAAAACAGTTTTGCCCAAAAACCCGTTCAAAATACGTTATAAACTGTTCAGCTGTCAAAATTTGGTCAAAACTGAATCCGATTTGTTTTCATGTTTGATTTGGTCAGTGAAGCTGGCTCAAATTGATGGCAATCGTTTTGGCAACGAGACTCTTTCACATATTTTATATAAAACTTTAATGTTTGTTAGGTTTTTTCGAGTGTATGTGTGTGTGTGTGTGTGTGTGTGTGAGAGGGGTGTTTAATCTTAATCTGAGCGCATATATCATCGAAATGTGTTCATAATTCATCAGTTGTGTGACATGGAAATTTTGCTTTCTGACGTTGGCACAAAGCGATCATTTTAATGACGATGATGATGATGACGATGATGATCATGACCATGACCATGACGACCATGATGATAGTAATGATGTGTCGTATAATGCTCATCATTATAATTGGTTAATAGTCGGTTTTGTTGCTTTTGTTTGGGGCTGCTGCATTTTCATTGTTTATTTTCACATATATTTTTTTATTTATATTTATTTTATTTATTTTTCATGGGATTTATTGTCGCTGCCATCCGTCGGTTGAACAGGCCATAGTTGTGACAAGCGCAGTCGGCTCCGGCATATCTAATCAGCAAGCCGCCGGCGTCAATGTCGACGTCGACGTCGACGTCAACGTCGGCGTTGGCGTCGACGTCAGCGCTAGACTTGGGGTTGGGGGTGGCTTGCTGGCTTGCTGGCCTGCTTGGTTGGCGTGCTTTGAATTATGACGCCCACTAATGGCGCGAGAAATCGATTAAGTTGATTGGGACAATGGCTGTGCTTGCCAGTAGGGCAGGTTGTGGGGGAGAGAATGTGTGTGTGTGTGTATAGCGGGTCTCCGTTTCAGACTCCATTTTGAACGGGGAGCACAGCCTCTGACGGCGATTGCGTTTATTTCCATTGACGTCAGCGGCGGCCCCATCAGCAACAACCACCGTGTGATCGTCAAAATAATTACATGATCGAGCGTCACTGTAAGCCACTAAAAAATAAACAACAGCAGCAACAACAGCAACAACAACAGCAACAACAACAGCAGCAACAACAGCAAAAGCAAAAAATAAAGCAATGCCAAAGCAAATAAATAATATCGAAAACCGCAAGTCAAAATTGGATAAGGAAATCAGCAAGAAACAGCAACAACAACAACAACAACAACCAGAAAGAAAAGAAACATTCTTGGTTATTCGCTGTGTGCAATTTGCGTCATTTGCCCTTGTTGCTGCTGCTGTTGCTCCTCCTGTTGTTGCTGTTCCTGTTGCTGTTGTTGTTGCTGTTGTTGTTGCTGCTGCTGTTACTATTGTTGCCGTTGCTGTTGTTGCTCCTCTTGTTGCTTTTGCTGCTCCTCCTGTTGTTGCTGCTGCTGTTACTATTGTTGTTGCTGCTGTTGTTGCTGCTTTTGCTGCTGCTGCTGTTACTGTTGCTGCTGTTGTTGCTCCTCGTTTTGCTCTTTTTATACCCCTACAACTGAACTAGAAAATCATCGATCTCATAATTTTTTTAGCTTATCTAAAGCATTGTCTTTTGGTCGACTATAATCTTAAAAGATTTAAGCAAGTAATATCCATGGATAGGAAAAGGATTAGCAAACTTAGCCCGTCTACAGACAGCTACCAATCCAAATTGGTAATATGTAGGAGCAATCAAATTAGGCTTTGTGAAGATGAGGAGGAGGAGGAGGAGTCCTCAACTCACAATCCCAGCAAAAGATGCAGCATTCCAGCGATGCATGCTATGAGTTTCAATGAGCCACCACAGATGGAGCTGGGATTGATGGAGGAGCTATAAGCTCAGAAGGGGGCACAATAGATCTAGATAGGTCGCAGTGCAGAAAACCCTCAATTTATATATATATATATGAAGTTTGTATACCCAAACAATAAGAACGATTGCAATCAATATTTTACCTTTTATTATTATTATTTGATACATCAACTCAGTTTGGGTTCAATTGTTGTTCTCAGTGTAGAAGATAAAGGAGTGGTTCAAAGCATAGTTTTGGGAATAGTTCAAGATATACTTCTAGGTGCAGTTGCAGGTTCAAGATGCGGTTCATTTGTTGCAAGTTGTTGCAGTTTCAACCTGATTTTCTCATTTGAAAAGAATTCAAATATTTATCAAAGTTGTTAATAAATTAATTGGCTTTGCTCGAATGCATTTTTTTTTTTAACTGTGTCCAGTTTCCAGTGAATCGATTGACTTCAAGTCCAGTTCTGGTCACCGGCGGATCAAATGCAATGCAAGTTGCAAGTTGCAAGCTGCAAGTTGTGTGCAGATTGTCGCCAGCATATTTGTCATTCCAATGGCCCCTCGTTGCAAGCTGCTGGCTGCTGGCTGCTGGCTACTTGCTGCAAGCTGCAAGCTGCAAGCTGTGCTTTTCCCACTTCCTTTGCCGCACTTTCTGCAGCTGTTGTGGCAGCTGCTGTTTTTGCTGTTGCTGCTCCGATTGCCTTAAAGGTTATGTCGCCTGTCACCCGACACCCAAACACAACGACGACAATTTCAGCAGCAACACAACAAACAACAAACAACAAACCACAACAACAACAACTTACAATCGGCACTGAGGTGCATGCAACACGGGCCCGCGCAATCTACACTCTGCTGTGGACTGTTTCTACACTGTGCCAAAAAGTTGTTTTACTGTTGTAACTGTAAAAAGTCGTCATTAACTTTAAGCCAATTATAAGAAATGCAATATTTTAATGGTTTAAATTAAATGAAAAAACCCGTTTTCAAGAAAAAAAAAAACCGTAATTTAATAAAAATTGTCAGTTGCAGTGTTAAATTTCGCACTGTGTAAATTGGAAATTACGGCGACAACATTTTGTGGCATGCCACAAAGCAGACACTGTAACAGACAGACGCAAACACGGCACAGCAATAAAAAGGGGGAGGGTGGAGGGTGGAGAAAGAGAGATAGAGGGAGAGAAACACAGGAAATGCGCAACGTGTTTCCCAATCGAGAATATTATCATTTGCCAGTTGGGCGCCAGTACAGTGAACACTGCCTATTAGAACAAAAAAAAAACCTTTCAAGGCAAAGCTAAATTTGAAATACTCTTTTCCAAGTAACAACAAAAGTTATTTTGTGATTGACCAAAATAAATTCAAATAATTGAAAAAGATTTAAAAGATTTTATCGCAACTCATCCAATATTTTTTTTATATTTATTGTGCCATTATAAGATATAACTGTTTACATTATATTATGTTAAATAAATGACTCAATATACTAAAATAAAAAAACATCAATTATAAATATACATATTAAAAATAAATATAAATTGCTGTCATTTACTTTAACTGTTAAATATTAAAATTCACATAAATAAAATAAAATTTTCATAAAATTTATATTTATTTTAATTATTAACTATTAATTTTTAACTCGAATATTTTTATTGAATTCAAGTAACACAAATATTTTAAAAGTGTTCAAAAATTTGTCGCTGCTGAAAAAAAAAGAAAAAAAGAAAAAAGAAATTGTTAGTTCTTTGGAAATTTGAGACACAAGCAAGAATAATTTGATCAAACAGCTGATTGAGAAAACTTGTTATAAATAATAAAATACACAAAACACAAATACCACTGATAAGATTAGATAACAATAATTTCTGATTAATATGTAAAGAATAACGCCAAGAAAAATCAGCAATACAAAATTTTAGATCGATTACAAAACCAAAAAAAAAAAAAACAAACAGAGGGGAAAAAATAAAGAAAAATTACTGGAAATTTGTATGGCAAACGTTTAGTATGAGATCAATTTTCAGACAACAATTACCGCTATTACTGTTAATGTTGTGTGTGTGTGTGGTGTGTGTGTGGTGTGTTTGTGGTGTGTGTGCTTGAAGTGATCTAAAGTTTCCGATAGTCGCGCTCATTTCTTATGTATCGCTTTGTATCTGTTGCATGTGGCCAGTGGACAGTCGATATCTATGACAGCTATGAGCTATGAGCCCCACAATCCCTGAGTGTGTTGTGTGCGTCTGGGCGTGCCTCGGTGCTGTTGCCTAGATTCCTATTTGGGTGCCTCAAATCCAGCATTGCCTGCTGCTTATCGGGTCGCCACATCTTCCTTACTTCATAAAACACTTAAACGAAGTTTTTCTCTTTCTCTTTCTCTCTCTCTCCCTCTCTCTCTGCACAGGCATGACTTAGAGATGGTTGGCGGCGGGGGGTGTTCTGTCGGGGCTAGGGGCACAGGCGTCAAGTGGGCAATTAATACCATACAAATATTGTGACAGGCCGCCACAGCGCCTGTCATAAAGTTAGCTGGCCCCAAAATGATCGCCCGGCAAAACAACAAAACAAACAAAACAAAAAAAAAAAAAAACAGAAAAATATATAAATAAAAAAGAAATGAAAAGAATTGAGAAAAAAGAAAACGTCGGAACCATTATGCAAATCAAATGCATGCCAGCGCAATTTGCCGATGCAATTAGCAGTCTTGTTAAGGATCGCGACACGATCCTCACCCAAGACAAAACCAAGGCAACCCAACCAGGCAGCCAGGCAGGCGGCAGGCAGGCGGCAGGCAGGCGGCAGGCAGGCGGCAGGCAGGCGGCAGGCAGGCGGCAGGCAGCTCCTCTGACAAATGTCGCAAGGCTTTTCATGTTTCAATCAGCGCCATTATTCAATCATGTTGTCGTCGTCGCTGTTGCTGTTGATCAGCGCCTGGGATTAAGCTGAGTGGGGGATGAGACTCACATTTAACACACACATATATATATATATATATATATATATATATATACATAGAGAGAGAGAGAGAGAGAGAGAGAGAGAGACAGAGCGCTGTTTATACCCTTGCCCAACTTAAATTCATTAAAAATACAATTTTTTTTAAATTTCTACTGATTTATTAAGAAGTGATTTATATATATTACAGAGCTCCCAATTTTGATTAGCATAATTACTTAAATTCATTAAACATTTTTGGAAAAAAATTGCGAATGATTTACTAGCAAGTGATTTATATATATATATATATATATATATATATATATGACAGAGCTCCAAATTTTAATTAGCATAATTATTAAAATTCATTAAAATAAGCCAAAATACAAATTAAAAATTGCGAATGGTTATTAACAAGTGATTTATATATATATATATATATATATATATATACATTTATATATGTTTTACAGAGCTACAAATTTGAATGATCATAATTACTTGAGAATTTGAGCTATCATCTAAATTTTTTTGATTAATGTTTACTAAAATTTATTATAATTAACAAAAAAATTAAATAAAAAATTGCAACTGCTTATTAGCAAGTATATATATATTACAGTTCTCCAAATTTTAATTAGCATAAATACTTAAATTCATTTAAAAACAAAAAATTTTTTAAAAAATTGCGGCAGTTTATTAGCAAATGATTTATATATTTATATATATAACAGTTCTACAAATTTTAATTATCATAATGACTTGAGAATTGGCTGTCATCTAAAGTTGCACAAATTTTGAATAATATTTGCTAATATTTATAATATATATTCAAATCTATTCAACTTTGCATAAATTTAACTAATTAGATCAAAATGACTAGTTTTGGCAGGCAGCACAAATCATTAAAAAAAAAACCCAACAAATCCAAGCTGTAAATTGGAACTGTTTTATTGCTTAACATTCTGGCTTTTTTATAGCTAAAAATCTTAAGGGTATCATTGTAAGCCCAGCCGGGGCTTATTTTACATTTTTCCTATTTTTTCTGCTATTTATCCTGTGCTGTTGGGATCGGAGATGTCTTCTTTAATGCATACAAATTGTATATGTATATAATACATATATATATATATATATATATATACATACTTATATATATGTGCAAGGGTATCGAGGAGGCATCGCTTGGTGTTCGTTTCGGTTCGGCTGGCATCTTCGGCTGCTCCTCGGGCTGGCAACGATCGCTGTTGGCAATCGGCTGGAAGCTTTACTTGAGGCTGCCCGCCAAGCGTTCAGTTCAGTTGCTCGTGCGCCGTTCCAAAGTCAACAAGCGACCGATCGTTCGCCAACCGTGTGCGTCGCGCGCGAACTCACGTCTCTCGCTAACACACACACACATTCTCTATCGCACACCACTTGCAAGCTGTGCGCGCATTCCGATTTCTTTTAAAATTTGTAGTTGCAAATCAATAAAAAAGAAAAAAAAAAAAAACAATAATTCATTATTATTATTATTTATTTATTTACTCATTTTTGTTGTTGTTGTTGTTTTTATATATTTTTTTTGAATGTTTATTGTTTGTGTTTGTTTTGTCAGCATAATTGTTTTGTGTGAACGAGCACTGCCAGCGCAGTCAGCAAGCCAAGTGAGTAAAAAAGTAAAAAAAATTAAATTTAAAAAAAAAGAAAACTAAAAACAACATCAGCAACAACAGCAAAAGCTATACGATTTTTTTTTGGCTGTTTGTTTGTTTGCTTGTTTGTTTGTTTTGTTAGCTTGAAAAACGCTGCGGCCCCAAATTGATTTTGTTGATTCTGCTTGTTAATTAAAAGTTATTTTTCCAGCGATTTATTAATTTGCAGTGTACACCCAACTAAAAGCCAGCCAGCTGGCCGATATATATAAGCATATATATATATATATAATAGCTATAATTTAAATGATACACTGCAACTGTGTATTGAAATGGTTTTTATTTAATGGTTTTTGGTTAGGTAATTGATTTTACTGCCGCTTTATCTCAGCAAATTATCACTTGCAAGCTAATAGATACATTTGTTGCGCCTTCAGATACTTTATTTATTTATGTATTTATGTAATCTGTAAACTATTTTTGGCTATCGTGTTATCTTGTTATTGAATTGATAAATTGGCTAACAGCTATTGTGATTTTTCAATTCATAGATACTTTTCGCCTACTTTTCAGAGATACTTTCATTTAAGATTCCAATGAATCCAATAAGCCAATGACTTCAAAACTTATTATTTGACGGATGCAGCTCATAAATATTACAGTTTTGAAGCTTTCTAACACATATTAATTACAGTTAACCGTCAGATACTTTTCGCTCCATTAGATACTTTCCCTCCATTAGATACTTTTCGCTAACACTTCGCTTTTACTGATTTTCTCAATTTACATTTGAATGATTCTTACATTATTTTTAGCTATTTCATATTTACAGCTATGCACATAAAAATAATATCTTTAAAAATATGATTATTTTCATAATTTTAACAGGTTTCATTTGCGTTTTGTCTGAGTTTGGAAGAAGTCTGATTTTTTTTAAGTGCGATGCTTTTTCATATAAAATATATCAGATTTTCACAAAATTAACGAAATAATTAAATACTAGCAAAGATATTGGAATGCATTATGACGTTTTTTTAAATGTTAAAATTGCTTTTAAAAAAAAACTTTAATTTAATGGTTTAATTTCGCTTATATTTTACAGATACTTTTTATTTCTTCAGTAATGATTTTAATTTTGAAGTTGCAGTATATAAATATATTTATTTATGTATTATAAAAAAGAAAATATATTCCTTAAAAGTAATTTCATGTTATTTAAATATTTGTCAATTCGAATCAAAACTTTTTATCAATCAGCGAGTTAGGTTTATTGAGTCAAAACATAATAAGAATAATTATTAATATTTTAATAAGCATTGAAATCAATTAAAAATTTAAAAAAAAATAATTTTATCAGATTTTTTTTAGATACTTTTGTTCTGGCAGTAACTTATATATATATATATATATATATATCTATGCAATCAAAATATGTCTTGGGGATTTGCCAAAACATACAAAAATTGTAAAACACTTTGAATTACAACTTGTAGAGTCAAGAGTCAAATTTAAGACTCGGCGATAAATTCTGAAATTCCAGCTAGTTGAAGATATAGTTGGGGAACTTGCAGCTTAGTGCTGTGGCAAGCAGGGGAAGAACGCAACATTTCTAAGTGAAAGATACAGGTTTGGTCAGCACTTAAAGATACTTTTCGTATCTGTATGCCACGCAAACGGATTGACCCCTGCAAACGTGGACGGGCAACTTGGCCACTGGCAACTTGGCCACTGGCAACTACCATAAACAGCAGCAGCGGCTGCAGTTGCAGTTGCAGTTGCGCTTTTATGGCCACTAAGCAAAACCTGGAAGCAGGCAGCTGGTGGCAGTTTGTGCTACACTCAGCGAAATGATTGCCTTGAACTTAAGCTCAACTTATTTAATTTTCTTAACTTGCTTTGTGAAATCTAAAAAAAAAAAGAACAAAGCTAAATTTTGAATTTCCAAATTCTTATTTTAGAAAGACTGTTTTTTTTAGCAACTAGTTTTGACGGCCATTTTAGATTTAATTTTTTTTTTCACTGCACTGCAGTTACAGCAGTGGGCTGAGGCTGCCACATTGTCGCTTGCCACATTAATCATTGCGGGGCCAGCGATAAACTTTGACATCGATGCGTGCAGCAGAAGCGGCGGCAGCAGCCAAATGAAGCGATCTTCATAAATCAAAAGCAGCTAACTGGCCAAAGCGCTGACTTCCAGCCACATCAGCCAAACGGGTAACAGCCAACGGCCAACAGCCCCCAGTTTTTAGCCTACTGTTTGCAACCACCACCCCCCCCCCCCCCCCCAACAAGCAGTTGCCACCAAGTTAGCAAGTACCAAGTGCGATCGGCTGCTTATTTGATTTATCGGCCTGGCCAGCGGTCGCCAACAAGTTAATTGAAAACGAGGCGTGACAGTGAAATTTGCCGCCGCACGCCACGCTTACATTTGTGGGTGTTGCAAGTTGTGGTGGTGGTCGAGGTGGGGGCTGTCTCTTGCCACTTTACTGGTTAGCCAGTCGGGCAGTTTGCCAGTTGGCCAGTTTCAATTTTTCACCATTTTTCCAAATGCGCCACTAAACTGACAGATTTGGCCATAATAAAAAATGACAAACCAAAAAAAAATTCATGCAGCAGCCGCAGCCGCAGCCGGCCGGCTTGCTTGGCCGGCAAAATAAGTTGCCAACTTTAATTTATTGTGACATAACGGTATAATCTGACATAAATTATTGATAAGACGCCCGACCATAAAAGTACAAGACAGTTGGCTTATGCAACAACAACAACAACAACTGCAACAACAACAACAAACACAAAAATCAAAGCAAAAAACAGCAATGGAAATCAAATAAATGCCTCATCCAAGTCGACGTTCAGTTGCTCTTCTATCATAAAATTAAAAAAAAAAAAAAAATAAAAAAAAAATAGACAGTGTTCTAGTCGGGAGTGCTCTACTAAGCGATAAGCTCAACACAGCTGTTAAATCTTTTTATAATCTCTACGTGTTTCTGCATACGAAAATGTTCGCAAGTTTTTAAAGGCAAATTAAAAAAAAATCTAAATATTGATAACTAAAGTTGATAATTTGTCAAGGTAAATTATATATCAATTTGGATAGCGGCTGATATTTATCAATCAGAGATTATGGTCGATCATAAAAAATATTTATAACAAAAACTGATATTACAAATTGCTTTATCTGATATCTGTTTGCTTCAGATCGGGTCGAGAATACATTTATATATATCTTTGCACAACTTGTTTTTTACCCCTTCAAGGGAATTATGGCTAATACTTCCTGAAAATCGAGAAATATGATTAGAAAAAAAAACTAGATTGATTTATTATTGAACACGAACAGCATCGATAACTTTTAACGATCAACGAAATGTGATCGTCCATTGAACAATATTTTATGTTTTTAGATATTGATCAGCACGAGAAAAATAAAAAGCCAGCCATAAATTGACCAGTAAAGTAGAAACCGATCAGCTCAAATGCCTTCAAGATTAATGATGACAATAGTCGTAATAATTATGAATATGATGTGATATTTAAGCGAACTATTTGAACGATCTGCTATTCTATATATATATATATATATATATATATATATACAACGACTAATGATCGCTCTTTGATCAACATGATTAAAGCTGATGAAAACAAAACAAATTTATGAAAATAAGACAAAAAAAATGTTCTATGAATAAAAAATCGAAGGTTTTATAAATTTGAAGCGATAATCAAACCATTGCTAAGAACTCGACTCAAATAAGATCGAAGTTAAATTTAAAATATTTACAATCAGCATTCAATCTGGGAGTTGAGCTGATATCTTTTTGATATATATATATATATATATATATATATATATATGGTCATCTTAGTTTGTGGTCAGGGTATAACAACAATTTCTGCTTATAAATCATTCGATTAACAAAAACAACAACTGCAACAACAACAACAACAACTACCTGTCTGGCTGGCTGCTTGCAACAAGCTGTGCTGTGGCAAAGTGTCTTTCTTGGATCTATTATTTGACTTTTATGTGCGCATAAGTGCGGCAATATGACGACGACGACGACGACTGCAACTGAGACGGTCGTTGCCAACTGCGTGCAACATAAAGGCCAGCTACAAAAAAAAAAAAGCCTGGCCAGAGTTGCAAGCAGCCAGTTTCGTGGCACCAACTTTTGGACGAGTTTACGCAGCCAATTGAAGTTGCAACTGAATACGTGCAACCAAGCAACTAGCAACTAAGCAACTCTGCAACTTGGCAACTGTGCAACTCCAGATTTTTATTAATGAACAAATAATTTTGATCAGCTGCAAATTACACACACATATATATATTTATATATATATATATACATATATACATATATACGTATATACATATATACATATATAAATATATACATATATACATATATATAGATACATCTATATTCATATAGTTATCTAACCCAAACAGAAACTGAAATTTTAACTGCGATAAGATGCGACAAACAACAAATTGTTGAATGCGCCAAAATATTAAAAGAAAAATACAAGTCGAATGCTCAAGTCGAGTCAGTCGAGTTATCCACTATATAATAAAAGCTATATCTTTAAACTTGTGACTTTTATTGTCATCGTTAATCGATTTGTATTGGTGTTCACAAAACGGATAAAATTATTTGATTATAATTAATTTTATTATAGTCTCATTTAACTTTGTGAATAAATGGATTTGAGACTATATATATATATTCTTTATTTACTCTTTAAATATATGTCGCAGTGCAGAAGAATCCAATTTTAATAATAATAGTATTTGAATATACTGCAAAAAAAAAATAGAAATTAAATTTGCTACATAAATAGTTTATTACTTTCTCTTAAGTTTTTTTTTATATTTAATTAAAAAAAACTCCGAAAAATTCGAAACAATTTTTAAGATTTGAATACAATTAATGCGCTGAACGCATTGAAAATGTTTTTTTATATATACTATAGAAAAAAAGGGAGAAATTTAAATATATTTAAATATTCTTTAATTGCTATTGTTGCTTCAACTTTAATTTTAATACCTTGTTTTTTTTTTGGTTGTCTAATTGCAGGTATGTTGCACTTTGGGCGTGGTTAAAGTGAAGAGCGAACACTGAGCAAAACAAAAGACTTAAGCAAAAAACTTGCGGCAGGCACCAAAAAAAAAAGGGACCTGGCCGCCACATTGTGTGGCCGTGTTTATTGTTTTCCATCGGTGCGCGTTTAAAGCGTTTTTGGGGTGCTCCCAAATGGCGTTGTTTCCCTCCTCGTCGCGTCCGCGCACGCTTATGGAGCAGCTGCTGGCGCGCAAAATCGAAGCAGCGGCCGCAGCCGGCAGTGGGGCCGGCAGTTCGGCCAGTGCTGCTTCCGGTTCAAGCTCCATGCCGCTGCCATCGTCCGCGTCCGCAGCTTCTGCTGCTGCTGCTGCCGCCGGCAGCGGCGCTGCTTCTATTGCAAACCGACTGCGTCGCACCGATTCGCTGGACTCGACGAGCAGCCTGGGCTCACTGGCATTTGGCGAGGATGTCTGCCGCTGCGACGACTGTCTGCTGGGCATTGTCGATCTGTACGTGATCAGCGCTGCCGAGGCGGCCAAGAAGAAGGTAGGTGGCGCAGTTTGCGTGCAGTTAACGCAGCCGTTTCACACTCATTAGCTTTAGTCGAAAGCTCTCGACTGGTTTGCAACTCGACTAAAACGATCAATTGAAATGAAAGCTTTGTAATTAAAGTTTTTTAGTTTTTTTTTATTGCTGGTACGCGCGCTAGCTTCGCAGCCGCGCCAGCAGCAGCAGCATTTGATAGCTTTGGTCAAGACTGCTTCGGTCTCAGTTTCAGCGTTGTTGTTGTCGCATTGAATTATTATTGAACTGTTGGACCGGTCCGCAAACTGCCATCGTTTTCGCCAACACCGACGCAGATGTTGATGCCGATGCCATTGACGTCACAGGCTTTATGATGATGAGACGTACGAATCGACGCTCACGCGCTTGGCCTTACCTGCGCGCTCACGAGAGATAATAAGAGCGCATTGAGCGCGGCAACAGCAATAACAGAAACAGTAACAGCAGCAAAAGCAGCAACTTTTACAGCGCAGCTCATGCGTTAAATACATACTATTGTTGTTGTAGTATGAAAGTTACAGCAAGATAGGGGAAATATCATTACAAAAAAAGTATTAAATCTGGAATGCAATACGAGAGGTAGAGTTGAGCAAAAAGGAGGAAAAAATATAATAAATGGAGAAAGTGCAGATTTAAAAAGCACACTTATGTACATTGAATATATATATATATATATATATATATATATGTATATAGAGTGCAATACTAGTCCAAATCAATTCAGCAAATAATAAGCCGACTTGCCCAGTAATCACACCAACCCAGTGAAATTCCAAGACGCTCTTCGCTGATTTCTCTAAAGCTTTAACACACTTTAGCTTGTATCCTTTCAGTTACGTTCATTCTGACGATTACGCACTCGCATTCGCACTCTATCTCTCCCTCTCTGTGTTTCGCCCGCTCTGCAACTATATACGTCACTGACCTATAGATAAACAATTAAGCTCGCTGAGCAAGTGTAATATGAGCTTTGCCCAATGGCAAGCTTTGTATTTACACTGTTCGTGTATGTTCCCTTTGTAGCAACGCAGTCATCTGATCCACTCTCGCTCTCACTCTAGATTTCTTTCTCTCTGCTCACTGCTTGCTTACTTTTATTGTTATCAGCTGCGCAAGTCCATTTGAGGTGAGGACTTCGCAATGTTATTGAATATCTGCTGACGATGTCGACGACTGCGTTACGTCGCTGCTCATCGCGGACGTTGCGTTGCGTCGCTTCGCATAATATTGCGGTTGGAGCAGTGGCTCTGTCTCGGTGTGTTTGTGTCCCCCAACCAGTTGAGCTTTCGCAGCGATCGCGTGCGGCTGGGCTCCGTGTCTTTGCATCTGCCACTGTTAATTGGCCACAGCTACAGCTACTGTCTGCTACTGCCTCTGTTACTGTTACGCTGTCAACAAATTTCCCTGTCGTCGCCGCGTGTTTTCTTTTGTTTTGTTTGTTTGTTTTCTTTTTTCTTTTTTGATTTAAGCCAATGTCAGGCCCGCGTCACAACTCAAACAGAAACAGTAACTACAGCATTAACAACCACAACAATAATAACAAAAGAAAATAAATATTATAATACCAATAAACGAAACAAGAACAACTACATTCAATAAAAACAATAACTTAAGCAGAGCTGTTTTTGACGCTTGCTGCTGCTTGTGTTTGTTGTTCCAAAAAAACAAATATTCCGAAAACAAAAAACTGAAACAAAAAAATTTTGTTTAATTTTGCCTCGGCTCGCGTATTTATGTGTTTTCATTTTGTCTTCTTATTTTACTGTTTGTTTTTTTTTTTGTAAGTGTGCGTGTGTGTTTTTTTTCCACTTGGCTTTTACATACATACATACATACATAAATACAAGTATGAATGTATGTATGTAGTTGCACATCTCTTCTTGTTGCTGCTTGTTTAATATAAAAGCTTGCGCGCTGACAACTTTTATGTCGTTTCCTGCTGGAAATGCTGGAAATGCTGAAAATACTGTAAATGCTGGAAATGCTGATCGCTGCTGCAACTTACGCAGTTGGTTTGTTAGTTTGTTGGTGTTCTGCTGCTGCTGCTGCTTTCTCATCTGTTGCTGCTAGTTTAAAATGTGTTAATTGAATCACGCGCCAAGGCCACGCTTGCCAAAAAAAGAAATAAAAAAAGGCGTGGGGGTTGCTGATAGCAGGGGTAGGGAAGGGTGTGGCTGTAATTTGGCGCTGCAATGAAATTCATTTAAGTTTGCCTAAACATTTCAAAGAATGCTACGCACTTTGTATGTGAGGTGTAGGGCGATGTGTGTATGTGTGTGTGTGTGTGTGTGCAGCTATTGTAAATTATATAATAAAAGACGGGATCGTTTTTTTGAGCTGTTGTCGCATGTTTTATTCAACAATTTCATTTGCATCAATTTGGCAATTGAAGCTCATTTAGCTCCAGCGCTCCCAAAAATGATCGACCCATGTCCAGATACTTCAAGCACAAACACACACACACACACAGCCCGCATCACACGTCCCTCTTTGACACTCGCTTGCCGCCATAATTGGCATCAATCGTTCAATACACATCCGCTCTGATCGCTCCACGAAACCAAATCAAACCAAGCCAAGCCAAATCAAACCAAGCCAAGCCAAGCCAACCACCCATTCAACCACCCACCTACACGATGACGTTCAACGAGCTGCCCACTGATCTCCACTTCTCTTTCTCTCTCTCTCTCTCTCTCTCTCTCTCTCCCTCTCTCTCTCTCTCCCTCTCTCTCTCTTTCTCTCTCTTTCTACACACTCCCAGGTCATTCCCTCTTCCTCTCCCTGTACCCAGTCGCATTTTGTGCGTCAATAGCGACGCAATCAAAATAGAAAAAAAAATAGTGTTTACTTTATTAATTTTAAGCTTTCGGCAGTTAAAAAACAACACCAAACACACACACACACATACACTGGCACACATATTCGTACATAGAGAAAAAAATGAAAAAAATTTAATAGTAGCTTTGTTTTTTTTTTATATTTTTATCATTGTTATGCGGCATGAATGCCGCACATTAAGCGGGGGTTGCTGGATCAGGGTTGGAAGGGAAGCGGAGAGAGCCAGGTGAGGTGGGTGGGGTGGGGTGTGATGGGGTGGGGTGGCTGTTAGGCAGCAGCACTAGCAGCAGCAAGAGGAATGCTGGGATCGTTAGAGCTCTGACGTTTCGTACCGCTCCACACCCAGACATATCCATTTGCACACGATTATCTAGATACATTTGTATACCTGTGTAGATACAACCTATAGTTTTGTGCCTCCAACTATGTACATACAGTTAGATATATATATATATATATAGGCATATCTAGGCGTATATCGAACTGTTGTCGTCGACGAAAATTTGTTTTGTTTTTTATTAGATAACAGAAAAGTTAATTTGCCCTTTTGGACACATTTCCAATAACAGAGACAAGAAGAGAAGATAGAAGCAGATGTGAAGGCAGAGAAGGACAAGGACAAGATGAGTGGGAGAGAAAGAGAGCGCAGAGATTGCGAAAAAGATAGAGTTAGAGAAGAGATGAGAAGCTGAATATGTAGAAAAATGTATTAATAAAGATTGAAAACAATAAAAACTTGTCCACAGAGTGAGAAAGGAATAGAGAAAGTTGGAGAGAGAGAGAGAGAGAGAGAGAGAGAGAGAGAAATATATACGTAGACAGAATAGACAACGTAGACTGAAGAATTAATGAGGATGATAATAAGAGAGAACAGGAAGAAATATAGTTATATAGTTCAAAGAAGCTGACAGCAGGAAAAGGAAAGCCAGTTAGAACAGTTAAGAATAGAGGGATAAAGAGTAGAATAAAATAAGTTAAAGTTATACAAAAGGAACTGCTTCAACTTTAAATTGAAGAGAGTGAGATTGAGAGTGATAGAGAGAGAGAGAGAGAGAGAGAGAGAGAGAGAGAGAGAGAGAGAGAGAGAGAGAGATGAGCACTAAATCGAGTACAGCTTAGAGTCCTTAGAGAGATGGGACAAATAACAATATAGACAATGCAGATCTAGATTTAGGTCTTCAAGAGTTGAAGATATATATAGAGAAATGGAACAGGCAGAGAAGGAATCTGCTTCGATTCCATGGATTTTAGTTTGGGTTTCTTAATAATTACCGTTTTTCCCACAACTGACCATCAAAATTTGCACATTTGCCCAGAACTAGAACCAATTTTGTCATCGATTTAATAATATATATATTTACAGCGAAAAGAAACTTGGGCATCTCCCAGTCTTACGCTTATTGTATATTTCTTCAGGTGGCCACAAAGTTCAACCAATTTATGGGTAAAGCCTTGAATAGTAGTAAAAAATACGTATCTCAGATATTATACACAAAACCAAAAAAAAAAAAGAAAAGGAAAAAACAAAACAAAGAATTATCTGAGCAAAGTCTGGCGTTACCAAGGGGTCCACAAATCGGGGGCATTATTTAAAATACTCTCGACTCGAGCAGAGTGTGGCAATTCGAAAAAGATTAGTTTGTATTTTCCTTTATCAGTTTTACCGTTGCACATTGCCCGGTTCCGATTAAGCGAACTTCTTGCGAAAAGTCAACTATTTATTGGCTATTTACATACAAAAATATACGCTTAGAAAAACCAAACGCACTAAGTTCCAAAATATATAAATGTAAAACTACAAGTTCTTAAGCAAAATATTTCCAAAAAATGCCTTATTTTTATTAATAAAAATTATCGAATTAAAGAATTCGAAATATTTATTCTAAATTGTCAGAAAGAGAAAATCCAACTTGTTATTAAGAAATGAAAAACGGTTTTCTCAAGCAGATGCAAATTTTCGTTTTTGGAATAAAATACAGTCTCAAGCAGGTCGTTTTTTTTTCAAGTGTATAAATGTTTATTTACTTCTACTGATTGTTTCTATGCACTAAACTGATTGTTTCTATAAATAATTTAGCGAATGTTTATAAGCATGTCCAGAAGTGCTTCCTTTTTCTATTAATTTGCCACTCTACTTCCCCCATTCTCTCTCTCTCTCTCTCTCTCTCTCTCTCTCTCTCTCTCTCTCTCTCTCTCTCTCTCTTCCCTATCTCTGACTCTCTCCAGTGGCAGCTGTATTTGATTTTTGCGATGTATCTTTTATAATGATCGTCCTACTTATAGTCGCCATATTGTGGTCGCTATGCGGGCACATAAACACACACACACACACACACACATACTAAAGTACTTATATGTTTGTATTTATGTAGTATATACAAAAGTTGCCTCATTCATCGTCGTCGTTTCAAGGTTCCACAAAATTGTGTTTTTTTGTTATCGCAACGAATAACTTTTGCCAATGACGTCAAATGTTTTGAAGCGAGAGAAATTACAGTGTACTCTTTACAGTGGATCGCTCAATTAATTTCAATTTCAAAATAAACAACAAAAAAAAAAACCAACAAAAAAAACACAAATTTCAAGATTAATAAGATTTAAGTGCAAATTAATTCATTGAGAATGTTAAATAAATTTGCAAAAAAAAAAAAAAGTGAAAAAACATTTTTTGTTTCTTTGGTTTTTGTTATATATATTTATGTTTTTATATTTTTATAAAACTGATATTTACAAAATTTCGTAGCACTTTAAGTAAAAAGCAAATGTAATTTTTTGTGTGCTTTTACTGTATTTTGCATGTGTGTGTGTGTGTGTAACTGGATAGCTTGCTTGGCATATATTATAGTATTGTATTGTGGTTGTTTTTGTTATGGTTTTTGGTATTATCATTACCATTATTATCATAATGTGGTTGTTCTTTCGCCTTGCCCCCCTGCCCCCCTGACCCCCTGCCCAAGCACTGTTTGCGCCATTTCAGTTCCGATTTGGGTTCTGCTGTTTATTTTGCACAAATTGATATATGCCTAAGGTGTTTTTTTTTTTTTGGTGGTATTTTTGGTTTTATTTATTTTTGTTTTGTTTTTTATGGTTTTACGATTTTGCAAGTGGAGGTTTCTCGTCTGGCCCCAGATGGAGCTAAGCAAAGCAGTTGAGATGCCGACACGCTCCTGCAATGCCTACTTAAATGCGTGCGCTTTGCTCGCTCTCTCTCTCTCTAGCTCTCACTCTCTCTCTCACTCATATGTGTGTAGGCATTAAATTTAATCAATTTTGATTGATGTGTGCGCCAATGCAACAACTGCTAAGACAGCAACAGCAACAGCAACAGCAACACGTTGACAACAACCCAAAATAAGAATTTGCCTGCTTTTTATGCTATGCCACAGCGAATTGCCGATGCGCTTCTAGTTCCAAAATCATAACTGAATCAACGCCTTAACAAATACTCTAACCATTAAGCAGTATTTATTTAGAGTTAGGATTTTTTTAATATTTTTTTTTCACTACTGAAGCCAACAAACTGACAGCGTCAAAAAACCCTTCCTTACATCCCCTCTCTTAATAGCTCTATTAATAATTAATTATTAATTAATTAATTAAATGTAAATGTTTATCACTGCTGTTCACAATTATTGTTAACCCACTTAGAATATTATCTGAGTAAATATTTACTTCTGTAAATGCGTCTAGACTGATTCGTGGAACTCTTATCTGATCACATTTTTTCCCCTTACTTCTCGATAAGGTTCTTCTTGGCTAACTAACCATTGTTAAAGTGAAGCATATAGTTTACCACTGATCTGGTAGATATAGCCATCTCTTCTAGAAGACTCTTTTTGAATGGTTTTTGTGATTTTGTGGAGCAACATAAATCTTAAAGCTGAAAACTAGTCCAAAGCACTTCTCAGATTGTTGGGCTTAGTAGTAAACAATAAATATAAAAAAAATCGATTTCTCATGCCATTTCAATAGTTAGAGTATTTATGAAGTCGTTGTTTGTTAGCAGACTTTGTTGGCCGTTTTGTCGTTGGGTCATTCAGCATTCAGCAATCGGTATTTAGTGGGTTAGGCGCGAACAGGTTCGCAAATGCGCAGAAATCAATCAAGTCAAATGCAGCCAACCAACAAGCAACAAACAACAAGCAACAAGCAACAAGTGACAAGTGACAACAGTTGATTCTAGCGTTTCTTTCTGTGTAGCCGTTCTTTTTTTGGCCAGAAGCAGTGCGTCCTCTAATGCGTAATTCGCGGACGTCGCTCGGACGCCTGTCACATGTCGTGTAAAATGTCCGTGTGCACAATCACCCGACCCCCCGCAACAGCCACCGTGCCAAATACCGTTAACGGACAGGGCCCAACAGCAGCAACAACAACAACAACCACATCAGCAACAACAGCAGCAACAACAGCAGCAGCAACAACGTCGCCAGTGACGACGCCAGCGACAGCGCCAGTGACGCCGCCATCGCCACAGGTGCGCATCTACGAGGACTTTGACAGGATGAGCGCCAAGGAGGTCTACTACAACGAGGCGGGCAAGAAGGTGACAGTGAAGCTATTGCATTTTCCCGATGTGCTGCCCGAGGATATTGCCAAACTGCGCTTTGACGATGATGTCGATGACGATGTCGATGACGATGACGATGACGATGTCGATATCAATGTCGATGACGATGCCAATGTTGATGCCAATGTCGATGCCGATATCGATGACGATGATCTCGATGAGAGCAATGGGATTCGGAACACCAGCACCAGCAGCAGCAGCAGCAAGGTGCCCAATATCGACAGTGAGGATGGTGACAGTGAGACCGAAATGGCGGCAAGTGGCAATGCCAGCAGTGGTGGCGCCACCAAAAAAATCTTTCGACGCAAACTCTCCGGCAACAATATGCAGGCACGCAAATGCAGCCTGGCCTTTGCCCAGGCGCATGGCATCAAGCAGCGTGCCGAGAAGAAGCTATCGATGCCCACCATTAGCATCACAGCCAATCTTGGTGAGCATGTCACCCCATCTGCCGGGCGCAAACTGTCGCAGCAGCATTCGCATCCATTGATGATGTCGTCGACGCCGCGTCGCAACCATTCGCCGCTGGGGCAGAGTCTGTGCCCCGGCTACATACAATACTCCAAGTCGCTGCTGGAGGTGCCAATGCCGAGGGATTATGGCTATGCCAGCAGCGATGATCTGAGCTCCGAGTGGGACTCCGACGTCTCCACATCGGTGGCCACCTCCCCAGCGGCAACCGGCTCCACATCTGCCTCAGCAAGCAGTACGAAGAAGGTAAGACGGATCCTTGGGGCATGCTTGGGATGCTTGGGATGCTGCTCTGCTTCTCGCTGTGAAGCTGTGCTAAATTGGTCTGATTCGTGTTTATCCGTTGATATCCGTTAATTATGTCTATGAGAGCGTTATCCGGAAAGTGTCCAATTTATCGTGTGTTATTCAAAAAATGTTGCGGATACCGAAAATTATTCGTTTTATCCGGAAATTATCCGATTGAACGTATTCTGATTATGGAGTATTATCCGGAAAGTATCCGATTTATCGGAATTCTGATTATGTCCAGTATTATTGAGAATATTATCCGAGGTACTCGTTTTATCCGATAAGTATCTGATATATTCTGTATTCTGTATGTATTCTGATTATGTCTAATATATTGATTCTATTATCCGTAAAGCATCCGATTTATCCAATGATTTATAATTATGTCCAGTATTATTGAGAAATCTAAAATTATTAATTTTATCCGGTAAGTATCCGATTTATCGGATGTGATCCAGCGAATTCTGATTATGTATTTTTGAGGGTGTTATCTGGGGCTATCCAAAATTATCCGTTTAATTCGATATTATCCGACAAGTAACCGATTTATCCGTGAGTCAGTGTTGTATAAAACTATGGGATTGTTATCCGGATTGTGTACCAGAGTGTTAATCGAAGAATCGCACGAAGTGGTTGCTTATTAATTGATTGTCGTCATTAATACCGCTTTCCGACATCTGCTATATCCGCTATATGTCACAACTGACTCCACATTGAGGCCTGACACAACCGATTTAAGTAAGCACTAATCTGATGACAAGCCCGAATTGCAGCTTTGTCAATGGCGTTATCAGAGCACTTCTAGCCGGGCAACAATTATCCGTGGCAAACGCAAGAGTTGCTCAATCATTGTCAGCTTTGAATGATACGTATGATTTAAGTGTCGCCATCTAACGAGCCATTGCGGCAGGCGATAGATGGCGCCAGATCACAAAATGCTCACATTCAATTTATAAATTCTCTCTCTCTCTTTCTCTCTCTCTCTCTCTCTCTCTCTCTCTCTCTCTCTCTCTCTTTCTGTCTTTGGTAGAGCTCCGGCTGGCGAAAGATACGCAACATTGTGCAATGGACGCCCTTCTTTCAGACGTACAAGAAGCAGCGGTATCCATGGGTGCAGCTAGCCGGTCATCAAGGCAACTTCAAGGCCGGCCCTGAGCCGGGCACCGTCCTCAAGAAACTCTGCCCCAAGGAGGAGGAGTGCTTTCAGGTGCTGATGCAGGATGTGCTCCGACCTTATGTCCCCGTCTACAAGGGTCAGGTGACCAGCGAGGATGGCGAACGTAAGTTTATCCATCATTCACCCACCGATTGATTGATTGACCCACTCCAGTAATTGATTGATTGATTAACTAATTAATTGATTTACCAACTGAAAGATTGACTTAATGACAGATTTGCTTACTAAATAATTGGATGCATGGATTAACTGATTGATGGACTGACTAAATGACTGAATGGTTAGGTAAATGATTGACTGACAATTTGTTAACTGAATGATTGACTAACTGCTGATCTGATTAATCTGATTCAATCTGATTAAATGGATGAATTTACCAATTAACTGAGACTGACTAAATGTCTGAATGACTGAATGATTGGATAAATGATTGACTGGCTTTTTGATAAGTGAATGATTGACTTACTGATTTACTGCTTAATTGTCAATCAATAGTAATTGACTGATTATTAAATTAAATATTATGATCGACTTGCTGCTTAATTGACAATCTGATTAATTGGATGGATTAACTAATTGATTGACTAACTGACTAAATGACTGAATTATTAGATAAATAATTGACTGATAATTTGATAGGTGAACGATTGAATGTGTAGATTAACTAATGATTAATGATTGACTTGCTGACTTGGTGCTTAATTGTCAATCAATAGAGATTGACTGATTATTAAATGAAATTAAATAAAATTAGTATCCATATTCATATATATCTCAACTGTTCGCCATTTGCATTTTGCAGTGTATTTGCAGCTGCAGGATCTGCTGAGCGACTATGTGCAGCCATGTGTTATGGACTGTAAGGTGGGGGTGCGCACCTATCTGGAGGAGGAGCTGTCCAAGGCCAAGGAGAAGCCAAAGCTGCGCAAGGACATGTACGACAAGATGATACAGATCGATGCAATGGCCCCCAATCCCGAGGAGCATGCCGCCAAGGCGGTGACCAAGCCACGCTACATGGTTTGGCGCGAGACCATCTCTAGCACCGCCACACTTGGCTTTCGCATTGAGGTGTGTCTGTGTGTGGCGCCTAGCCCCTTCTCCATCACCCCCCCCCCCCCCCCCGCCATCCATCACTCACTCATTACTTAACTGTATCGTATTGCAGGGCATCAAGAAGAGCGATGGCACCAGTTCCAAAGATTTCAAAACGACCAAGTCACGCGAACAAATCAAATTGGCTTTCTCCGAGTTCCTCAGCGGCCATCCACATATTCTGGTAAGTTATTATTATTATTATAATTAATCGGCTAACATTTGACAAGGTTTTGCCAGTCCGCATTAAATTGGTATAAAAATTATGAGGGCAAAAATTCCAAAAACGATTTCAACATAAATAAAAAAAAGTTGACCAAGTTTTGAGAATCATCAATTTTAGATATAAAATTCATTGAGAATAATAAAGAAATTGTATTTTGCTTGTAATAAAAATACACAATTTTTGACTTGATTGAAGAATATGATAAACGTTGATTGAAGAAGAATGTAGATTGATTGACGTATTTATGAATATTGATTTATGATATAATAAACATAGAATTCATTGAGAAATTTTATAAAGAAATTATATTTTGCTTGTAGTAAAAATACACAATTTTTGACTTGATTGAATAATATGTTAAACGATGATTGAAGAAGAATGCAGAATGATTGACGTGTTTATGATTATTTATTTAGTGCACACTTAGTTAAATGTTTCTGTTTGATTTTGTTTAATTGTGTCTAATTTAAACATAATTTCTTTTAGCCACGTTATATTCAGCGTTTGCGGGCCATTCGGGCCACATTAGCCGTATCGGAGTTCTTCCAGACGCACGAGGTGATTGGTAGCTCGCTCCTATTTGTCCACGATCAGACGCACGCAAGCGTTTGGCTTATTGATTTTGCCAAGACGGTGGCGCTGCCGGCCCAGATGCATATTGACCATTATGCGGCATGGAAGGTGGGCAATCATGAGGATGGCTATTTGATTGGCATCAACAATCTGATTGACATATTCGTCGAGCTGCAGGCGGCCATCGAAACTGAGTCGGCAACTGGCTCCGGTTCTGGTTCTGGTTCTGGTTCTGCTTCTGGATCTGGATCGGTATCACCAGCGCCGGCATCATCATGCGGCAGCCAGGAGGAGCAACAGCAGCCAGCAACCAGCAAGATGTGAAAATCAATGGCAAAACGGCGAGGCATGGACACATCTACATACAGACATAAATACATACATACATACATAAGTACATACACATATATATTTATATATATATATATGCATAGATGTA
Source organism: Drosophila demipolita (assembly GCA_035042405.1). NCBI lineage: Eukaryota > Metazoa > Arthropoda > Insecta > Diptera > Drosophilidae > Drosophila > Drosophila demipolita. The sequence continues at coordinate 84,196 of JAWNLI010000065.1, read as the reverse complement.
ATCCATATAGCTAACGATATGATACTGAAGCGTTCCATTTGGGGCTGTGCCCCGTCAAGGACATTTCCTAGCACATTCCACAGAAGATGTGTTAAAACAAAACGAATGAAAATGAAAATGATAAATCATTATAATTAACCGATTCCCAAAACTTAGCTTAAATGCAAACACATATATAATATATTTGTAATATTTTTTTTTTTTTTTATTTCCCTCTTTCTTTAACCCGTTAAGTTTAAAATCAAAGACTGAACAAAAATATGCGTATACCCATATATATATATATATATATATATATATATAATATATATATATATATATATATATATTATTTGTCATATGTATGTAGATCGAAACATACACATACATATATTTATGTATAAAATATAGTAGAAAATATTGTTGTGCTGTTGTAGATAGAATTGTAATTTATTTACTTGCAAACTTGCGCAACAAAACAATGGAAAGCTGTAACAACAACAACAACAACAACAACAAACAGTAAAAAAACAAGTCCAAGAACTACTTACTTATAAATAATGTTATTACTTTTATGTTTATTTGATTACATACTAATAACTATATACTAATTATGCGCACTATTAAAACTCATTGTAAACCGTTCAACAAGAAAAAATCCAAATTAATTATTTTCTTTATTTTTAAATTTGGCGCGCAACTCGCGCATCCCTTAAAGCAGGCAACATAAAATGTTTGCAAATTCAACGGCGAGAAAATCCAATCAGCCAATCAGTTTTAAATTATTTTTAAGTGTGTCACAATTTTTCATAGCATACTTTTCGCTGCTGCCCGAATGTGTCTGGATGCTAGTATTTAAATGGTGTTTTTTGCCGTTTTCCTTGCGTATTTCCTCTTTATCAGCAGGTGGTCACATTGTTTAAGAGTTAGTTAATATTTGTGGCTGCGCGGTTGGCACGACGCGCGTTTCTATGCGCATGCAACGAAGCAGTTAGTTTGTTTTAATTTTTGTTTTTTAATGTTTCTTCAAATGTTTGTTGTTGCATTTGCCGACTTCGCGCGCTATTGAGGTGCATTTTAAAAAATCTCGTGACTTTTTTTCTTGTGTTTCAAACTGAATTAAAGATTGTGCTATTTTTTGTGTGTTATTTGTATTTGTTGGCAGTGCGTGTGTAGTTTTGGATCGGTTTATTGCTGGATTATGTATTTTTAAAAATAATACACACTGAACCGCATGGATACATGCACTTTTGTCTGTGCGAGCAGCGGCGGCGTCTGTGAATGCTAAAAAAGTTTCTGGTTTCATTGGCGCGACAAGAGCAACAATAACAACAACGACAACAACAGCAACAGCAGCAGCAGCGGCAACAATAAATAAAACTTCAATATGCGCTGACCGGCCTTCGATACAGAATATTAACAATATCGATGGTATATAGGTGTTTTTGTGGAGAAACAGCAGTAACAATAATAAGTATCGCGAGGGGAGTTAGAGAAGCGACCATCTCCTCTCATTTTTACTCACTCATTCTCTCTCTGTCTCTTTCTCAAATCGTTGAGCACTCAGCTGTTTGAGGCAAAGGCTAAAATATCTTAAATATTAAGCACACACACAGACTCACATAAAAAATACAGGGAGAGAGAGAGCCAAGAGAGTCCGCGCGGCAAACTGACATCAAGCATTCAAGCTTGAGCCGAGTGCGTAAAGAAACCAAAAAAACAAAAAAAACAACAAATAACCACAAAACAAATAAAACAAAAATCGTGATTATAAATGATTTTTCTTCTTCATTATTTCTTGTGCTCTTGAAACGCGCTTTTGTTTTGTGTTGTGGTTGCTGCTTGGTCGAAATGCTGTAAACAACTCCAACAAAAACAAATGTAAATTTAAAATTAAAACTGTTTGCATATATATAAATGTGTATATGACGAAGACAAGTGCAATAAAAAAAAGAGGAATAGCAACAAAAGCCAGCGACAACAAAATCAATATTCAAATTAAGCAAAAAACAACAAAAATCAACAGCAGCAGCAGCAGCCGCCATTCGACAACTTGTCGATAAGCCGAAAGATAACGACCCGGAACACGCTACTAAAGAGTACAACAAAGACACAGAGAGAGAGAGAGAGAGAGAGAGGAACGAGAGAGAGTGCCGGAACAGCATCCCAAACAAAAAAATAGAAGAATAAAAACACATTGCAAAATAGAAAAACCACCCAGCGGCAAAAATGGGACGACGCACGTATCTAAATCGAGCCTATGCAATTTCCTACCCTAGTCGCGTCGAGGGCTGGCTCGATGTGTGTGGTAAGTGTATACCAATATAGCTCCAACAACCCCCCTTCCCCCTTCCCCCTGCCTATCACCCTTACGCATTAGCAGGTCATTGGCAAAATGGTTTCTGAATTTGTGCATAACACGCTCGACAACGCTGATGGAGTGTAAAAATCAAATGTTGCACAAATATTTGTGTATTATACAACTACAGATTTAGCATCGTTAAGCTTTAACTACTATATTTACTACTAGTATATAATATTCTCTATTATTAAAACAGTGCATCACAGCAGCATCTTTTACAACTTAAGAAATCTGAATCACCCGGGAAAAAACATATATGTTTATAAGTTGATTTTAATATTTTAAACACACATATAATGGAAAATCAGTTGACAAAATAATGACTTAGCACATTCAAACAGTTTTTTTTTCTACCATTTGTCATTTGTTGGCGATCCGCTGGTTTGGGAGAAAGTTAATAAGTTCACGTAATTGCATACAATAAAGAGTAAATCGCTATCTCAACACACACACACACACACACACCTCAACATCTGCCAGCGTTAACAGCAATTGACCAGGCTGAAAGCGGATGTACGCTCCAATTTGATGGCCGAAAAGCAACAACAACAAACAATATCAAAGATACCTTTGACAGAATCAGAGCGAAATAGAGAGAGAGAGAGAGAAAAAGAGTGTAAAACTTTGATATAAATTCAAGTAAAGAATTTTTCAAATTAGTAACGGAAATTAGAATTGACCTCTCACAAATTTCGTTTGTTTCTGATTCGTATTGTTGAGCAACAAAATGATTAAATAATTTTCGAGCATTATTGTAGCAACTAGTTTATAACACTGATTTTAAAGAATTAGAATTCTTTAAAGATCGGTATATGCAGTTGGGGTCAAACTAAAGGCAGTGCTTCTTCTGAAATCATTAAGTAAAGATAGAATTTAAATCATGGGTATAAAATCGAATACGACAAACGATTCAATTCGTCATGTTTCTTTTTTTTTTTTGTTTCTTATCTGGGAATGATTTAATATAATATTTTTATTAAATTCAATAATCATTTTATTTTTATGAATAATAATTCAATAAAAAATAAACATCAATAAGTAAAAATTAATTTTATTTAAGGACTTTAATTTTTTTTTTAGTTAATAAATTTTATATCCATTTTATAGCTAATTTTATCAAAATGATTACTTCCAAAAGATATGTGTTCACTTCTAGTATTAAAACAGGAATAAGAAAGAAAGCAGAGAGACAGTGAGATAGAGAGAAAGAGATCAAATAAGAGTGAGAGTTAAAGAGAAGGAGAATTTGACATGTCAGAAAAAAGTTACGAAACAAACAAAAATCAGCAATGAAAATAGCTTATTTGGTGCAAAGATTTGTATTAGTCGCAGCTCAATTAAGGAAGACGAATTGAGAAAATAAAATACAAAAAGGAAAGGTCAACAAAAATAGAAACTTGTTAAATAACTGCAAACCAAAATTTTAATCCAACTACTTCATTTGTGTGTGTGTGTGTGTGTATTTATTTCTATTAAGGGTGGCAACGCTCGCTGACATATTGCGGATGCTGTTTGACTCTCTTCCTCTTTCCCTCTCTCCCTTCCTCTCGCTCTGTCAGTCTTTCCGTTTGTCCTCTCTTTGGGCACCTGTGCAAATGCAAGCAATGCCGCTTGGCCTGGGAAAACTCAACAGGGCTGTCTCTCAGCAACAACAACCACAACAAAAAACAACAACAGTAATAACAAACAGTAGACAACTAGCAACTTTGGGCAGGCTGTCACTGTTTTCTGTTGTTGTTGTTGTCCGTTTTCCGTTTTCCGTTATCTGCTATTAGCATTTTTACCTGTCGCTCATCCGCTTCACTTTTTTTTGCTGTCGTGCAGTTTGAGGGGTTGCTTGTTTTACACACACACTCTCACAAATAAGTGACGACGACACGTGCAGGCGACAAAAAGAAATATATTTGTTTTATGAGTTGACCTTTCATATACTTTTAGTGCTTTTCTAATGCGTTTCTCATTCTTTTTTTTTATTACCTGTATAACTATAGCTATAGTTAGTGTGCCAAAAACTAAAGGATTGTAACAACATTATTTTATTGCAATTCCGCATTGGCCAAATTATTTGCATTTCTTTGTTTTCATCACAATTCTTTAAGATTTTATCGTAAATTGTATACTTGAGTTATATATAGTACAAATAAGTAGTTATTAGAATTGTTCAACATGCAAATCGATAAATTAATATTCCAAATCTACTTGGTAAGACCAATTTTTTATTTAAAAATTGAATAAATATTTTACATAAGCAAAACTGCAAGCATCAAGAACATTATTCTGGCAAAGAAAATATCGAAACTACTTTGTATATTTCTGTTGGCTGACGGGCAACAGTTGTTGTTGTTGTGGGTGCTTGCCAGCGATGAAGTCGAGTCGTGACATAAGGTGAAAATAAAGGCTTCAAGGCAGTCTCTCGTGGCAAGTGGCAAGTGGAAAATGGCAAAGCTCTTATTGCCATATTGGCCGCATAACGTTTGTTTCTTTATGGTTTTTAAGGTTTTTTTTTCTTTTTTCTTATTATTTTTATATATTTTTTTTGCGCCCGCAGCGGAAGGAAGGTGTGTGTGCGAGTTGCCAGTGCCGTTTGCTGTGTCAAGGTCATTTGTGACATTCTAACAGCGTTTCGGAACTTTATGCCGCTTAGCCTTGCCTTTGTACACCACACACAAACGCACACACATACACAGAGGGAGAGGTCTTGACTGGGTTTGGCCATTGGCCCCTTCTGCGAGACCAGCTGTTGTTGTTTTTGTTGCTGCTTCTTGCCCGCTGGCTTGACATCATTTTGGTCATGTTTGTTTCTTGCCTGCGTTGTTTTTTTTAAGTTTGTTGGCCGCTTTCGCTTTGCATGTCACTTGACCATCTTGGTTAACACGTCTTCGGTTTTGTTTTTTTCTTTTTTGGCTTTTGGCTAAGTGGACTAACGTCTTGGTACGGTTCTTGGGCCACGCACCGCTCAGCTAAATAGCTTTCATGCCATTTAGCATTTCTCTACATATCCTGGAATTAATGTTTATTAATGGGTAGTTACTTTTATAATACGCAACGAAGTGAACTTGGTATTCATTTTTTTATTATATTAAATCTAGAATATCGTTAAAATTTTCTTATTACTTTATATATTATTATATTTATTTTGTTACAGTTTCGTCTTTTGTTATTAGTAAGTTATAAATAAAAATAAATAAATATTTTGTATACGTAAACACTTTTCATCAATGTAAGATTTAAATTTAGGGCGTGGCAACTGCCTCTCCATGTGTACTCTCACTCTCTTTCACTCTCTATATAAATTTATATATACAGGGTATCGCTTAGTGTGCATTCGCTTATTCTGATCTTTCGCTTCTTCTAAGCTCGTTCAAAACTCAGCCAAATGCGCGTTAAAGGAGATGAGAGCAATAAAGCTGGTTAGAGCAAGAGGGACGCATACAGCGAAAGAGTTGGAGGGGGAGATCGTAAACGTTGCGATGATTGGCGATGGCGTCATTAGCGACGCGTTGCCGTGGCACAGTTTTTGTTTTTCTCTCTTTTTTGTTTTGTTTTGTTGCTTTTGTTTTTTAGGAAAAGTGCAGTTGTCGCTTTGTTACCGTTGTTTAATTCTTTTTGCTCGTGCTTCGATCTGATTTATGGGTTAAACGGCGCTGGCAGCTCCACCTGTCGGTACAGACAAAGTTCAATGCGCTCTTAGCGGCTAATTTTGCGATTGCATTGCGAGAAAGGATGGAAGGCTGGCTAGAAAGTGAAATAGCTTGCAAAATGAAAAAAAAAAAAGAATTCGGAACTCAAAAGAGAGGCACAAAAGACGTTTGCTGTTATTGTTGTTGTTGTATTTTCTATTTTCAAGTATCGACTACAGCTACACCTCCTCCCGTCTTCCCCGTCGCAAATGTTGCCCAGCAACTTTCTATGAAAAAATTCACTTTTTCCTCAAGTGTGTGTTTTGGTGGCGACGACGACGTCGGCGACGCAACGTTTGTCTCAGTTCCAATCAGGCTTTATAATCACACACCCTACCCGCAACTCCCCCTCATCGCTGCCTCAAGCCCCTTTTCTTCCGCGTTGCCACAGTTTGTTGTTGTTGTTGTTTTTGGCAAACGTCAACTGTCGACATGGATTAACACGTTGCCGCCAAGTCTGCGTCTCAGGTTTTTCCAATGCCCCAATAACAACAACAACAGCAACAGCAACAACGACAACTACAAGAAACCAACATTAAGAAATGTATAGAAAAAAGAAAATTTGCAAAACCTGTTGATCGCATGAAATTATAGCCACCATATGCCAAACGAGATAGTCGCACAGTCGCACTTGGCTAAAAGGAGGGAGGGTGTGGGTGTGAGGAGGGTGCCAATGTGCCAAGTAATGCGAGTAATACAAAATATCACATTTACCGTTCAATTGAAAACTGAAAGTCACAGCGCAGGTGACAAAAAAAAAATTTAAATATCATCGTCATTAAATATCAATTACAATTTCTCAAAATTACTATCGTAATCAGAATTAATTATAATTATAATTATAATTATTTTATTACAAGCATTTTATAATTCTTTTTTTTGTATAGATAAAATGCTCTTAGTGTAATTCAAATAATATGCAAATTATATTGTTATTTACATTATCTGTTTAAGAAGAAGAAGCAGAACGTGAAGAACTGGAAATCCTTGGGGTTTTACTATTATTACTATTAACCAGTATAGATTTATGTATGCCAACTAGTAGTTTCTGCTCTTAACTGAATCACCTCAAATATAGACTTATTATGAATATATTTTATTTTTGTGTGTCAAACGTTAATTCATTAAAATCGATTTGTTTGTTGAGTTGATTTTGTTGTACAATATGATCTCATCCAACAGGTTGTTGACTGGCATTTCTGCCAAATTATTTGTATGTGTTGGTATGCAATAAAAAGAAGAAGAAGAAGCACCTGTACCTAGTTTTAGCTGTGTATTCGAAATTGAAAGCCGAGATCAGAAAACAAGTAAGAATGCGCTATTCGCGTGATATATTCTAAGGAACGAAGCTGCAAAGTTCTCGTACACCTCTGATACGTAAATATTATATATTAGAATTGATTAATGTTTAGAATTATTGCTCCTCTTTTGTTGCAATTTTTCCGATTTAATCGAAGTTATTACTCAAATGAAATTAAAGCTTTAGTTTTTATAGTCTTCTGAGGATGTTAAAAAAAAATGCATATAATTTCTAACATCGAAGCTGCTAATTTCTGCCTCTGACAAATTTCAATCAGTTTATCTGTATTACTGTTTAATTTATAATTACTTAACATCTCAGTGTTCCATACTCGGCAGCTAGTATTAATCATAAATTATTAATTGATAGAGTATAATTGTTGTGTGTAACAGTATTTAATTTAAGACACAAAACTATAAACATCTGACTAACATACTCTATATATATATATAAACATATAGCGACAGTTTGACTCTCGTCTTAGTTTCTATTCGAAATCCGGCCATAACCAAACTATTACAAAATTGGCCCAAATGCGTAAAATTTACTTGCCAGTAAAAAATTTGATTTTATGCATGTGTCTCACACCAAAAATAATATTCGCGTGTCTTCTGGAAAATATTACAAAAATTGCGTTGCGTATACGCCCTGAAAAAAACTACAGAAGAATAAGAAGAAGCTGAAGAAAAACTAACACGCAGTTCGTTTCGTTAGTCAGATGCATTTTGCAATCGTTAGGAAACAAACACAAAATGCAACAACATGTAAAATGGCTCGACTAAAGGATGCGCTGTAAAATGGCTTTAAATGCTTTAGCAATTTGTACACTGTGGAAAATATAGTCTATGAATGTGCTTAAACTCAAGTGTTTAGTTTGTCTGATCAGCGAAAAATTTGCATCTTTACTTAATTTATTTTTTCGGTTTTTATAAAAACGATTTACAATCTCAAAGTTTTTGCCTTATATGCTGTATAATGACTATATTTCTAGGCCAACCCATTTCACTTTCAGTGTGTACAGGGTACAAACAAAAACAAAGACGAAAGACAGAGAAGAAAAAAAACAATCTATAAATGAATTGACAAAAAAAAACTAAATAAATGCGGCGCGACTCGGTTCAGTTTCGGGCTTCAGCTGATTACATGATGCGAAATTCAAGTTATGCTATAATTCTGCATTGTTTGCCCAAGGTGGTGGTCGCGGGCGAAGGCGCAGGGGAAAACACAAGGCAGGGTGGGGCTGTCAACAACAAGCAATCGTAACAGCGAAAGAGAGGGAGAGAAGAAGTGAGATCGACTCCGCTTTTGTTTGTTTCTTTTTTTTTTTTTGTATTTGCTCTGATTTTGTATTATTTTTTTTCCAACATTACGTTTCGCATATTTCCCATAAACCTAATTAAAAGTTGTTGTTGTTGTTGTATTTACGCAACTATTTGTGTTGGATTGCATGTTTATAGAAGCGGGATTGCTGGGTGCGGTGCGTCTTACACATGTTCTTACTTATGGATTTCTGCTTGATTCTAAATGCTCTGCTCTACGCACAAAATGGCCCCAAATCAAAAAAAGCAGCAATCCATAAACTTTTGTTGCCACAAGCAGCAACAAGCTACACCCACTGCTGCTGCTGCTGCTCTTGTCTCTCGTCTGTCGTCTGTCAGATTTTCAACCACACTGCAACTGGTTTGGGGTGGGGGTGCATTGTGTTGCACAGCTGCTGCTGGCCCTATGCGGAAGTAGAAGCGTCTTAGCGTTTTTCATTGTTGTCGCCCAGAATCTTGGTTGTTGTTGTTGTTGTTTCTCATTTTGGCGCCTGCCTTGACAAAATAAAACACACATTTTTGATGCCCTACTTGTTTCTCCAAAAGTATTCTAATTTTGGCATATATATATATATATATATATATATATATATATACATATATATATATATAGGCCATACCTTGCTTTGATAATATAATACTCTTACTTTATTATAATAAAATATAACCACAAACTGAACAGAAGGGAAACAAAAGAGAGGCAAAATTGTTGCGTCCATCGTCACCAAAAATTTAAATACCCCCTTCCTATTCTTCGTAAACTCCATTTGCTATGCTAACACAACCACAACATGTGTACACTCAGCCACACCCTCCCACACACACGCACACACACACACACACATGACGCATGGCATAAATTATTTTAAATTACTTTTAATTGGCAAAGTTTTTATTTTATTTTATATTCTATTTATTTTTTTTTGTTGGGTGCTTGATAATTTAATTGTCGCTCTTGCGTTTTGTTAATCATAATTTGGACGATGTGAAATTTAACACTAGGTTCAGCAAATTATTATTGGTTTCAATTTCAATTTGCTTGGTTTGATCTTTAAAGTTTTACAAAGAAAAAACATGATATTTCTTTACTATCAATTTTATATTTAAAGCTTTTTAAATGACAGTTTTTTTCACGTAAATGATTTTTCTTTTAAGTTGAACTAAATAGAAAGAACGGTAAACTTATACTCACCAAATATTAAATAGCCTTGCCGACGGCAAGTCTAAATTTAATTTTTATTCAAAAACCGATTGATTATTAAACATTCGATACTATAGATTTTCAGTTCAAATGTTAGAAGCACAGATTGTTCGTTAATATTGAGTTTTAATAGGATTGATCAGAGCTCGAAATATAATCTGACCAATATATAGCAAGTCTCAAGGAGATATGTTCAAGATTGAGCTACTAACTCGCATGTAAGCAGATAATCTGCTGTTCAAGAATTATATATTCTTATATCTTATATCCTATATATATATATATACCAAATGCATTACATATATCACGACAAAATTAGAATTCCCACTGCAAAGTGCATCAAAATAGAAATAGCCTAAATTGGATATCTTTAAGAAAGCCGCAAGTTAAATATGAAAGATTTACAAAATGCAATATTCATGATAATCGGAGGCAAGCGCGTAGCAAAACATAAATCTTTGACATATTTATTTTTATAATTTAAGTTAATTTATTGCGTTTTAGACTTTATTATAATGTTTTCTTCTCATATTTTTTGTGTACGAATTGAAGTCAAGAAGTAGAATTCAAGAAAACAGACTTGCTCGCTACTTGTATTTCTATGAATATATATTTATATATATATATATATATGTCTATAAGTATATATATACTATATATATATACTATAGTTTAAACTTCTGATTTTTGCAATGGACTAAAAGCTCTTTATTATTTATTTATTTATTTATGCAGGGTAAATTGGTCTTTAGTCGAGTATTTTTTGTTTTGCATTCTTTCAGCATGCCAAATCTGTGTGTGTGTGTTTGTGTGACGTAACCAACAAACAGCTGTTTTTTAAACAGTGCCCAGTGACTAGAACGCTGCCGCTTGGCAGGTGGGCAAACTAATGCCACGCCTGCTGCGCCCCCCCTCTGCCGCCGCTGCCCTTGAGCGGAGGCCAGTACGAAGTTCTCTGCTGCTCTGCTGCTGTTGAAAAGCGCCTCGGCAAGTGCATTGAACTCGAAAGCGAGAAATTCTTATGCAAAAAGCAGCAGAAAAAAAATATCAAGAAGAAAAAAACAACGAACGTTTTAAAATGAACGCAAAATTGCTGAGCAACGCTGATGTCGACGTCGACGGCGACGGCGACGTCGACGGCGACTCCAACTTCAAATTGAACTTCAGTTTATGGTCTTCACACAATTACATACGATATTATTATTTATTATTATTATTATTATTTTTTTTTTTATAGCTTGTGTTAAATGTGGCCAGACAACAGGCGCCTTAATTCGAATGTTGACTCGCCGTAGTCAGTCGTGTTGTATGTGAAAATGTGATGGATGCCACAAGTGCCGGCAATTGCCCCCATCCACCTCCCCCTCATTCTATTGCCTTCTCGTACTAAGCATTCCGCCTCCGCCCCACGCACTGAGACATCACTTTGTGTTGGAGTTTGTTACTTTTCTATACCCTTACAAAGCGTGTTTGGGTTTTATTATTCAGTTTGTGTGTGTGTTGCTGTAATGAATATAATAATATAATTAATATAAATAAACTAAATCTGCCGAAAGTTCTCGTTGCTACTCAAGACAGACTAGAAACATTACTTAACGAGCTAAAAAAAAGCATTATCTTTTGAAAAGTATTTTTTGTATTTATTTCATATATATTTTTATTTAAAGTTAATTCATATTTTTATCGTTTTGTTAGTAAATTGGCAGTTAATTTTGTGGGTTGCCTTAGATGATTATTAAACTCTTGTTCATTATACAAAAACTAAAAACAAAGCTTAGATAGTAGCTAATACATGTTTTTTTTTTAAATATTTTTGGGAGTTGAATTCAGAATAAATATTAAATCAAAATATGCTTACTAAATGATGTTTTAGAAAGTTTTTTGTTCTCGGAGGACTACAAATAAATATAAATCTATATATATGTAGATAAATTTAGTTTATAGGGTATTTAAACGTCGAATATTTGACAATCATTATTTTGTTTTGACTTTTTTCTTTTATTTTTTTTTATTTTTGGGTCGTTCTGGGTCGTCTCATCTACACATCTCTATTCTACTCCCCAATTCATCTCTCTTCCTCCCTCCCTCTCATTATGTCCGTCTCTTCAAATTAAAACAGTACTCTCTTTTTTTTATTATTTATCTTAATGTTGTTGTTGTTGTTGTTGCTGTTACATTATTATCGCATTCGCCTCGTCATGAACGTGGAGGAAACGAAGTGAAACGAACTTTGTAATTTTTGCAGGGCCGCGCAACAAGTGTTCGTCGAGGGGGCAGAGTGGGGTGCTGCGCAGAGGGACAACGGGATGTCGTAAAGGCGATGAGATTAAATTATTGAATCTGATGCGGGCAAGCCGAAAGGGGAGTTGTTGACGCGTAGTGGTTGAAAGGGGGTGGGGGGATAAGCAGTTACTTAGTTAAACTCGGTTGCCCATTGTCTGTGGCTCTTTTTGTTGTAATTCTTTTCTTTTTCTATTTCTTTTTTACTTCTAAGTGCATACAGTTTTTCACAATTTTTCACAATTTTCCGCACACAGGCAACAGACAAACGGCATTTGACGCAGTTGCAGTTGCAGATGCATTTCTAATTTGTTAGTACCGCTGTCTTATTAGCAACACGCATGCGTGCAACGCCAGCATCGGCGGCAACAAACCAAGGGGTATATGGCTGCATTGTAGGTGTTGGGGAGGAGGAGGTCTTCTGTTATTTGCTTTTGTCATTTTCTTGTGCTTTCTCGCTGCGCGCGCATTCGAAATGGTATTTTTATTCTTGGCGCCGCCTGAAAGCAGGCAATCATTTTTTTCCCTGCGGTTGCCTAGGGTAACATTTAGTTCCGCCGCTGGTTGCTAGATGGCGCTAGTGTATACGCAAAGAATATTGACTGGAGGGCACTTAAGAAGCTTAATGAATATGGAATAGTAATCCATTTATTGTTACTTTCTTATACAGTTATTAAACATATGTTTATATTCATCTCTCTCTTTCTCTCTCGCTCTTTTGCAGAATTGGAGGGCGAACTGACGCGTCTAATAAAAACAATTCCCTGGGGACCATTGTACTGTGTGCTGCAGCAGGACGATCAAACATTTACCGCCTACTGCAGCGAGGAGATTTCGGTGAGTGGCGAGTTGCAAGTGAGCAACAAATAAATATTTAAATATTTACCTAATTATAATTAAATAACTGATTGTTGGTGTTTAGCGAAGTACTTTTAAATGCAAAATGCACATAGCCAGAGCCAAAAACATGTTCCGCGTAAGTAGCAAGTAGCGAGTGATGTAACTAAACATGAGACTAAGCGAATTATGATAAACTTGCTTACTAATTACGAGTAGCGATCAATTAGCAACGATTTACGCGAATAAGAAATATAACTTGAATGGTCAGTAACGAGTAAAGATAGAATATTAAGAATTTACAACAGGTGCAGCTATAATTATCGATGAACGATGTAAGTAAGAAGTAACGAGAGTCGAGTAACGAGAATCGAATAACCAGAGTCGAATAACCAGAGTCGAGTAACGAGAATCAAATAACGAGAGTCAAGTAACGAGAATCAAATAAAGAGAGTCGAGAAGTGAGAGTCGAGAAACGAGAGTCGAGAAATGAGAGTCGAGTAACAAGAGTCGAGTAACGGGAGTTGAGTAACAAGAGTCGAGTAACGAGAGTCGAGTAACAAGAGTCGAGTAACAAGAGTCGGGTAACGAGAGTCGAGTAACGAGGGTCGAGTAACGGGAGTTGAGTAACGAGAGTTGAGTAACGGGAGTTGAGTAACAAGAGTCGAGTAACGAGAGTCGAGTATCGAGAGTCGAGTAACGAGAGTCGAGTAACGAGAGTCGAGTAATGTGAACCGAGTAAGGAGAGTCGAGTAACGAGAGTCGAGTAACGAGAGTCGAGTAACGGGAGTTGAGTAACGAGAGTCGAGTAACGTGAACCGAGTAACGAGAGTCGAGTGTTAAGTAAAGTGTAATGTGCCATGTTTGGCAAATTAAGCATTGTATTCGTTAGCAACATACATTAACTTGGCACACCACATACCACTATATACATATATGTACATATTCTATCGCTCATCGCATATGTATGTTGTGCATATGTTTTGTATCTCTTTTCCCAAACACTCTCTTGCACCCACTAACATGGACCATAAAACGCTACTAACTTGTAGATATTCCCGGCTACGCCCAAAAAGGAGCTTGAGGTAATGCTCACTTACATATCAACATGCAATACTAACTATATATAAAATAAAATAATTAAATATTATATATATATAACTATATTATATTTATATATGTAATATAGCTGGGCGATGTGTGCTATGAGGATATACCGCGAGTGCGACTCGATCGCGTCCGACGTCCAGCCAAGGCGCTGTGGGACGGTCCACCCACGCTGGCCGAGGAGAACGAGGACTCAGACTCGTGCGCCGGCTCCGGCATGAACGGGCTCAACGACATCGTGCTGAACACAACTCTCTACAATGATCTAGGTAAGCCTCAATTACAGTTACCAAAAATAATTAGTTCTTAAAACATGCGCAGGTATTTTAGAAATTCTTAAATTATTACAAACATCACTAAACAAAAAATAAAAAAGCAAAATTAAGAAATTAAGCTAAAAAAAAATTTGTAAAAAGTATTTTTCACTTGACTCAAAGTATTTGTCTTTGCTGTAGGTTTTCTCTAAGTGTGGTCTTAGACTTTTTTTTGGAGGGGTGGGCGATTATTGAGTTGACACCTTTTTTGGGCTGCCCTTTTGGGGTGTTAAGCATAAACCCACCTTCCCCCACCCTTCTGTTAGCTGTTGCGGTCGAGCGGCACCTTAATTGCATTGACCTACGACTTGGGCGCAACGGTAATTGCGAGTTTTATTGTTTTTATTGTTGTTGCTTTTGTTATTGCTTTCGTTGTTTTCGTTGGTTGAGGCTCGGTTACTGATCATATCATTACCCTCCCCCCCTCCACCACCCTTCCGCGCCAACTGATTGTGTGTGAAAAGGCACTCAGGAAATTTGTCTGTAGCGCCGTCCGTCACGCATGCCAGCACATTAAGCACAATAGCAAAACACAGATAGAAAGAGAGGCAGAGAGAGAAAAAGAGAGCATGTAACAGGGCTGTGTCCACCCGACACACGGCAACAATGCCGAACTCGCTAATGATGGCAATTTATGCGCAACTGAGCAGAGCTGCGCAGGCGACAAAAATTGGTTACCATCAAAATCGATTGATTTACATCTCTATCTCTATGCATTTCTATATGCGCATACATTTTTGCGAATTTGCCAAGCTAAGCATGCTTGGAACTAGAAAGATTTGGTTACCTTTGGTTAAATGAATTTGCATATTTGAATTTGTAATGCAAATGAAGTGAACATATAAAGATATATACTCTCTCTGCAATGTCTACAATATATTTTATATGGCATTGACAAGTAGGTTTTTTTTTATTTAAGCCGATACTTTAATACTTACCTGCAGTACATATTGAAGAACTTAATGCTTTGCTTTCTGTGCATTTATCATAATCGCAATCTCCATCGCTGTTGTTATCGGTTCATGCTATTTGGCAATTGAATATTATTTCCATTTCTTTAAGCGTTGCATACTTTTTCACCTATTCATTCATTCATTTGCTCAATCGTTGGTCACTCATTAATTGTTGTTGTTGTTGTATGCTCATGTTGTTAATGGCTGCGTATCAAGGCTGTTGCTGCTGCTGCTTGGCCAATTCAAATCTATATAGCCACCGAAGCGGAGACTGCGCAGGCGTTGCTGCTCGACACCAAAACTGAAATGCAATTAAAACTGCGATTAGCTCAGCTTGTAGTTTGCTGCTGCTTCTTCTTCTTGTGCTTAACTTTTCTGCTACTGCTGCTGCTGCTTCTTGTTCTTCTTACAGTACTACTTTTTTCTGGCTGCAAATGTAAACAAAGTACACAACACAAGAGCAACATAAACACCGAAAACACTTGCAACGCTTTATGCGGTTGCAACTTTAGTTCGGTTGCCAAACCGTTCCATCAATGAACCTAGAATACTGACCGAGAGCAAGAGAGGAAAAAGATGAGAGAGCAACTGACAGGCAGTCTCTCTGGCTACAAACATGTCTCATTTCCGTTGCGTTCCATTTCATTGCAAGTCAATGCACTGTGGTTCAAATGTGCTGTAAATGTTCGTCAACTGAAGTGTTGTTAATGTGTTTTTATCCAAAAAAGACTTACAAAAATTCTTTAGTTTATGAAAAAAATTCTTAGTATGAGCATGATTGATATTCAGTTAATAAAAACTGAACTATAAAATAAGGCTTTTATAAATACGTTGTTGATTGCCTCATTCATATTCTTATAAATATATTCTGTTATTTAGACATTTCACTAATAAGAAAGATGAATACAAAAGTGACGTTGACTTGAATTTTGTTGCCAGCTTTCCTTAGCAGCGTTCCACTGTGCCTGATTATAGCCAGCTTTGGCGTTGCTTTGTTGCTCTTGCTGCGTTTCGGTTCGGTTCGATTCGTTTCAGTCCACTTTAAGCTTCCGGCGCAGGCGGTTGGGTCCGTTACTCGTTCGATAGAACTCACTTCGGTGTGTGTTGTGTTTTTTTTTTGTTGTTTTTTGAGCACTTGCTGTTTAGATTTTATATATTTTTTTTTCTTTCGGTTGCGCTCGATTCACAGCTGAGTGGCAGCTGTATTGTTTTTTTTGTTGGTGTTTTTTTTTATTATTATTTTTTTTACGACTAGTCTAAGCAAATTACGATAATACAAATTTTTAAATTTTGTTATTGTGGGTGAATGACAAATTGCTGTGCGAAAAAGTGTTGTATTCCATTGGAAAATATTTTGTAAAACTATGCGGCGCGTTGCGAATTCGAAATGAAATGTTCTAAAAATAAAATTCAAACAACAAACAAACACACAACTAGAACCACAACAAATAAAACAAATCAACTTACGAGGCGAAGCACACAGCCCCCGAAAAACTAAGCGAAAAATTGCCAGTTCAAAACTGGGCAACAACAAAAACAACAGTACACACACACACACGCGCACGCACACAGCTCATCATCTTCAACCTCATCATCTGGGCTATAAATTTAGCAAAAGCAACGGAACCAAATTGTTCTACAAAGGAAAACGTATCAAAAACTAAAGAAAAAAAAAAACGCCCACAAATGCACGCGGCGCGAGTTTTGTGCGCGTTTCTTAAAAACGTCGAGTGAAAGAAACTGCGAAAGGAAAGAAAGAGCAAAAAGAACAACAACAATAAAACTTGTGTGTAACATGTAAAACTGAATTAGGGAAATGAGCGCTTGACACCAATACACCGAGCAATGCACGGGGGGAAGGGGCGGGGGCCCAAAATTCACCGGAAAGTCAATGCCTGTTTTTGTTGTTGGTTGTTGGTTGTTGGGGTTAGTGTTAACCGTTTATAACCGCTAGAAGCGCATCCGGACAAACATTTGTGACAAGACATGTTTTGGCTAAAAGAGGGCAGGTGGGGTTGGATTGGGGTCTGTTAGTTATCCATAGGCCTATGCAAATCAGAATGCCAAACTATTTCAGACGCATTTGGCCAAGTTAACAACACGCACAAAAACCGCTTAAAAGAAAGCGAAACAAAAAGAGAATTGGTGTAAAAAGCAAAAGCTTAAAAAAACGCGCCAATTGACACCAATTAATTAATTTGATGCACATGACCCACATTTTATTTATAACAACAACTGCGAATCTAAATATACATATAAAAACAACAACAAACAAAAACTGCAGAAATACGCATTATATGCATTTTGCCATTGTTGTTGCTATTGTTGTTGTTGAAAACTTTCTTTTTTCTTTTTTTTCTGTTCAGTTTTGCGCATAGAAATAATTGAAAATACGTGTGTATCTTAAATGCATTAATCAAATGCACTAGTGCAACACCTCACCATAGCCTCCCCCTTTTTACTTGTACCCCTTCCCCTTAGCCACAGCACCCAAGTTGTTGTTTTTGTATTGCCCCGTGGCAACGCAGCGTGCGAGCTGCAAGATTGTCCCAAAGACAACACAACAACAATTGCAACCGCAACACCAAATTCAAGTTTTAACTACACAGCTCAACACACTCTCTCCCTATCCCTCACTCTCTCTCTCTCTCTCTCTCTCTCTCTTTTGATGACATTTTTTTTTATTTTTGAATATTATTATATATTTATATATTTTTGATATTTTAATATTTGATATTATTTTATTTGATTAAATTTAGTTTAATAAAGGTTTTAACTTGTCCCAAATTGAAGACACTTTCTGCCGTTATGTGAAAAACCTTGAAAACTATATTATTCAGATTAAAAATTAAGAACGAGTTACATAACCACATATTATTTGTCTATAAATATTGGTAACGATTTCCAAAAATAAGTTTTCAATTTATTTATAGACTTTTCTGTTGATTTAGTTTGACACACTGACATAAACTCTAACAATATCGGCCAATTGGTAAGATTTTTACTTCCAGATATTGTTTGTTGTTTCGCATATATGATAAATTATAATATATTATAAAGTACAATCTCAATTAGTTTAAATGCATTACGAAAATATACTTTTTCATATCAGTAGCAAATCGATTCGAATTTCGGTAATGGTTTTGGGTTTCAATCGGTTAATTAAGGTTTAATTTCCTGTCCCTGACACAAGGGAATTTTGTGAAATTTAAGTTGCTTCTCTGGTTCTCAATTGCAATCGATTAATAACGGTTCCTGTTCCGCTTTCTACTTTAAATCGAGTGCTAACGATCCATTATTTTCTCAATATTTTTTGATAATATTATAATTAATTTGCACTCGCTTCAAGTCCATTCTGAATATCTCTAACTCTAACATAATTTTTGTTATGTTTCTGGAGTTTTCAAAACGCCAATAGAAACAATGGACGCTCCCATTTGTTAGGTTGGGTTCGCCAAGACACGGGGGAAGGGATTGGGTGGAGCGGGCAGTGATGGGAGCTGCCATTGTCTGATGATGATGAATGCCATTGTCTGGCTGCTGTTGTTGTTCAGCTGTCGCGTCGCATGTTGCGGGTGAAATTGGCAATAATAATAATAATAAAAAAAGAGCAAAAAAAGGAGGTATAAATAAAAACCAACAGCAGCAAGAAAAACACAGCGTTTGCTGCGCGTTTTGCTAGCGTTTTTTTTTTTTAAATTTTTTTATCGCCAGCAGAGTTGTTATTGTTTGTTGGGTCTCTCTGTGAAATTCAAAGGGATTGCAATGGATGCAGATGGGGATGGGGATGGAGATGGTGATGTGGCTGGGACAACTCTTGTCTGCTGCACAACTCCAGATTGATGTTGCAGGTGCAGGTTGTGGTGAGACAAACGCTGTTGCAGAGAGATACAAATGTATCTCGTTTGAGAAGAGTTTCGCATTTCGCATTTCGCATTTGGCAGTTTGCATTTGATTAAAAGTGAATTTCGCTTTTTTTGTATCCGTTACTTTGATGTTGTCTGTTGTTCGTCGTCGTTGCTCAATTGAACCATTTAAGAGGCATTACTAAAAACAACAACCATCAACAACAACAACAATAACAACAACAATAACAATTAACAAACGCCGCATATATCCAGTAATTCATATGTCATAAATATCTGTCACTCACTGGCTCTCTCTGTGTGTGTGTGTGTGTGTGTGCATGTAAATGGCCTGTTCGCACTTTGCACAAAAAAACTGTGCGATGTCGTCATCATAATAATGATCATCAACATCAACATCATCATAATTATCATCTTTGAACGCCTTGTGGAGGCCCCGTCGTGCAGTCAATCTACATACGGCAATTGTTTCCACTTCCAATTCGAGCTAGCCAATTATATAATAGACACATACAGACACAGAAACACATATTTGTTCATACATCACACAGATACACAAAGAGCACTTGTGCCTCTGATTATTTACGAGTGTTTCGAGTCTATTTTTAATCAGAGTTAGCCAAGTATTTGCTAGATGCATTTACATTGCCAGAATGCAGCCAGCCCTCTTTAAGAAAGCTTCAGTTTAAGATATATATATATATAAAAACTATATCATTTGATAAGAAAGCATAAATATTCAAGTCAAAAAGAAAATTCAAAGAAATATATATAATTATTTCTAATCGTTTCCAGTTCGAATTCTTGGTCCATTCTTATAACTCTGATTCTTTTCATTCATTCATTAAATTGATAAAAATCCATTAACATTGATTAATGGAAAGTTTTCATAGTGATAGCAAAGAATTTTGCTTGTATTATAATTACATAATTAAACTATATTATTATGATTGTAATTAAACCAAATTAAACTATATTATTATTTTTATAATTACAATATTATCAAGTTGATTACATTTTCTCTAGAGTTTTCTGCTTTCTTTCTGCCACCTTTTCTGGAATTAACTACAGATCGGCTATATAAACAATCTGACTCGCTTGTCCCTCTGTGAACAGAATTGGCTGTTTATATTACACTGTACTGAATGGCTTCAGTCTCTGCCCCTGCCCCTGCCACACACATGCACTGTGTGTGTTGTGTTTGGGGCCATCGGTTGGCAGCTGATCGCAGTTACTTGTAGCTAAATAGTTTTTAGAGAGGGGCCCAGGGTCACTTTTTGTTCAGACTTAAGATTTTAGATTTCAAATTTGATTTGTTTACACGAATGTTTATCACACATTGAGATGCGTTTGAAATCATTTCCAAAAATACAAAAAAGTTCAATTGAACAGTCTCTCTCTCTCTCTCTCTCTCTCTCTCTCTCTCTCTTTCTGGCACACACTCTCTCAGTCTCTTTTACTCGTCTGCCATGCCGAAAAATCAGATAAATTTAGCGAAAAGAGAATAAAAATAAAGGAAAAATAAAGGAAAAATAATCGCGTAAACAACCAAACTGGGCAGCAACTAACCAACAGCAATAAGTTCACACAATTCTGCCATTAAAAACAAAAAAAAAAACAAAAAAATAATAACATAATGCCTCTCACCCCCTCCCCGTACACCCCTCTTCCACACACGTTTCAAGGCAAAAGCAAAAACAAAGAGAGTCGAAGACAGCGTGTTGGAGTCGTGCGAGGAGGGAGGAAAGCGAGGAAGAGCGATGGAAGCATTAAACAGTTAAATTGCTTTATGTGCCCATTTCAACATCTGAGGCTCCGTTGGGCGCAACTTGGGCCCTCCGAAAGACTCCCTATCTCCCCCATTCCCCACCCTCCCAACTGCTCGTGCCCTGTTTTGACAACAACAACAACAAATAAAGTCGTAGTTAGTAGTTTTTTGCCCCTGCAAAATAATTTACATAATATGCAACACATGTTTGCACGAATAACAGGCCAAACTAAAAATAAGTCAGAATGCTGGAGCTCAACTACAATATACCCTTTAATATTGTTATAATATTTAAATTTTATTGGCAAATTTTCCTTTAAAAATTTGCAACCAAATGTAACTAGGCTAACTCATTTCATATGGCAAGAGTAAAAAAAATGCCCGAACTGATCCCTAATTGGCTGGCTACAAAAACACGTGCACTTACTTACATACATAAATACCAACATACATACATGCAATCATACGTAACGGGGCTCTGCAGAACAGAACGTATCTATTATCATGACATCCCTTTCTCTCACATGCGCTCGCATATTTAAGCACACATAAAATGCCAGCGGCTGCTGGTAGAAATAAGATCAATATGAGAAAATATTTATGACCATGACTTGGATGTGCTACTTATCCGATCTTAAAGAAGTTTGGGTAGTTTACTTATAATACATATTGCGTATTATAATGCACATTATGTGTTAATAAGAAGATTCAGATTAGAGCTTTTATTGTTATCGGAAATCAAAATATATCGATAATCGAGAAACAGAGGCAGTTATCGATCAATTAAAGCAAACTTGATCTGCTCCGGATATACGAAAAACCTATTTAAAGTCTCTGATATCTGCGTGTTTATAAAGAGAGATGGGCAGACGGACATGGCTATATCGATTCGACTATTGATCCTGAATAAGAATATACTTTGTACATTTGCGCAAAACCAGTTTACCTTTTTACCCATTTTTAATGGGTGGGGAGCAGTTCGGCAGGAGGTGCCGCAACTGTTACATAGGGACCGCAAAATTGGGCGGCGCTTTCAACCCAGAGCTGAGCGGTACCTGACTTCCCGCAAGCTGGCTACCTTAACACCTACCCACAACTCGGCTACTTTCAGGCAACAAACTACATAAAACAAAAACAAAAACCATACAATTTTCAAACCATAGTCCAAACACATAATTTTCCCCCATTTTCCCTCATTTTCCACAATAGCTAAAAGAAAATTAACCGCTCGCTGCTGCAGCGTGTGAAAAGTTGCGTTGCCTTTGGACTGGTTGAAAAGTGTGTCTCACTCACAATTATAATAAATAGGTTAGAATGATTTAGATTTTTTTTTAGACGGAGCTCGACTAGCAGATACCGTAAAATTATTCATTATTTGAGCAAATTTAATAATCTTTATCAGAATGAGATGGTTTGAGATTATTTTCATATTTAGTTTAGTAATTTATTTTCAAAATGTTAAATCTTAAATCTTAAAGCATTGCAATATCTTCAATACGCAAATAACTTTTGCCTAACAAATACAATTATAGATCTATTTAATAACAGGCTATTAATTGTTATCGGAAATCGATTAATAAACATCGGCCGAAATAATTGCAAAGATAAGCGCTGAAAAAGTTTTACATAATGATGGCAAAATTGGTGTACAAAAATATATAGCGCGATTAATATTATAATCGTATGTAATAAGCAAAATCGTGGATATCTTTTTAATTTTTAAATTCAAAATTAGAAAACAAATTTCTAGAAATACTTTCCGATTTTTGGGGTTACTTTCTACATTTTATGACAATTTGGTTTCTTTTGTTAGTGTAGATCTGTTTTATTATAAGTTCTGGAATTTACTTCATTATGATATGTGAATATCTATGCATTCTACACTAAATTTTCATTTCATTGCCTATACCATAACTATAACTAAACTCTGAGAACTCGATATTTTTATGTACTTGAATTTTCCCGATTCTATTTCTCTGTCTAATATTTCTCATTACTATTCGCAATAAATAATTAATCGCAATCTTCATAGTTATAATGAACATTCATCATTAAATATAAATCGCGTAAAAAATATTGCAGTTGTTTCTCAGCGCAAAAAAAAAACACAGCTAGCGTTTTTTTTTTTGACGGATCATGATCAGATCAAGTTGTTTGGTATCATTTTACTTTAAGCATTAAAATTCATGGCTTGTTTTGTGTTGTTTGCTTTTTCACTTTGAATAGAAAGACAATTGAACACTTTTTTTCACATAGCTTCTCGCTTCACTATAAATGGGCAGTGACATAAAAAAAAGAACCGCAAATATCCGTACCAAAAATAAAAAAAAGTTAAAAAAAATAGCCGACCGGACGAACTACAATAAACAACAATTTTCACTTATTTTTTTTTTTTGTCATTTGCTGTCTTTTGACTGTTGTTGTTAATTAAATTTGACTGCGGCCAACGAGCGATCAACGACCACAGCAACAAACATAACGAGTACCTCACAAAAACCTCGCAGTCCCCCCTTCCCTACCCACGTTGGTGTTAGTGTTTTTCAGTTAACGTTTTGTGTGAGTAGATTTTTGTCTGTCTCTTTGTCTGTCTGTCTGTTTGTCTGTTGTTGTCAGTCTGTGCATTGTTCTGAATGAATCACATAAAAGGCAACACGCTTATGACTAACCCACCCCACACAGCCGTTTTGAGCTACCAGCAGCAGCAGCAACACCCCCAACACGCAGTACTTGCCCAACACACACACACACAGGTATAACAAGTACTCGAAGCTTTGACTCTCTGTGTTCTGTGTTCTCTTTTGTCTGTCATCCTGTCTGCCTGTACGTTTGTCTGTTCGTTTGTCACGTCTCTCTTTCATTCATTTTATTCGCAATTCTTTCGTCTTGGTGCGTGTCGTACGCTTGGGTTGGTTGCTCGTGTGGATGTTGAGTTGGTTTGGTGTGGGGGGGGGAGGTGTTTCTTTTGTATGTGTGTCGCAATTATCGGCGCAATCATCGTGGTCCATTTTGATGATCATTGCTGGAAAAAGTCAATTACTCGTCCGTGCAAATAAACTGCCCATAATGCTAGATATATATATGTAATTCTTTCTCCTTCTCTTTCTCTTTCTGTTCTTCTTTCTTTACATTTGCAAATCTATGTAGCTCAACATCTCGTTCATCATTTACCAATTCACCAATGCCAACGACCTTTAAAACTACTATAACTATCTCTCTCTCTCTCACTTTGAATTTAAAATGCGCTTGCATAAAGCTTCTTCCATCATATGGTCGACTGATTGCGACGGTTACAGCGACGGCAACTGCGACTGCAAGCAAGGCCTTTTGTTCTATGCGACAATGCGACGACAGTTTCCCACGTCCTCCGCGGCGAAATGGCAACAGTCCCGCAGCGAAAAATGCCCAATGATGCCGAGGGAGGCTCCATTCAAATAACATTCGCATTTTGGCAAACATTAAAATCCCAAGCTTAACAATCAAGATCATTTGCCTTTTTTATGATCTCCACTAATTCTAATTTCTCATTATAATAAGTGTATCTTAAGTTTTTCTCACTACTAAGTGAGCCATATAAAAACAGCTAGTAAAATTTTATATATATATAATTATATGTTTTTTTTATTTTTCTCTCTAAAACTGGCCACGTTCAGTTTAAATCCTATTTTTTTGACTCACTAAACATTTGATGGAAATACATACGCATGATTTGTTGATAGTCATCCAATTTTATCAGACTCAGTCACTTTTTGTTTTTGAAATCAACTTTAAATATATGCATTATATATTTACAAATATCATTGACTATTTTAGCTTTTTCGGTTGTTGGTTTTTTATTTTCCACAAAATCGTGCGACTGTCGAGTTATTTAGCCATAGTCTATGATCACTTTCCAATTGTAATGACAATTGCAATTTGATCAGCGTAATTATCTTTGATCGTGTACATTATTCCGATAATTTGCTTGATTATTTTACGCTGCATTTGTGCGGCTGGATTATTCTATGCGAAATACTTTTGAATTTCAAATAATTGCTGCGTGTTAGCTATTCTCAACTGTGTAAACATTATATTTAACAGCGTATTTCTGATTAGATTTTTGCTTGTTGTTCTTCCATTGTAGATCATTAACCAAATTAGTCTAACAAGTTGCTAATATTTATAAAAAAAAAAACTGTTATTTATACTGTTTGATTTTTATATACAAACGAAAATTTAACTAAAATTTTACATTAATTTGTTGCTTTACAACTTTCTAGCGCACTTTATTTGGGGGGAAGTTTTACAGCGACCCTCGTAGAAAAAAAAGATATTTTTGAAGACAGCTGCGCCGACGTTGATGTTGATACGACGTGCAAAAATGCAGCGCTGCCAAATTGTTTATTATGCTAGCAAAAAACAATGCTGCGACCCGTGTGTGTGATTGTGTGTGTGTGTTGCCATATTGCTGCATTAATCAGCATTAAGTTGGCTGCAGCTAAATGCGATGATTGCCGGATCGTCGCATCGCTTCGCTGCTTTATTTGGCGCATCCGCTGCGGTACTTTGTTCTACACACACACAATCACACACACAAATATATATATATATATATAGCAGTCATATGTTTTTGTTCCATCCCATGACCATATGCGCACTTATATCAAATTCTGTCCATTTCTGGGCATTGGCTCGCACTTCCGTTCAACACACACACACACTTTAGAGTCCTGTGTGTGTGTGTGTTGCGCACCTTGTGCAACGCTTACAGGTGCGACGTCGATGTCGACGTCACGCATCGCTGTGCTGAGAACAGCTGTTCTCTCTCTCTTTCCCTCTCTCTCTCTCTCTCTCTCTCTCTTTGTCTCTTGCGTGGAGAAAGTGAACCGGCTGAGACGGCGAAATTTATGTTTATTACCATAACTTTAACCATAATTATAGATATAAATATATATATATATATATATATCATCTACATATATATGGAGCGACCTCATCCGAAAGCTCTTTTCTTTTGTTATTTCTTTGTTGTTGTTGTTTTGGGCTCACGCAGCGGTTTGAGTTAAAGAAGGAGTGGAGAAAAATGATTACGGAAAAGTAGAAAAGTGGAAAAGTGGAAAAGTGGAAAAGTGTGTTCATGGCAAAACGCACGCAATGCGACCAAAAGGAAAAATTCATTAACCACAACGCAGCAGCAACAACACTTGTAAGAAACCCGTACAGCCAACACACAATGCGTGAGTGGGTGTGTGTGTTAAATATGCATATTGTTTTTCTACAAATAATCGATAACAGCTGACTAGCGCTCATCTATCTCCATATCATACACGTATTCTCGGTGTAATCGATCAATTTTAATTGATAACCGATAAACGGTACACTAGATACAACTCAATCTTAAGCCCAGCTACCTGTTGCCAGCAAAAGTTCTACAAATTCGATCATTGAAATCGTTATCGATAAGTCGCAGACAGTAGCAAACGATAAACATTTTGAATTCGATACCATTCCGTTCCAACTCGTCTCGCTCAGGTCGCGCAGCCAACGAGCGTAAAATTGTACAAGTTAAATGGAAAATATTTTGGCCAGACAACGATGACGAAAACAAAAATAAAATTTGTTAGCAATTTGCGGGGCAGAGAAACAACATAAGGTGGTCTATGGGCGTCTGGGGTGAAACTAAGACTAAGACCAGCGACTAGGGCTGGGTTCCGGGCACAGTCAGGGTCAAAACCTTAAAGCCTTAGCCAACACGCCATAACCATAAATCTTAATTGCCAGCGCAGTCAAGCGAAACGCTGGCGTCGTTGGCACCGCTGCCAAGCCAGCTGCTGTTGCTACTGCTGCTGGTGCTGCTGCTGCTGCTGCTGCTGCTGGTGCTGCTGCTGCTGCTGCTGCTGGTGCGGCTGCTGCTGCTGCTGCTGGTGTTTCAAAGTGTCAGCAGAGTTAGTCAGTCAATGAGTTACTCAGCTAGTAACGCGTTGCAGCTGTTTTGCCGTTGTTGTTGCGTGCGTTATGCGATTTCTCATTACTCGTTACTCGTTAACTATTAACTCGACTTTTACTGCTCTTTACTGGTTACCCATCGATAGTTGCTCATCATTCAAAGTGAAAATTATTGCTCGTTACTCTGAAGTTGTTTATTCGCTGCAACAAAAGCATTATAAGTCAATCAAACAATGAAAAACAATGCCATAAAAACCAACGCGTGTTCGCCGCTATTCGTTACTCGTTCGCATTGCTAAAGGCAACGAATATTTTGCTATAATCCACAGAACAAGTGAAGCAATCAGATCATGTCACAGCAAGGACATTTAGACTAAGAAAACGCAACACAAACCAAAAACATAAAAACAATAACAAAATACAACTAAAAATAACCAATTCAAATACCAAAAAAATACCAAAAATATCAAGAAGCAAAAACCATAATCTCAAAAAAAAAACCAACAACAAAACAAACAAAAACTAGAAACGGAAACAACAACAAGAAGAAGAGAATAATAATAACGGAAAATGAATTGCGGCGCACTGCGCTCTCTCAGCGACGACGCGCAGCTGCAGACGACGACGTCTACGCCGCAGCAGAAACAGCAGCAGCAGCGCAGCAAGCAGCGAATACAGCAGCAGCAGGAATACCAACAGCAGGCTCAGCTGCAGCTGCAGCTGCAGCTTCAGGAATCGCGGCGGAAAATGCATTCGATGCCGCGCACGGGAACGACGACGACAACGTCGACGTCACAGCTGCAGCTACAGTCGACGCCGACTGCGCAGTGTCGCGCTGTTGTTTTGGAGCAGCCGTTGCGGCGCAGCACGATGCCTGGCCGTGGGCGGGGCCTTGCCTCCTGTTTGCGTGGCGAACGTGACGATGCCCCAACGCCACCCATTCATGAGATGCATTGCGAGCTGCAGCAGCTACAGTTTCAACAACAGCAACAACCACAACAACAGCAGCAGCAACAGGATCAATTTCAGTTATGCAGCGGCAGCATCGCTAGTGGCAACAACGTTATGCCTGCAACAGCGGAGCTCGAAGCAATCGGCAGGAGTAAGTAGTCCCAGTCCTTGCACAACTAATTGCAACACCTCCTGTTACAAGTTGTACGGTAAAAAAAAGTATTAGCAACTGTATAATTAGTTACCGTTAGAGACAAAAAAGTTTATTTTCCGAATTGGCAGTTGAAAAACAAAAAAAAAAAACTATGAATAACAAAACAGTATAAAAAATAACGGCAGTATAAAAAATAGACATGCCGAAGATAACAGACTTTTTTAAATTAGACTTAGAACCATCATCAAGTATAAAATAAAACTTAAAAGTTTAGTGATATTTGTTATGACTAAAAAATGAGTAATTTTACTATTTTCCACACTTAACTGCAGATGTTAAGTTTAAATTACAACTGAGTTTCAGGTAGAATTTGAGAACATCTACCCCGAGAAACACTCCCAAGTTATATATGACAGTTAAGTTGTGTTCAAAATTGAAATCATCAATTTGGTATTCAGTAAATAAGTAATAATTCTTATCGATTCAGGATCACAACGAATTAATCCCACTATCTGTAAAAATAAATAAATATTCCCCAAGCAGCTGACAAAATAAAATGCGCACACAAATAAGAAATATATATTAAGCAAACGTGAGCAAAGGAGGAATGGGAAGTGGGAAGGTGTAATGAGAATGATTATTAAAATGAAAAGAGGCACATTGGAAACGAGAACTGGAAAAGTTGACAATGTTGATTTTTTAATGTAACATTTTTGATGGTGTCAATGACATCATCAATGAATTGAGTGGTTGTGCACGGTAGTCGAAGTGTTGGGGGGGGGGGGGGTGTCGGTCCATTTGCTTTGATGTCATTAGTGGCAGCCCCATAGAATTTACAGTTTGCTGTGTGCGCACAGTGCGAATAAGTGCGAGTGAATAATACAAAGCGGAATTGCCGAGATGCGCTCAACTCGCAAAGCTGATGAGAAGATGCTGAGGCGGCTGCTTAGCCCCCCACTGCACGATTTGCCCTTACGTTAATCGCTGTTGGGCTAACGGTAGCTGCAATTGCGCTGACCAGGCAGCAATAATCAGTTTTATTATGTGCGAAACCTGTAAAAAGACAACCGCTAAACTTGGAGCCACTCAGAGGTGAACAATTAGACAAAACGAAATGAGATGAAACGAAACGCAATGAAGCGAAATGAAATGAAATGAAATTCAATGAATGGACCATGAGCCGAGTTGAGTTAAGTTGAGTTGGGTTTCCTTTGAAATGGCATTCAATACAATTGTATCAACAACGAAACCAACAACAACAACAGATACAAGAACAGCTACAAGAACAGCTACAAGAACAGCAACAACAATATTATCACACAGTCGGAATCATTTTGTTGAATTGAAGCAGTCAATGGGAATGCCCAATTGCTTGCATCATCCAATGATTCTCAACTTTACAACATGTGGTTACTTTGTGTCAGCACTTCCTAATCGCAGTTACAATTCTCTTTTGGCTCTTTTGATATACGACAAGTTTCAATAAGTTAGTTTTAAAACTATGGAATCACAGCTTATCCCAAAAATAGGTGTACTAGACTAAAAAAAAATACATATATATATATTCATTATATTGATGCGACAGTTAGAATGCTGTAATCGATTGGGATCAACTACAATATACCCTGAACCCATCTGTTAAATATATTCTAATTATGTTTTAAAAATTCCCCTTTAAAATGTTCTGCACCCAAATGTGGGCAGGCTAACGAATTTTTTTATACCAAGCACAGACACTGAAAAAAAAAAAAAAACAATGCAGCTGTTGATCCTGATCAAGAATATATATAGTTTATGGCGTCAAATATGCTTTCTTCTGCTTGTTATATACATTTCCACAAAACCAATCTACTCTTCTTACCCAATTTGAATGGGTTCAGGGCATAACAAGTAAAAAAAAGAGTACTTTTTGAATAATGTCAAAATATACGAAACAAAACCCATAACAATAATGGAAGAATCGTTTTCTGCTCCTACACATAGCCATATGTATGTATGTATGTATGTATGTATATGTGTATGTATGTACGTGTGTATGTATCTATGTGTGTATGTATGTATGTGTGCATATTTTGTGAACTGAATACGGGATCTAGTCAGCCATTGGAACTTTAAATCATATTTCTATGCTGACTGATCAGAGATCAGTTGAAAGCAACTCCAACTTCAGCATCAACGGCTCTCTCTCTCTCCCTCTCCTCCCCTGCCTTTGCCCCTCTCTCGCTATGTGACTATCTCACGAAGGCCATTTCGTGCGGTTCGCCCCTTTGGCCCCTTTCGACACTTTGCGCCTGCTGCTGCTGCACGTATCTGTATCTTTGTATCTGTGGCTGTATCTTTGTATCTGCGAATGCATCTATACATTTAGCTGTATGGGAGCCAGTCGTCTAGCTTTTGTATGCACAAACATGACTCGCGCTTTTCTTATTGTTGTTGTTGTTGCCTCGTTGGCTATTCATATTTTAGATTAATTGAAATATATTCAAAACATCGCCTTGCAATGTGCACCAAATGCAAAAGGTCAAACAACACACATGAAAATGGGTCGTAGTGTTTTTTGAGTTGCAACTACTGTAAACTAAGACCCGTTATCTGGTCATGCACAGTATACATACTCTAACCTTCATTATCTTTCTCACTCTCTCACTTACTCATTCACTCACACACACTCTCTCTCTCTCTTTCTCTCTCTTGCAGGTGAGTACAAATCGAAGACACTGCCTCGAATACACTTTGATACGGCACTAAACGATACGTCATTAAATGAAGGTAAACTATTTCTTTGTTGACTTTGGCGTAGATAAAGTTTTACAATTGAAAGGCGAGAATTTATAAAGATAATAGAAATACGTATAAATAAGCCAAATATATTTTTTATTAATTATTAATTTTATCAATAGTAAAACTTCAGTCATATATAATTTCACAGCTCTTTTGCATACAATACATGTGTGCATATAAACATCATAATCATTTCTGAACGTGAGTAAATATAAACTTGATTACAAAGCTCGGCATAACTCGACTAAATCATTTTAATCACGATCGAATTGTGGCCCATTATTGTTGCATACTTTGCCGCTCTCTAAGTATTTGCAATGCATACTTTCAGGCTGCCCGTTAGAATAATTGTTTAAGGGGGAGGCAGAGGCAGAGGCAAAGAAATCGGCTACATTAGTTTTATTCCCCCATTAACAGTTCATTGCGCCGCTGACATACACAAATAGAATGCGAATGCGAATGGAAATGCCTTATTTCAAGCTTCATTAATAAGTCGCGCAGTTCCGCAAAAGGTGCGCGATTAGTAGTAGTGCAAGAGAGAGAGGAAGAGGCAAGCAAGCGAAACGTGTCACATACACGTAAAACACAAAAGTCACGCACTTCCGTTAAACAGCCAACTGCTCAGCTGCAGTGGACGAGAGGGCGAGAGAGAAAAATGTACGCCTCTAATTTGCTTATAAGCTGGCTGCCTGTGCTGTTCTTAAGTATCGCCTTATGTTACACACAAAGACAAATACATTTACTAAAAGTGTTTTTGTGTGTGTGAGTTGCATACCTGCGCTCAATTAGATCAATTACGAGCCACTTTGCCACTGACGCCCTTACTCTATTCATGTGTGTGTGTAAGTGTGTACGTTCTTCCACTTGTGCTTTTTCCAGTTACTGTTGCCGTTGCTTGCCATCAATTCCGTTTCTTTACAATGCATGCGCTGCGCTTAAGACAATCGGGCATATTTCTTTTACCTTTGGCAGGCAAGTATGCAGATTTATGTATGTAATTTACCCTCTTTACATCTTCAAATCTAACATGCTTGTGCATGCATGTGTCTGCCAGTTTCATATACGAGTTGTCACGCACACGTACAGATATGCATGCAAAATCTACCGATATTATGACAAAAGAACACCAGGATATTTATTTCTTTTGTACGCTTATATCTTGTCAACTAGTCGTACACTTTTAATTTTTGGGAGCTCTAATTTCTTTGTCCCTTAACCATAGATCAATTTCAATTGCATATTTATACATGTTTAATCTAAAAATGAATTATATTTGTAATGGAATATGTACATGTTTGTCAACTGTAGGGCATTTGTTTGTTTTGAGAAGCTGAGCTGTGATTTGTAGCTCTTGCACTCCTTGCACTTAATTTATTGCTCTCTTTTTACGCTCTGTGAGTTGTGTCGACCGTTTGGTTCGTTTGTCAACGCGCATGGGCAGCAATATGTCTTTTTGGCAGCGTCGCTTGGCTACACAACGCACTCTCTTTTTGAACAGAACAGGGCTGCAACTTTTTTGTGAACTCTACTCACAGTACATACTAGTCACTAGTTCACTGGTGATGAGATTAATAGTTGTTAATGATTGTAATAATTAAGTAAATATATTGGAGAGTATTTAATGAAAATATACTAATTCGATTATGGAACTATATGTGTTGAAATTTGGAAAAATCCTTTTTTCAACAATACAAAAAGAACTGCCAATTGGTACATTTTCATCCCTGTCTTTGAGTACAAACAACGTCGATCGCACGCGCTCTCTTTCTCTCTTGATCTCTCGCTCGCGGCGTCTCTCACTTTTATCGTAGCCATGCTGCTGCTGCTTTGGAAACGGCTGCGTCGGCGGCGGTGTCAGTTGTGAGAAAAGCGCGTCAGCGAGAGGTAGCCGAGCGGCAAGACGACGACGACAACGACGCGTTGCAATTTGTTGTTCTGTTTTTTTTTTGTTTGTATGTTTGTTTGATGCGCTTGTGGTTTCGTTTTCAACATTTGTCAGTCTTAAGTTTATCACGTTGTACTGCCAATCTTTCGATATTGCTTTGTTGAAGTTTTTCTAAGGAAAGTACGTTGTTTTTTTTTGATTTTGAATATTTGTGAAAAGTTTCGGTTAAAATTAAACAGAAAAGTGCGCTTAGATACTTCGAGTGCTGTTGCATGTAGCGTATCGCCACGATAATACAAAAACAACTGGCGACAACGACGTGTAAAAAACTGTAATAAAGTAACAGAAAAAACGCGGAAATGCACTTGAGCGCATAATTTTTATAAGTTAACAGCGACAACAAAAACAAAACGTGCAAAAAACATTAAAAAAAATTACTTGCCAGCAAATTGCAGCAGTAGCCAAAGAAGAAGCCACAACAAACACAGAAAATTCTCTGAAACACATACTTCATACGTGTGTGTGTGTAATCACATAAATACATATAAAAATACCTTCGCCGGACGCCCTCATCCCGTCTCTTTTGCGCGCGCGCGCCTGCGCTTTGTGTCAGTGTGTGTGTGAGAGAGAAAGGTAGAGAGAGAGAGAGCAATGATGAGCGCGGCGCCTGAGCGCAGCAGAAGGAACAACAATTAAAAAGCAAGCGCGCAAAAATGTTGCAGGCGCATTGTGACGCCAGCAGCACAACAACAACAGCAGCAACTAGAAGAAGTGCGGACAGCGGCGACAGCGTCGCTGCAGCAACGACGACAGTGCAGGAAGAGAAAACACAGCGTCGACGCTCCACTTTTTATGTTCCGTTGCTCATCGAGGACGAAGATAAGACAGAGAGCAACGGAGATCAGGACGAGCAACGCCATCTAGCGTCACACAGCAGCAGCAGCAGCTCCAGTTTGAGCAGCAACAGTGTCAAAAAGTCGACAAAAATTAAATCGAAGAAAATGTCGCCGCCCTGCGGCTTTAATTGGAGCATTACGGGCAGCGATGTTGCCGCCCACTACTCCGACTCGGATGATGAGGAGGAGCAACTGCAGCAACGTCAGCGACAACAATTGCTAAAAGCAGCAGCAGCAGCTGCAGCAATACCAACAGGAGCAGCAGCAGCAGCAACAACAACAACGCCCGCTTCCAAGCTGAAGCGTTATGGAATTGTGCTGAATGTAATTAGTCTTAATGGTAGCGGCGGCGTCTGCGTCGGTGACGAAGAGAGCGCTGGCGAACCCTTGCCCGATATGCCGCCAGATGGCGCCAGGTGTGCGCCACGCACCCATTTCAATGAAGATAACGATATAGTGATGGCAACGCCGCCCAAACAACAGGCGCTCTCTCGCTCACGATCACCCCCAGCTGACACAGACGTTGACGTCGACGATGAGGATGATGACTCAGAGATAAGCCGCATGCAGACGAACACCTCAACGCCGATAAAATTAATGAAATCGCGTTCGCGCACTAACATTTTGGCCGTGCCACTGCCAACAGTGGAACGCGGTCTGGCAACGACGTCAGCACCAACAGTAACGGCAACGAAAACAACAACAACGCTGATCACGCTTCGCGCCAAGGCAAAAACGCTGCCGCAGAATTTAACAGCTTTAGTTGCAATGCGCGAAGCGGCAGCACTGGACGATAATACAATAACTACGACAAAAACATCGTCGTCGCACTACAACAACAACAACCACACAAACAAAAAGCTGCATCAGCTGTTTGGTTCCAGTTCTGGTTCTGGTTCAGTTTGCAGTGGTTCACCGTACAAATTGCAAAACAGCATCTCTGCTGCTTCGATCATCATCACGCACAGTTTTCCGCCCAAGAATCTGTTCCTGCTCAAATCGACGCCCAAATTGAGCACAGATGCCACGCCCCCTCCGCACACGCACCCGGCACAACAGGCAACAACAGTTATCACCTCACCGCCGGCCAAGAAATCGCTCAGTTTTATACGACGCGCCCATTCCACAAAATTATCGCGCAGCAATTCGCTGCTGAAAACCATCGGAGGAGGAGGTGGAGGAAGCGTAGGAATAGGAGGAGGCGGATCAACTGGCATGCCGAATGGTCTGGGCAGCAGCGTGGGATGTGTTGGGGGTGGAGGTGGACTGAATCATCATTATGGCACATCCCTATCGGCGTCGAGCAGCTGCGCTAGCGATGCAGGGGGGAGCTGGGGCAAATATTTCTATCAGAGCTACGATGTTTGTCCGCTGGGACTGGACGAGCTGAGCGCCTACTTTGAGACCGATCACTGCGAACAGCTCATCTGTGAGCGTTTCATGATTAAGGATCTCAATCTGCACTCGACCACAACCAATGCAACAAACACGACTTGCATTGCGAAAACAGCGACTGTAGAAGGAACGGAAGGAGGAGGGGGAGGAGAAACGTCCACATCGGAGCAGCAGGATGATGATGCGGGACATCATTCCGGTAGGTGAAAAGGAGTAAAAAGAAAATATTTAAAATAATACAATTTATATTTTATAAGTTTAGACAACCTGTAAACTAGTCACCTAGAGAGGAGAGGCAGAAACTTCTAAGCTTATTTTATAAGCTCTCCTACACCTCCCCCAACTTCTCAACCAAGTTCTCTTTTGATGTGTGTTTGTATTGTACTCAAACACGTTCGTTACGACTCGTTAGTTTCTCACTTCCTGTTTTTGTTACTGTTACTGGTACTGTTACTATTACGAACCCTTGCGATCAATCGATAGCCCTTCCCCTGTCTGCCCCCTTCTCTTTTTGGTGGTTGAAATACGCCGCCTGTTTTGTCGTGTCTCCAATGCATGCTCTTCATTATTCGCTTCGTCGTTCCCTTCCACCTTTCCATATCCCCATCCCATTCCTATCGATCGTGCGTTTCAGCGAAAAAGAAAACTAAAGCAATGATAAGATAAGCGAACACGATTTCGATTTTACACATGCCAAGTGCAGGCAACCCCTCCCACCACTTCCTATACACTCTTAACTCTCAGTTTGTTTTTTTAATATTTTTTTTATCGAAGTACTTCATACATTCTTTCGTTTTTTTTTCTGTATCCTACTACCTTCTGCATTCGATGACTCCCTCACTCAGCCAAGCTTCTGCTAAGCCTTCCTGTTCTTTTTACCTATGCTACTCTTTATTTACACTTCTCTCCTTACCGCTGTTCATTCTTCTGCTTCTGTTGTTCTCGTCTTTATTTTATTCAATGTTCGATCGTGCGTTTTTGCTTTTGGGAATGTACACACATATACGCACTCGCACGTACACATCCAAATGTGTGTATGTATATACATGTTTATGTATTTCTTACACATGTAGCCCAATTGTGTGGCTCAATTGTTGCCCATTCTGATGGCACTCGTTGGCCTGGCCCTGAGCAGGCAACGAAGCGTCGCACAATGGGCGTCAACTGGCTGACAGCACTGAAAAACAAAAACAGAAAAATATAAAAACATTATTTGTATTAAGTACAATTATGATTCTTCATTTATGTGTGTGTATGCAAGTATGACACAGGTAAATTACTTGATTTTACCATGAACAAATTCCATTGCAATGATGTTGATTATTGTGCTTATTATTAGCCAACAATTGTAATATAATCACATTTGAATGGCTTGACATAATTTTGTGTTGTTGTTTGCATTATTCAACTTTTTATTACAGATTTGTAAATGTTTTATTCTTCTGAATTATTTGCTGTAAAGCAAAATTCAAGTATGATTATAACAAATGATTTTCTCTCTGTCTTCCTTTCTCTCTTCCCTTATATAAATGATTCAATTGGTAGAGTTCACATTCTAAAAAAAATTTGCAACTGAAGTTGTAGAAGAACTTGAAAAAACAGTTAATGCTGTTATTCAATCCTATGTGTGTGTGCTTGTTATTCATACACACTATGTGTGTGTGCTTGTTATTCATACACACACACACACACACGCAAACATAAGTATGCATGTACGCATGTATTTAGTTCATTCAATTAATCCATTGTTCAGCGTCCAGCATTGGCAGCTATTTGCTGCTGCTGCTTGTTTTTCGGTCTCTTTGGCTACAATTTCAATTTCATTGTGCGTCGGTATTGTTGGTTTTTTTTTTTTTTTTTTGCCGTTTTATTATGATTCAGAAAAGCGAACAGAGCGACACCCGCACCGAAAACCAGTTTGGTCTGTAGAATACTGAGAGAGTAAAATAAGCGCAGCCAGAGCAGAGAGCTTGAAGAGCGAGAGTAAAACGAAAGTGAGAGAGCAGACGGTCAAACGGCGAACGGAACGGCAAACAAACCAGCCGCTTTATTTTCTTAAACTCAAAATTGTTGTGATTGTTGTTGGCATTCTTCAGGCAAGTTAAGCAGTTTTTGTTGTTATGATTATTTTTGTCGATATTGAGTATTAAAGGAGAGAGGGAGAGCGAGAGACAGCTAGAAACAGAGTTGTTGCATTTGTGCAGACAGAGAGAGATTGAAAGACACACTATATTTGAGCGCAGTTGCATTTTATTTGAAATTTGATAAGAGAAAAAAAAACAAAAAATTACTTTGCAGCAGCGACTCAGCTTAGCGATTCTCGATGAAGCCGCGCACACACACAAAGAAAAGCTTGATAGAAAGACATATGAGCAAACAATTGCTGGAAATGTGTTTTGAAATGTACTCACACACACACACACAAGCACATATATTTACATATCGACATGTATGTCTTAATATTTCTCAATAAACATTTATTTCTTTTTAGTAATAAATGTTTATTGAGAGATCCTCGACTAGTTCCACTCTTCATAATTATCTATCCTGGCCTAGGTAGCAGTCGCATATGCAGTTGACATTTTTTCCCCTCCCTTTTCTGTATACTTCGCAAATACATTTAATATTGGTTACATAAGGCTAACCAGGCATGTTTGTGATCTTAGATCTTGAACATTATTTGCATTTAGATACTTCGAACAAATTTAGTTCTGATGGATCTCCTACAGGGTATCTTCTAGCAGGCATTTCTAACTGCATTTGTTAATCATATTTTACTTTTCTCTTCTTGTCTGTCTTGTGTGCACTTTATCTTGTCTGCGATGCTATTCATTTATCAGCTCGAACTCGAGACGAATCGTGTGAGATGTGCATAGAAAAGAAAAACACATTTGTTTAACGAACTGTTAATTGAGTTGACCTTATCGGCCAGGGCTGGCCTGGGCAGGCCAGATAAAACGAATCGCTCTATTCGTAATCGTATTTTATTCCCATGTGTTTCCAACCAAAATCGGATTGTCTTATTTATCGCTTTCACTACCTTACCTCCCCCCCCTTCGAATCTACACACTGACTGCTGGTCACTGGTCACTGGTCACTGGCCTTAAACAAATTGAAATCCATTTTGAAGCGCATACCAAATGTCGAAGTCAACGTCGACGACAAAGATGAAATCATTTTTCAGCAGCAACAGCAACAACAACAGTAACAGTAACAAATCATGAAGCATCCACTGTAGGTCGCTGCTCCTTCTCAACTTCTGCTCTTCTTCAGCGTCTTGTGTTGTTTCACCAAAAGTGTTTCACAGCCTGACTCATTTCCCCACAACTCTCCAACTGCACCTCCACCTCCACCTCTGCTGCTGTAATAGACCCTGGCCTCTCCTTATGTGGCATTGATCGCGATCTCTAAAATAGAATTGGCAAATGATGTGTCAAAAAAATGAAATAAAAACAGACAAATGTAAACTGTATTTGCGTAGAGGCGACAAAAGTCACGTCATCGTTGTCTTAATTAGTTGTTGTTTTAAGTGTTTTCAATTTTACATTCGTTTTCAAGCTATTTTATATTCTATAATTTTAATGTGATAAATCTTAGTCTACAATCGGCAAGTATTAGTACTCATTGGAAAAAAGAATTGTTATCATAAAAAGCAATTTGGTTTTGAAGTCATTTAATTTATCATCAAATTTATCGATGGCTGTTTGACCTCTATGTGTGTTTAATGATTGCTTATAGAAAATGTGTTTATTGAACTCATTTTATTTGAGTGTTATATCGGATTCATAGTCGAAAAAAATGATAAATAACTGTTGTGTGCTGATAAGAAGCTTGCACGTCCATTAAGAATGGCTAAGAAATGGTTTAAGCGAGTCGTTTTTTTTTAATTTACCCAGACGAACTGCCATAAATATCAATTGAAATATAAGAACTGTCAAGTGCTGTGAGATATGATCCATAAATATGAATGTACAAACAAACAAAAAAAAAACATATTTACTTTATTAATGAAGTTGGAGATAAAGCAAAAATGAGATTAGAAAAACGTATAAAGTCGTCAATTAAATATTGCATAAAAAAAACACCAAACATTTAAAAACTTTAACTGACTGGAGTCTTAACGGAATATATATATATATATATATATATATATATATATATATATATATATTTAGTTTAAAGTTGTCTATCTATTAATGAAACTTGAAAGAATTTCTTTTCGTGTTATTTTATTTTTCTTATCTTTTCGCTTGACAACAGTTGCAACTCACACGTAGAAATTACTGATAATAATGATAACTTTACATCTCTAATAACAAGCAACCGCAACAGCTTCCTCTGCAATTATGCCCCCTGCTCCTCGTTCCCCTTTTGCTGCTACTAGCTGAGATCTATTACAATCATAATCATGGCTGTTGCGCAGTCAAGAAGTATTCATCAACTTGCTGCCTTGCCTGCCCCCCACTTTAAGCTGAGCTATTTGTGCGCTTTTGTAGGGTGCGCCGTGTGTGAGTGTGTATCTTCTGTATTTATGGTGGCCTCTATTGTGGGTGTGGGTGTGGGCGTGGGCGTGGGCTTGGGTGAGTTATACAAATCATAACCATAATCTGCGCCATTTTTGTAACTGTGCCTATATATTTTACTTCTACTTTGTTTTGTCTGTGCGTTCGTCGTTCTTCTCTTTGTGGTTATTGTTGTTGTTGTTGTTGTTGTTGTTCCTGTTGTTGCTGTACTCTATTTAGCTTCCTCTTTGAGTCTTTTGTTTGTGGGCAGAGCAGCAAGCGCCTATTTGGGGTAGAAGATGTTCCAACGACTTTTGGATCTTGTATAGAAGTTTTATATAAATAGTAGGCAACAACAACCACAACAACAACAAAAACAAAGCATGACACAATTTCATATAAGTAGCTGTGTGTATGCATCTGTGTGGGTGTATTTGTTCGGGGTTGTGTGTTTTCGTCTCCTTTTGATGACAAATCGCAGTGTTTGCCTTGCTCTGGGCAGCTGCAAATGAATTTGAATGAATGAAAATCGCCTGCAAAACGAGCGCAACTCATCAAACCTGCATAAATATCTAACGGGTTTTGTGGCCAAATTGAAAAGAAGTAGCAACAAGAAGATTGTTGGTCGGTTGGCTGGGGAGGGGGGGGGGGGGGGTGATGTTTGACTTGCATTGCCTTGCCTGATTGTGACTCAGATATAAAAAGAGAAGAGATAAAAAAAAGGGCTAAGAAGCATGCAGATGATGCAGGCTAATCAACTGCTGGCTGTGTTTGCTGTTAGCTGTTGGCTGCTGGCTGCTGGCTGGGTGGTCCGACAAGGTCGTTCCCATGTCTTTAATCTCTTGAGTTGAGTTTTGTTATTGTCGTTTTTGTTGTTGTTGTTGTGAGGGCGGCCACAAAAACCACAAGTAGAAAAATGTGTGTAGAAACCAGTTAGTTAGCCACAGTCAGTCGGTCGTCGAGAACATGTAGATGAAGATGATGATGATGGTGATCATGATGATGATAACAATAGATGATAATGTTGATGATGATGAAGATGAAGATGCCTCGTTTACCTTTTTCGGGACAGTTTGATGAATCATGAGTCAACGACGACGAGTACCTGCTACTCTTCTTGCGGCTGCGGCTGCTGCTGCTAGGGGGGGCGTGGCCACAACAACCGGGGCAGGTGGTGCTGTGCAGCAGCAACAGCAGCTGCTATGACTTGGGCTTCTTTCCTTTTGTTGTGCGCGTTTTTTGTGTGAGTGGAATCCAATTCGACGAGTCAAGCCGAAACCGGTTGCTCTTATGCGGGTTTTACTCGGCTTTTGCATTATTTACGTCTTCCTCTCTCCCTCTCTCGCTCTCTCTCTCTCTCTCGCTCTAAACTTCCCCCTCGCCATGTCTCTTTTGTCTTTGGCTCAAATTGAAATAACCACAAACGAAATTCCTGCAGGCCAATTGCTCAACAGCCTAGGCCAAATATGGCCATAATACCCTTAGTCCCGAAGCCGCTTCAAACGGTTTTAATTCCTTCTCTTTCAACTCACACCAACAAGTGCAAACAGTTAAAAATATAAAACATAAGAAAAAAACCCAAAAAATCGTCATATTTATTCTATGCAAGCAAAATGATAAACACGATTCACGATTCAGGGACTGGTTTAAAGACAAGCTTTATAAATGTCGATGATTTAATCGGAAATGCACAAAAACCCCTTAAATTAATTAGCCAAAGTGAATCAAATTTATTCTAACCGTGAATTGTGCTTAACTCTTATATAAATTATCGATAATATCAATTTATTTAGATCAAGAAAATAAGTCTGCTTATAGCAAATAAGTTATCGGAATCGGAATACTGATTTCGTCTCATTTAATACCTTTCTAATTAAAAATATAAATCATATCATTAATTTGACTATTTTATCAAAGTGCTGGTCTCTTGTTAATATCGATAACAGTGTTATCGAAAGCACTTCGACTTACCCAGACTAATCGCAATCCTTTCATTCTCATTCACTTCGCAGATACTTCATATGAGAAGGCCTGTCGTCGCGGATCGGCGCCCACCACGCCCATCCTGGGCAGCAAACAGCATCAGCAGGAGCACAATGCCGCCTCCCGCTTCACCAACTTCTTTTCCAAAAGGTATGTATTCTAGTTAGAAGAGACCTGTACTGCTGAATATTTGAAATTGTCGTCTGCTCACAATTTCTCATAGATCGAATCCCCTAAAACGCACCAAGTCAGTGACCAAATTGGAGCGCACCAAGCGAGGATCGGGCGGTCTGCGTGGCTCCCGCTCCCACGAGAGTCTGCTCTCCAGTCATGCCGTGATGTCCACCATCGGTGAGTGCATAGTATATAGTAACATATATATATGTATTTATATAATATCTTTGGAGTCGACATTGCTTTACTTACGTTTTACAAGTTTACTCGTTCCTGCTTATAAACTGTACTCGTTATTTTTTTTTAACTGCTTCGAGCTGAAATTCGTTAAGCATTTTCATGCTTATCCAATTTACTCATTAGCCAAATGCCAACTGGCTTATCAAATTAATCGTTTAATTCATTATGATTCGTTAAACTTACTCGTTACTTTTCTCTCTGTTTCTCGTTACACAGATTTGTCCTGCAGTGGCGCTGTGGGCGTGGCGCCCGTACACCAATCGGTGCTGGGTCGTCGGCACTGCTTTCAGGTGCGCGGCGGGCCGCGTGGTGAGCGCTACTATTCGTGTGGGTCGCGTCAGGAGCGAGACCTGTGGATCTACTCGCTGCGCAAGTCGATAGCACCGAATGCGGAGCACACTCGCCGCACCGACAACTCCCTCAAGCTGTGGGTCTACGAGGCAAAGAATCTGCCGGCCAAAAAGAAATACTTCTGCGAGCTGCAGCTGGACAAGACGCTGTACGGCCGGACGAGCGTCAAGCTGCAGACGGATCTGTTGTTTTGGGGCGAGTACTTTGACTTTCCGGACATACCCGAGATCAATGTGATCACCGTCAACGTGTTCCGCGAGATCGACAAGAAGAAGAAGCGCGACAAATATCAGTTTGTCGGCTCCGTAAAGATACCGGTGCACGAGGTGACCTCCCGGCTAATCTGCGAGGACTGGTATCCCATATTGAGCGACAAGGCTGGCGACAGTTTGGGTCGCAGCGGTCTCGGTAGCAACAAGGACAAGGAGCGTGAGGTGGTGCCAACCTTGCGAATTAAATGCCGCTTCCAAAGCACCGACATTCTGCCTATTAATATCTATGCCAATTTCCTGGCCTACCTCAAGGAGAACTACAAACGTGTCTGCGAAACCCTTGAACCGGTGATTGGTGTCAAGGCCAAGGAGGATATCGGCCAGGCACTGGTACTGCTTATGCATGCGCAGGGATTGGCCGGCGCTTTCCTCACCGATGTGGTGGCCCTCGATCTGATCCGCGTGGGCGATCAGCGTTTAACGTTTCGGGGCAACTCGCTGGCTACCAAGAGCATGGAGGCATTCCTCAAACTCACCGGGGAACAGTATCTGCAGGATACGCTGTCGGCGCCCATCAACGAGCTAATCCAGTCGGAGCGCGACTGCGAAGTGGATCCCACCAAGACGACCGGCTCCTCGGCCGGCTCGCTGCAGCGCCAGCAGGCAGCGCTGCGTGGTGCCGTCCGCAGCGCCTGGCAGTGCATCTACGAGTCGCACAAGCATTTTCCGCCCCAGCTGCGCGCCTGCTTTGCCACGTTCCGCGAGCGATTGCAGCAGCTGGGACGGCAGGATATGGCCGACAACCTGATCTCGGCAAGCATATTCTTGCGCTTCCTATGCCCGGCGATACTGTCGCCATCGCTGTTCAACATCACCAGCGAGCTGCCGTCGGCGCGTGCCACACGCAATCTGACGCTGGTCGCCAAAACGCTGCAGACTCTGGCCAATTTCACACGCTTCCAGGGCAAGGAGAACTTCATGGAGTTTCTCAATGATTTCCTCGAACAGGAGGCCGAACGGATGCAGCAGTTCCTCGAGTACATTTCCACGCGGCCCGACCATGCCACGCCCGACTCCATACTCGACTGGGCGGGCTACATTGATCAGGGCAAACAGTTGTCCATCTTGCACAGCCTGCTCAGCGAGAGTCTGGCCAAGTTGCCGGAGGCGCGTCAGCACGAGCTCGATCCGCTGCAGCACATCCTGGACGACATCAGTCGTGCCAAGGAGCTAAATGCTGGACATGCTTTGGCATCCGGTTACCTGCCAACGGTTATGGCTGCGACGCACGAGAATCAGGAGAATCGTCAGCCCGAATTGGGTGTTGGCCTGGTGCCCAGCACATCCAGCAGCTCCTTGTTGCAGCACCAGCAGCAGCAACAACAGTTGCAGTCGCAGCAGCAACAACAGTTGCAGTCGCAGCAGCAGCAATCAGCACAGTTGGCTCAACCGCAACACGCTGTGGTTAGTAAACCGCTGCCCGCGGAACGTGGCATCATGCGTGGCGTGTTGACGCCCAGCTCACTTGAGAAGAACATATTTCGCTACAATGATCCCACAGTGAATGTGCGATTGCAACAACAGCAACAGCAGCAACAGCAGCAGCAGCAACAGTTGCAGCTGCTTTCCAATTCGCAAAATTCAATTGCAGGCGCTGGTGTTGCAGGTGCAGGTGCAGGTGCAGGTGGTGCTGGTCCTGGTCCTGGTGCTGGTGTCGTCTACATGAGCTCACCAGTGCTGCAGCATGCACAGTCGCAAAGCTCGATGGCATCCTCGTCGCTGAATGGCAGCAGCAGCAATCTGTTGATGCCCCAGCAGCTGCAGCAGCAACACTGTCCGCCGGCGCCGCAAACCAGCGCCTCCAGCACCATGGAGCGCATAGATCGATTGGCTCAAAGTGGTG
This sequence comes from Drosophila demipolita, assembly GCA_035042405.1. Classification (NCBI taxonomy): domain Eukaryota; kingdom Metazoa; phylum Arthropoda; class Insecta; order Diptera; family Drosophilidae; genus Drosophila; species Drosophila demipolita. The sequence goes on along the minus strand of JAWNLI010000065.1, from coordinate 39,881 downwards.
GAGTCTATCAATATGTGGTCAATGGCAGTGGCAATGGCAATGACTATGATAGCTCCACCAGTGGCTCGCGGGCGCGCACCTTGCCACGCAACAATAACAATAGCAACAGCAACATTAGCAACAACAGCAACAACAACAATCAACATTGCAACAATAGTGTTGTTTTTGATGATATGCATGGGGAGTTCATACAAATCTCTGGCTTGGACACCAGCAGCGCTTTTGTGCGCAAATCTCCCACACCAATGCTGAAGGCGACAGCAGCTGGCGGCGTTAGTAGTGGAGTTGCTGCACCACGTGCGGCACGCCACAATCATCACAATCTGAACCTAAACCTGGGCATACCAGATCACTCCAGCAACAGCAACAATTATACGCGTGCCCCGCTCAATCCCAACTCGAATATGCCCAAGAACCTTGAGGATCTTGATGATCTCTTCAAATATGCCGAGGAGCAGGAGGTGATTGTTGACCCACCTCCGCCCAATCCACATGTCCACAATCACAATCAGAATCACAACCACAGCAGCAGCAGCAAACAGCAGCTGTCGGCGAAGAGCAGCCACTGCAGCTCTGGCTATCAGAGCATCTCAACCAATCCCTCGCCCGCACAATCCTCCAGTCCCGTTGAGACTCAACTCCATCCGCAGCCGCAGCAGCAGCAACCACAATCCTCGCATAAGCTTAACGCACCGCTGGCCTTTAAGAATCCCTCGTATCAGCTGCAGAGCAACAGCGGCAACGGCGTCATCGTTGGCTCCTCGTCGGCGTCGTCGAGTCGTGCCAATGCCGCGCCCCAACAGGCATTTGGTGGGCGACAGGTGAAGCCGCTGGGCGCCGGTCTGGTTGCCGCACGCGCAGCCTTCCTGAACAATGGCGGCACCCTGGATGCGGCCACCCTAACACCCAGCTCCTCGGATGAGCATCTCTCGGCGGATAATTACTATAGCTATGCAGCAGCTGCGGCTGTCGGCTCCACAGTCTCCAACAAATTGGACGCGCAACGCTCGCTCAGCGGCGGCAGCAGCTCCTCCAATTCCAATTCGAGCAAACCCACACACGCCTCCTACGGTCGCCTCAATGCACCTGGGCCCATCAAGCGTGAGGATGTCTATGGCAGCTCTGGCGGCATTGGTGTTGCCTATGCCATGTCCACTTCTCATCATCATCATCAGCAGCAGCAGCAGCAGCAGCAGCAGCAGCAGCAGCAGCAGTTGCATTCACATCACCATCAGCAGCAGCAGCAACAACAGCAGCAGCAGCAGCAGCAGCAGCAGCAGCATCGTCATCATCAGCAGCAGGATCATAAACAATATGCCAGCAGCACTGGCGGCGGCGGCGGCGGAGGTGGTGGAAGCAGTGCAGGCACATCCACATCCACAACAGCTGTGGCACAGCGTCGGCTCAGCCTCGACTCGGCACGAACGCTCTCCGACAGCAGCACCGACACGGAAGGTGAGTCACCTCACCAGCAGCCATTGAAAAGGATTACAGATCCCATAAAAAATAGGAGTGCAAATTTATGCTTTTCTTATATTTATTTATTAATATTTAGCATTTATTATTCTAGTCAAAAGTTAGAAAAAATATTCATTTCAAAAATAATACGAATAATAACAGCAAATTAATTCAATAACAAAAAAATAGATCTAGAAAATAGATAGAAATGCAATTTAAATTCATATACAAAATTCAAAATATTGATTTGTAAAAATTTGTAATTAACTGCAACTTGAATAATTCAATACCATAAAAATTAGGCGGATCTAAGCAGAAAATCTTATTTTCTGAATACAATTTAAAAATTCATTGCCAAAATTCAATAACTCAATTTATAAAAATTTGTTATCAACTGCAAATTGAATTGAGCAGTGAAATGGAAATAGAAAGAAAAGATTTGATTTTAATTGCAAAATCTAAGATTTGAATATAAATTTATTAATATGAAGATTTAACTAACCGTCGGGTTGACAAGCTGTAGGAGATTGGGATTAAGCTTAAAGATCAAGCGGAAAATGAAATCCAAATCGGATAATTTTATTTATAAATGCTTTCAAGTAAAAAAAAATATGCATTCAAAATGAGTTTTTAATTAGAGAAATGCAAGGAATAATTAGAAAAACTGAAAAGGGAACAGGAAATTGAATTTTAATTGTTATATTATCATTTAGTAATTTAACTACAAACATAAAATTAATTATCATATTCTCTTTCTCTCTCTCTTTCCCTCTTGTTCTCTCTTTATGTGGCTGACCAGGTCATTGCACACAACTGCAGGAGGGCAGACGACGTCGACAGCTACGCAGCAGCAATGGTGGTGGTGCAGGTGCTGCTGCTGCTGGCGCCTCGGAGTCATCGTGTCTGGGCATGAGCCTGGGCCTGGGCATGGGCATGAGCAGAGGATACGATCAGAATGGGGAGATACAGCTGCTGCAGGAGACGCTCGACACGCTGCGACACACGCTCGATCGGGACGAGGCCGAGCTGCGGGACTCGAGTGATGAGCTGTTTGCCATGCAGCGACCAGGTGGCGGCGCCAACGGCAACGGCGTTGGCAATCTGAGCATGCAGTCGGAGTCCACAATGCGCAGCATTATCGACAGGTGAGTGAGTGTGTCGGCCAGCTCTCTCCCGCCCCCACTTGTTGTCAACTAGCCATAACTAATATTAGGCAAACATTTTGCAGACTCATCACCATGGAGGAGGAGCTGCGGCGCGAGCAGCTCAAGATGTCGCTGGCGCTGTCCCACAAGCAGCGCGTCATCGAGGAGCAGGGGCAGCAGATTGCGGCGCTAGACGCGGCCAACAGTCGGCTGCTCAGCACACTGACAGCGTTGCGTCAGCGCTACGAGACACAGCAGCAACAGCAACAACAACAACAACAACAACAGCAGCAGCAGCAAGCACCAAAGAACCAGAAGCCACAGTGAGCGGTTACGGAAGGAACGGAAAAGAGAGGAACGGAACAGCGGCAAACGGGCCTAAGAATGCATGAAGAGCAGCTATCCGCCCCCCCCCCCCCTGGTATCAACCCCTAAATTAAGGACACCGCCGTTGTTGTCGTTTTTTTTATTTTATTGTAATAAGAAAAACATTTTTGTTTACCATACTTTTTTTTTGAGCACCAACTTTTTTTTATTGCTATGCTACATAAATTATGCTACATTTTAAATATATACTTCTATACATATACATTTATATACATATATATATATGCGTTCATAAATATATATTTATATGTATATATATATGTATACATTTATATATAAAATTATATATAATAAATACACATTATAAATAATATCTCAAGCTATGTTTAAAAAGAAAAAAATGCAACTGTTGCTGCAGCGGCGACAACAGCTAAAAGATTGTAAAAGTAAAAGTAAAAAACAAACAACAACAAAGAACGGACGAAAGCAGAACAAGTTAAGTTAATGAATAAAATTATAACCAAAGTTAGACAAATTTCAAATGTGCATCTTATTTACGGGTTGCAACTTTCCTATTCATTTTGCATCAATAGTTGAAAGTGGGTTTTTTTTTTTAATTAAATCAAGAAATGAATACCAAATATGTTTGGTAGATTGTTGGCGATGTGCTTAAAAGATCGGCATACACCGGCTAATACTTTTAAATGGCTATATTTTCCATAATTGCCAATGCCGATATTTCGGAAAGTGTAATTCGATATATCCGGATATCCCCCACAAGGTAACTCCTTCAAAGATATACATACAACTTTTTAGACCACGCTTACAACCTCTGCCCCCAGAAACTTCGTTCCTAGAAATCTGAAATGCGCATTTATCGGAAATCCATAAGTAAAAATATTTACGTAACGGCAGCAGTTATAGATATACCTCTTATGTTCCTCTGTCGACACAGCCGTTGATCCTGATCAAGAATATATATACCATATGGGATCGGAGATGCTTTCTTTAGCCCGTATAAAAACAAGAAAATTATTACATAAATGTGATTAATTTTTTATATTTTTCACTACGTTCAAGCAGAGGTCATTTGAGAAATATTTATGAGATTAACTTATGCTAATGTTACATATAATAATTTTATAAATAAATAAATTAATTAAAGTTTAAGTAAGTTAGCCGATCACCGTTTTCCTAGAAGGCACAGCTTAAGTATCGAAATTATTTTGATGAGTGGTGGAACTAGTTAAAGTGGAGCTGGCACTGCTCGTCGGGCCGTCGAAGAGGCCGTACAAGGCGTTGGTGCTCAGCATTTGTTGCTGGCCGCTGCTCAAGTTGCTGAGGGAGATGCTGGAGTTGGTGCTGCCACCAAGCTCCTGCAGCATGTCGCTGACAATATTGTTCATGGTGCTGCTGCCGGTTGTTCCACAGCTATTATTATCATCGCCTTGCTGCTCGAGTATGTTGAGAAACTCGTGACCATTGAATTCCTGATTTTGTTGCTGTTCCTGTTCCTTTAGCTGCTGCTGCTCCTGCTCCTGCATGCTGCTCTGGCTCTGTTTCATCAGTTTATCGTAATCCTGCATCACACTGTCGAACTCAGCGATTTCTTCTTGATTGCGTGCGATCACCTTGTGCTTGTAGTAATTGTGCACCTGCATCAGGGATGAGCCCGTCTTGCTGAAGTAGGCCTGCTCAAGTGGTAACAGCCTCAGCGATGTCACCTTTCTCAATTTACTGTCCATGTCGTAGATACTGCGATATTTTGAGATGAGGCTGCGCAAAAATGACTCAGCTGCATCGGTCAGCAGGATTACAGCCGACTCGGAGCAGTCGGTGAAGCCTCCCAGTCGCAGAAGACCGCACATCGCTTTTCGCAGCACCGACCGGCACATGTTGCTGGACAGCTCCGGGTAATGTTGCTGATCGCCGCGGGAATATGCCGTGTCCACCGGTGGTATAAACCAGATGGGCTTTTGAAACTTTTCCTCACTGACCAAATCGGCGGCATTTTCCGGAGGAAAGTCCACCTCGGGTATGATTTGGCATGGATTCAAGAGGTAATTTGACGAGCCCTACAAATTTAGGAACACAGTTAATAATAATATATGTGTTCTGTCGCACAAAGCGTTTAATTAAGCTAACGTTTTTGTTGGAGTAGGTGTCGATAAGGGACTGAAGAACTTCGGTTTGTTTCATCACTTCGATGGTTTGCGTGACCAGGGAACTCTTCAATTCAATTTTTTCTCTATTGTATACACACAAATATATACATATATAATATATATATTTATATATGTGTGTATATATATAATATATATATATACACATATATATAATTTAATAACCAACGGTTAAACAAAGACCTATCCCCAAACTCACTGTTTATCCTGTGGCAGCGGATCGCCAAGCTGCTGTATTTCATCAAGTTTTTGCCTTTTGGCGGACGTGGGCACATGATTGTCGAGAGTAAAATCATTGCTCTCCTCCTCGAATTCGCCCCAGTGTTTTCTTAGCATTATAAGCTTTTTATATATATCGTTTTATTGTACTTCACTTATTAGTTGCCATTCAGTTTTTCATAAATTGTGGTAGTGCTGTGAAGCGTGAAGCGAAATATGTACCACCAGCTGTTATCGAACAGCTGTTAGAAGTGCGCATACGTGGCAACGCTTGATGTGCACCGTCAACTTGTTTTCATTAATTTTTTTTTTTTAAACTTTTCCAATTAATTATTCTTGTTTGGCCAAATAAAAGTATGCGGCATTTAAATTGAAGATCTGTGTACGCATGTAAGTTGCAACGTTAGTCTGCAGATTTTAAAAATGCTTTCATTTCTCTGCAGGCATCATTAGATAAATGGCAACGCCATCAAGCGGTTAATAGGGCAATGCCAGTGATTACTTAAAAGCGACAGTATGTAATGTGGCAATTATTATTTGTTTTTCGTTTAGAACATAATTATCCCTGAAATAATTGTGAAAATTGAAAGAAACGAATTGTTGACAAAATTCCGCAAAGACGCAGACGACGTCCTGGCTTGTACGCGCCGGCACACAGCATGAATAGCGATATCATGAATCAACACCATATGGACCTCCATGTCCCAGTGGACTTGAACAAGGTAAGGGTGTATCAAATATATGTTAATAATATAATCTATCCCTCTTCTAGTCCCTGGACGAGATGTCGCCGGAGGAGCGGATGCGGTAATTAATGATTATATTCTAATCTCCTTATGGTTTAATCTGTAATTGTCAATTCTATTCTCTTTCTCTCTTTATTACTCTCTCTATATATTATAAATATATAAATATATGCAACGAACAGCGCCCAGCACCAACTGATGGTGGAGAAGCACAAAGGCCACGATGTCATGCACTCGGAAATGGTTCTCATACTGTTTATGACGCTGGTCACTGCTCAGATCATTCTCGTCATGTGGAAGAAACGGCACTACAGATCCTATGCGTTTGTCACACTGTTGGCCATGTGGCTAATACCTCTAGTGATCTCATGCACCTTCTTGTGGATACGTTTCATCATAATCTGGATAATATTCACTACAATTACATCGCTTGTTATGCGACGCGCCACAACTAAGCCCATAATGGGCACAACGCCCAGGTAAAATTTTTACATCTTTGATTACTGGCTCCATTCTTAAATTTTCTTCACTTTTTTTGTATTTGACAGACTTGTTTATAAGTGGTTCTACTTCATCTACAAACTAAGCTATGGTTTGGGCATTGCCGGCTATTTGGTGATCATGGCCGCCTTTTTGGGCATGAACTATGTATTCTCACAGCCGCCCAACACATGGATGGATGTCGGTTTAATGTTATGTTTCTATGGCCTATACATTGGTGTACTTGGTCGCGACATATCCGAGATTTGTTCAGACAAAATGGCTGCTGCCATTGGTGTAAGTATTCCGTTAAATTGCCAACCCGTCAATATACAATTTTGTTATTGTATTTGTATCCATCCATCCATCCATGGGCGTCTAGTACTACTCACCCCAGGGCATGCCCACTCGCCATTTGGATCAAAACGTGTGCGCTGTGTGTGGCAATATGTTGCTGGTTTCCGAGAAGGAGGAGGGCGTCATCGAGAATACCTACAAGTTGTCGTGCAATCATGTATTCCACGAGTTCTGCATACGAGGCTGGTGCATTGTTGGCAAGAAGCAAACGTGTCCCTATTGCAAAGAGAAAGTCGACCTGCAGAAAATGTTTCGCAATCCGTATGTAGCGCTATCTCTATTCTAATATTTATATTATTTAATATTGTTACTATGCATCCGATTGCAGTTGGGAAAAGCCGCATATGCTTTATGGTCGATTGCTGGACTGGATTCGTTGGCTGGTCGCTTGGCAGCCACTTATATTTTTCATAGTACAAGGTATCAATTGGATGCTTGGCCTGGAGTAAGCAGCATCAACTTTTTTACTGTACAATTTGCGTCTAGTCAAGCACATTTCATGCTTAGCACTGTTCTTTATAACCAACCAACCATCAACAAACGAGACCAACTATAACCAAAATTCAAATCCAAAACCAGAAAAATATATAAATTCATATATAAATGGAATCAAAAGCGAATTATCAGCATTCCCAGGTGGCATAGCAACACCAAACGGTTTCCATTTCGCTTGGTCATGTAAAGAAGTCAACAAGAGGACCATTTCCATATTGGCCAGCGTATAACTGTGTCTACCACCATCAATCTTAAGTTCTAGAATTCATTTTAAAACTTGTAAACCATACAACTGTTATTTAGATATTTATGTAAATATCTTTATATATGTTTGCATATTTGTTTGTACATCTTCTGTATGTATGTGTACATATATATTATGTGTTTTGTGTATTTTTGTATTACGTATACGTATTATGCCTTTTTGCACTGGAAATTGAAGTTAACGATCTACAGAAACCTATAAATCATTGAAAGAATTCGATTAAATATTACAAAAAAAAAAGATTTTATTTTGCTTCGTGGTTTTTAAACTAAATTGGGCCATGTTCAATGTACTCCACGTATTTTTCATTGCAATCCCAATAGGTCAACAAACTGAATGTTTATCGATTTTCTTATTTTAATTATAAGTCTCTGAAGAGGCAAGGCAAGGCAACAAGATAAACGGAATGTGATGAAGCAGACTGTCTTTTTTTCTATATATAATTATTATCTAAACAAGTTGAATTTCGTTTATGAAAGCAGTACAAATTCAATAGGTCCTTGTACAGGAGAGTGGTGCAGCTCAGAACCGGTTTATCGCCGCAATGTATCTTGTAATTTGCTTGAACTGAGGGATGTTGTGGGAAGGGAGTCCTGTATTTTTATTTGTTGGTCTTATGCGTTATCCTGACAACACCGGCCTTGCCTGCAATGCGCAAAGTTTAATCAATAATTTATGCGCTGATATGCATAAAAGTCTGTGCCAAAAATGCAAACGCTAAAAATAATGCGAGTCATTTTGCAAGAAATGGCAAAGAAGGGCGGAGTTCAGCAATTACAGGCGGATATTGGCAACGATGAGGAGTTCGAAAAGTTTCTACAGCGGCCCGGACTGCTTGGTTTGTCTGCTACATAAATTAACAAAAAATAGATTCATTATAATGCAGTCCTATTCCAGTGCTCGACATATATTCGGAATGGTGCGGACCCTGTGTGGGCATGGTGGGCAGTCTGCGCAAAATAAAACTCGAACTTGGCGGCGACAACCTGCAGCTGGCAATTGTAAGTTGTATTGAAATTGAGGTGGGATGAGAGCTAACTTCGAAATTGTTTTCCCAAGTGCAAAGCCGGTTCGATATCCTATCTGGAAAGGTTTAATAAGAAAAGTGAGCCAACCTGGATGTTTGTAGCAGTAAGTACCACAAATTATGACTCCCCACTACACAATCCTTGAGATAATTAGCTTCATTTTCTTATCTATTTGTATGTAGAATGGCAAGGCAATAAATATTATGTTTGGCACAGATGTGCCGAAACTGGTCGCCCTAATCACCAGGGAGCTGGAGTCAACCATTGCCAAAGAGCCGCACGAAACCTTTGAAATCACCGAGCTGCAACCGATTGAATTGGAACAGTTGCGCATTAAAAACGAGGCTCTCGAATTGGCTGCAAAAATTGAGCTCGAGGAGAGTAAGAAGAAACGCATCGAGTATTTGAAATATGTGACGGACAGCATTATGGAGAATTTGCCGGATATTGGCATAACGGTATTTGGGCCACAAGTCAATCGGGATATGTTCAAGAAGCTCTCCGAGCCGGCCGATCCTCTCAAAATTCAATGCAAAGATCGAAAAGTTTTTGCAATAACAGAAAGTGATCTGAATACGGTGAACTTTGCTGCCGAGAATCCATTGCCCAGAGATGTCATGAAGCATCTGTACGACAAGGAGCTGTTAATGTGCTTCTGGAAAGTAGATGAAACGATCGGAACACCACCAAATATACTACAGCAATATGCATTTGAACTAACAAAGGAGATCGTTAAGCCGCCCGATGAGTTCAACGAAGAGGAAACTATTCTTCCCCCTCTAATAATACCCCTTGAGATAACCATTGAGGCTGCAATAGAAGGTGAGTGTACGATTATATAAATAAATTGTACAATTTGTTGTCAAGATTTATATATATATATTTATATAGAGAAAGACACGCCTGAAGATACGACAGAGCCATCTGAGGAAAGTCCTGATGCTGAGCAGGATGCTTCAGAGGACACTGTGAATTTCAAGGTAGTTCAAATACCACCCATTTGGGTGCCAACTGACCAGAGAACGCATGCAGCCCTCATCTATACATATTTCCGGGCGCAAACAACGACTTTTCTGGCCGCTGATCCCGTGCCAGAACCACCCCACATAATCATGACTTTCGATGCATATAAGAAGAAGGATCTGATTAATCTGGTTCATGCGTGCAAGGATGATGTACCGCTCTATGGTTTCTTCAACAGCGACAATCCACAGACTGCACTTTTTATCGCGAATTCCGTGGAAAAATATAATGCCAAGCCATATGTACCGTAAGCAATTGATAAGTAACTAATTAAATTTGGCTAATTATCGATAGGAATATGTATTTTATTATTTTCAAACTAAAGCACCGATAAAATTGTGCTGAAAGTTAACAAAGTGACAACAGACACGATACCACTGCTAATGGAATATGGGCCCAGCTATGTTAGCCCCAATTCGGTTGTTGGCCATAAGGAAGCTGCAATGTTTTTCCCCCCCACCTACAAATCAGCCCAGCAAGAAGAGGCCGAATTACATGCCGTCAAAGCGGAGAAGCCCAAAAAACGAAAAAAGGTTAAATAATGCATATTTTAAAAAATATATATATTTATATATATATACTCGTCGCACACACAGAACAAAAAGGGAGCTGATGCCCAGGAGAGCGAACAGCCAAACATCAGTGCCCAGGCGAACTGCCAGGAGGCCGATGAGACAGCGAAGACCTCGCCAGAGGAGGGCGCATCCACAACCAGCAGCGGCGAGGACAGTTGCGAAAGCCGACCAGCGACTGCCGATGGCAATAACCTATCCACCGATGGACACCAGCCATAGGATAGTTATGTTTACATATATACCTAACATATGCTGTATACTAATCCATATAATGTACTAAACTATAATTTACTCAGCTATTTTTGTAATAAAACGCTTTATCAAATAGGTCAAATTAATTCTATATTGGTCAAAATAGAGATAAGCTTCTATAATCTTGGAAAATACGAACCGAACTTAAATTAAATAAAGTTTTTTTTTATCAAAAAACCAAAATGATTTCACAAAAAGTGGTTTTATTACAGATTGAATGGTAGCAAAGAAACAATTTAGCCTTTGTTTCACAATTGGTTGATTAACTTAAACAAAATACAAAAAAAAAAAAATAGTACCAAGGCAATATTTAGGTAGCGAAGCCGACTGGGATTGCGACACGTCTACGAACTATTCTGGCCAATCTGCGGCTCACTTTCGGAGTGGATGTGGCTGTTCTTGCTGATGGTGTTGCAAGTGGTGTGCTTAATGGAATTGTGGGTGATGTTGTAGGTGATGTTGTGGGTGGAATAGTGGTCATTGCGGTGCCATCATTATCATTGTCATTGTAATCATTTGCCTGATTGCCACCCTGCGCGTAGCTGTAGCTAATGGTTCGCTTGTAGATGCGCTGCTCCTGCTTGGATTCCCTGGCATTCGGCTGAATGGCTGTGCTCCGGCTCTGCTTATTTGTGGTGGTATCATAACAGCGTCTTAATAGCTGACCACCACTATCCTTGCACTCGTAGCAGACGCTTTTTCCCACCAGGCGACGCTCGCATAGACTGCTGCTGGGAGTCGCCTTCTCCTTCTGCTTCTCTTTCTCTTTCTGCTTCTGCTTGGTTTTTGTGTGGCGTCCACGTCGTCGTTTTGTTCGCCCATCATCACCATGATCCCGATAGCGTTTGTATTGGGTGCCGCTGCCGTAGGCATATTGCTCCGGCTGTGCCTCGTGCGAGTAGCTGCATGTCTCGGAGATCTCATTGTTGCGCTTCTCGCGACATATTTTGCATAGCTGTCCCTGGCGATGGACGTGACGACAGTTTTGCTTCTCCTTTCTCTTTGGCTTCTCCTTCATTTGTCCCTTCTTCATTTTCTTTTCGGGCTGCACATTGCTGGCCTCCGCTTGAGTCTCCACGCTCACGTCATCCGCATGCTCTTCAATGGCATCCTCATCATCAGCAGCATAATCATCGTCAGCAGCTCGATCAAAATATTGACGCACAAATTGTTCATAGTTGCGCTCGTAATCCTCGCCAGAGTTTGCCTCAGCGCTGTGACTGTCGGCATCTAGTTCCTCCGCCTCTGCGTCTACATCATCATCAACATTATCATGTTCAATTGCATCCACATCGACATCCGTTTCCTCTACCGTATCCGCATCTTCATCCAGCTTGGCCTGCGCATGTGGCAGCTCCGCTCCGACCGAGGCATTCAACTGACCCGTTGTGGAGGAGGTGAGTGCGTCCAAGCGCTGCAACAGCTTGCCGGGAGAAAAGGCCTGCCAATAGTTGACACTGTGATCGTAGCCGACGACCGCGCTAACCATCAGCACCAGCACCAGCAACATTATTTCAAACGAAAGCGCTGCGCCAGAGAACTGCTTGCCTATTTATACAATCCATCCATATACCTCTATCTGCATCCATGCACCCAGTGAAGCGTGTCCATACAGATTGCACTGATTGGGCGTTGGGCAATTGGCAACCGCAGTGGCGCGTCAGGAAATGGATGCAATAAACGCCAGCTGCTGCAGAGGAAGTGCGAGTGAAAGGCAAAGAGATATATTTATAAAGATATATATTTCTATATATATACATATACTTATCTAGGTGGAAGTATGTGTGTGTGTGACCAACCATTGTGAAAAACTCAATCAGGACGTGGCAGAGGGGCGTCATTGAACTAATGCCAAATTGTTAACAAACTATTTCATTTCTGTTTTGTGTTTTTTTTAATAATAAAAATTACAAGTGGAATGAAACGTAGAGGCACAGTGAGGCAAAAGTGCATCGAGCGTGTGTCTGTGTGTGTGTGTGTGTGTCTTTCTGTGTTTCGTTATTTACTACGCCATCCGCTGCACATCGCTAATCCGCTGGGCCCCAATACTGGGCGCCTGAGCTTTAATTGGCGGTGGTCGCTGATGCCTCATCTCGCGACGCTTCTCTCGTATAATGTGTTTCGTTTGCGATGTGTCCAGCTCTTCCCAGCCGCCAGCATTGTCGTCTACCCAATCCTCGAGATCAGCCTGCAATAATCAATAATTAATTAATTCATTCATTCACTAGAATATCAGCTTCATATATATATAAACATTATATATATAAGATATTAAACCATGATGAGAGAGAGGGGTGGCGAGGTTATAACAATTTGATGGAGCAGGAATAACAACTATTGCTTCTGTAAAGATTGACATACATTTGAACTAATGGGCACCATGTCGGTCGCTTTCAGTCTTGAAAAATCAGTTGTCGCTTGCGCTGGTGACGCCGCCGCCGTCGCATCTCCCAGATAATATTTTAATTGCGGCTTAATGTCCGGTGTCAGTTCCTGCAACAAATTGGAGCCAGCAAGTCATAGGCGAAGATTTAAAAGCGCAATCCAAAGTGGGCACTTACACTAAAGAAGTCCGGTTCGGGCTCCTCTTTGGGCGGAGTGGGTGGCTGTGCCATGCGCTGACGATACTGTTCTATGTGCTCCTCGACGGTGCGCGGACTGTCATCCCAGCTGTTCCAGTCGCGCTCCTTGCCATTTGCCGTCGATTTTGCTGTTCCTGCTGGAAAGTCACCAATTGTCACAGCTTGCAGCTGATCGTTGCCGCCGTGGCTGAGCTTGCGGCGACGCGAGAAACAGCAGAGAGCTCGCCGGCACAGTGTTACAATGCCCAGGAGCAGCATTTTAAATTGATGCAATACCATTTGTTTTAGTATCTCTATCTAATTCTAATTATGTTTATTGTGGAAAAGGACAAGCGGGAATTGTACAAACTTTAAGAAACAAGCAAAACAAATATATAGTGTGGGCTCGAGTGTGACCATAGCATGCTTACCAGCTGTTTGGTTTTGAGCAAAAGCTGAGTGCTATGACAGTGCTAAATAATTCAAATTTATGTCTGTGCTGTTTTTTTTTTCAACAAGCAAATTGAATAGCTTTTTTTATAATGTTTTTGCTTATACAGAGAGATAGATAAAAAGCATAATATTCATCTGTTTCGTCTATTAGCTTGAATTTATTCAAATTTTAATTTTAAAAAGTATTATTTATGTATATTTTATTACAATACAAACTGTTACTTCTAATGGACCATTGTACTATTTATGTCATTTGCCTGCTCATAGATATTGTTACGTTCCATTCGGTTGCGCCGACGAAACTTGACCAACAACAACTCAATTATCCAGGGAACAGCGCACATGGCCATGAAGGCATTCAATATTTGAAAGACTAACATATAATCTTGCGTGGAATCTCGTATATAGCCAACGATTGGGCCGATCAAAAATATCGCATTACCCTGTGTGAACATAAATAGGCCGTAACCGCTGGCATAGCTAAAAACAAATGGATAGCAATATTATTTAAACAATATTTGGATGTGCACTTAGCTATTCAATAACACACCGATCTTTTGGCAAATAGTCGGCAAATACCAACGGGAGTGGAACGTGTATCCACGTTCGTAAAAATCCAAGTACGGCCGTAATGGAGGCCATGCCTACAAAATTGCTGATCCCACCGAGACCTGAAAAAATAATGGGCAAAGTAATTAAAATTTATTCGCGAATAGTTACAATTTCACCCACCAAATCTGACAAAAACTGTGAAAAGCGCTCCAGCCAAGTAAATAATTCGGGCAGGAACTTGAATAAAAATTGCAGTCAGTGCTAGACAAATTCTTGATAGCAAATCTGCAGCGGCTCCGATTGCAATAATATTTGCCGTTTCAGTCTAAAATTAAAATTAAATATTGAATTATATTATTGCAAGAAACAATTTTAAATGATTCGGCAAGTATTGCTGCCCAGGCATCTTTTCTACGATATGGCAGCGCCAAAAGCAATGGTTTGTTTTCTTTTTATTATTTTTTTTTCGGCTTTTGTCTATTGTAGCTATTTGACCTGACTACACATGCGTGTGAACGGGATAGGTATATTGCGCGTGCGCTACTTTCAAAATGTCGACGGCACATTTTGTTAATTTAAGTCGAGTGCTTGATACTTTTTGCATATAGAGAGAACTCGACCTTTGACTCCATATGACTGTGATTACATATTATATTCTGGCACAATTTCCTTAAACCATAGTTGCCAACTGGGTTTAAGGTGTACTAATAATTCAATATTAAAGACTTGTCAAATTATGCAAATAGTCTTACCTTGGTGTAACCCAATTCAAATAGATAAGACGGCTGTATGGTGAAAAATGAGACGTCCGAGTACATGGCAAACGTAATGCCCATCACAATATTAACATAGATGGGATCCTTGAAGAGCGTCAGATCGAGGAATTCGACCATGGTACCGCAGAAGCTCCTCTTTACTCCTGACTTCTCATTGACGATAACGTTAGAAGCGTTGACCTCCTGTGGATTGGTTCCACAACTGACAACACTCTGGCGTCGCGATGTTTGCAGGCTGTGCATCATTTGTGGCGAGGCATCACTAACAACGATCGCCCCGGACCAGTTGCCCAGGCTGGTTATGCTCGAGGCGCGAGTGGAAATAATGTTGAGCGTATGCTCCTCGGCACGTGACACTCGCCGAGAACCCAGATTCGAGACGGGCAACGAATCTGTAAAAATTTTTGTATCCCCATTTGATGGTATCGGTGCAAATATCAGCTCTGGTATTGTCTGCAGTGGCGTCTCTGGCTGCACATGGACGACGACAGGCGGCGATTGAATTGGTTGCTCTTCTTCCTCCAATGGAATGCGTCGCATATGCCATTTGACTGGATGCATAACAAGCATGCCCAGAATAGCATGTGCGTTAATCCCTGCCAGCACCAGGAGGCAGCCACGAAAGCCATACCATTGCAGCAGCTTCTGCATCACAATCGGATAGATCATCATACCGAGGCCAATCAGCGTCTGGGCAAAGCTCATCCACATCACACGATTCTTCACAAAGTAATCGTTGAACGATGTGTAGCTAGTGGGCACTATCAAACCAAATCCACTGCCCTGCAATAAGCTAAACGCCAAGGTTAACTGCAGCGTCGAAGTCACAAATACCTGCATGGCTGTGCCAAGAAAATAGAGAATTCCGCCGGCCAAACCCACCGATCGTAGGCCATAACGACGAAACAGCGAGCCGGAGAACAATCCGGCAAAGCTCATCGCACAAAAGAACGTGCTGGTTATGACGGCAATGGCGCTTGTCTCTGCCCCAATATCCTTTAGAAAGTCGCCAAAGACCAAGCCAAAGGATGGTAGCGCTGCCAATCCACTGACCTGTAAGTTATTTTATACATACATGTATTTTATATATACAATTTGAGATAATTTTGGGTAGATATTAGTATTGCTGGCTTGGACAACTTGACTAAGACAATCCATACAAGCATAGTCTCCACTGGCTATTCAAAAATATGTTTATACAGTGCCCTCAGGAGATTGCTTAAAATTCTTACGTTATTACTTTAAATATAATAAAAGTAAAGAAAATTTCTTTATCTTGCGACTTTAAGCCAACCATTTTTTTCGACACCACTAAAGTGATGATTATTTTGATAACAATGTTGAAGTTGTTCAAATCTATGTCTATGCAGATTGGTGTTGGTACTTACAAAGGGCATTGCCATGCCAATGCAGATGAGGATGCCCCAGCCGCCATCGGGAGCCACTAACTGGTAGGATTTCAGTTTGGGTCGTATTGCTGTCGCCGTCATCTTCGCTGCTCGGATGACGTGGATTGAGTGATCACATTCTGGGCATTATCATTAGCATTAGCAGCTAGATAGCACCTGACAGTAGCTGTTCGGTTTTATGGCGATGTCTCATGTAAGCCCTAAGTGACATCTGATTAGATTAATGAAAGACATATATAATTGTGCCACCTGTGGAGATCTTGCCAACTTCCGTTCCAAGTCCCATTTATACAATGAAGCAAAGAAAAGCAACTTCAATTACAGCCTCCAATTGTTGGTGGCAACAACTCTCAACTCTAATTTTGTTATTTAGATTTTTAAAGAGAAACCTCGTCTCCGATTGCCGTTGCCAGCTGACAACTGAAATCCCAATGAAATTTAGTGCTTCACTGATTTGTTTTCAGCATTTAAATAGAAACGTCTCTCGACGACACATGTAATTTATACATATTTAAATTTACTCTTCACGCATTTTTCACATTTGTTTATTTTCCCCGTCAACTTATGGGTGAGCAATAAATTGTGGCCAAGATCATTGTAAATGATACAACTGTAACTGTTTCTCTAACAATGTTATTATTGCAACAAATGCAGTCATCATTGTGATACAGACAATGGCAATTGTTGATTACTTGGAAATATTTGTGTTATCTTTAACTTTCAGATCTGTCATCATCACAGAACAAGCACAAATATTTAATAAATCTGTATTTTCTTTATTATATCACTTTATTTAAATTTCATACATAAACGTAGTAATACATTTATACATTATGTGTGTATGGCTACAATATCTGTAATGCCTATCCAAAAGACAACATTTTCTTAATATTTAATTATATATGTGTAACTACATATTAGTATATCATATATCTATATATATATATATATATATATATACAAAATTCTATGCACAAGTACAAGTGTGTCTCATTTGTATTATTTGTTATTTGTATCTGCTACTACAACTACAACTACAACTACTACCAGTTGTGGTGGCATGTTCAAAATAGTTTACTACAAAGTTAACTGTTTGTTTTTTTGGTCATGGCATCTACTATATAGACAGCATTAGTTATTGCTTTCCGATATTAAGTCAGTTTAGCATTCACATATGCTCCTATCTTACAATTAGGCATTTTACCCCAAGTCTGGCAAAGCAGTTTTCGCAATACGTTTATCAAATTTCATTAACAACGAGTTCTGCAAATTCTGTATTTGTTTGTACACATTTATTTAGTTGTCTGCTGTTTTATTGGCATTATCAAAATTTCTAACGCATATCTCTTCTTTTATTCGTTTTCTGGGTTGGGATTATGTTTGTTTGTTTTGGGTGGATAGGTTTGATTATCTATCGCTGTTCCTCTCTACTACATTATTATTAGCATTGCCTCTCTCTCTCTCTCTCTCTCTCTCTCTCTCTCTCTCTCTCTCTCGCTCGCTCGCTTGCTCTTTGTCCCAAATTCTTGAACTATTGGGGGGACGTGGGGAAAGGTTGTTGTTGCTTATAGGCATTTGCTTAGTATCTTGATAAATATTTCTTTATAGTCACGTGAACAATATTTCAACATAACTTGAACTGTATTTAGTTTACTAAACACTAAACACACAATATATTTTGTACATTTTTAATGCTTAGTGCCATAACTAATTATGTGTATATAGTTTTATGTATATAGGTTTATGTATATATCATGTAAATAGGCATATAAATTGGTTGTTGGCAAATTGATAAATCAATTTAAATTCCAGTTATACATTCGTTTCTTTATAATTATATATTATATATGGGTGCATATTGGGGTTTGTTTATATGGTCGTTGCTTAATTTTAATTTAAAAAGGTACAATATATAAAATTTTAAAGCCAATTTTGTTATTGTTACTTTAAGGCTTTTTGTTCATAATAAGTTTTCATACGCTTTCCTTAAATATCTAACTTATCAACTATCTTTGAACTATCACATACAAGTTCATACAATAAACAAAAAAGAGAGAGAGAGTGAGAGAGAAAAAAAAAATAAAATAATAGAGACATGGTAAACCTAGAATTATGAATGATATTAAGGTAATTGTTAAGAAAAAAAAAACTGGCGAATAGAAGCAAACAAAGCTAAGTTTAATACAATTTGTTCAGGAGGTGTTTGTCGAGTTGCATATATATATATGTGTGTTATATATATGAAGCAACCGTTCTAGTTACGAACAAAAAAAAAAAATAGTAGTATATGTATATAATTTTTTTTTATTATTATTAGTTTCTGTTCCTTTAATTTTTGGCTGCATTCGTGATGATCTTGATAAATAGTAAGCACACAGAGTCAGTAAACTAAGAATGATTGCTGGGCTGATCGGAACATTAACTTTTTAAATTTCTAATTGAAATAACGTAACGTTTTAGGTACATAATCTATCGGAGTAATTAAGTATTTAATTAAGTATTAAGTAGTATGCATTTAGCTTCAGTTGAATAATGAGTTCGATCGATGTGATTTTTATATTATATGCATATCTCTTGATCTCTTTGGCCATATGTATTACAGATTGGCATCGTTTCTTGCCGTTTCCGCCGTTGGTGCTTCTCCTGTTCCCGTTCCCGTTCGCATTCCATATTCAGCTGCTGATGCTGCTGTTGCTGCTGTTGCTGTTGCTGGTGTATCCTGTGTGGGTATCTGCGATGAGGCATCGCCAGTGCGATGACGTGCATGGACAAACTCCACCAGATACTCAATGCTCCAGGCCAGAACACATATCATGATGCAAACACTCTGCGCGTGTATACAAATCGGATAACTATCGGTCACATCACGAATTAAACCTGCAACAGAAATGATAAATGCAATTAGAGATACGAGTTCAAGTTGTGCTCAACAATTGGCTCACCAATCAACGGCCCAAATATGATGACAAACAGAGCCTTGCCAACCAGATGCCATCCAAAGGCCGAGGGCAGCTTCTCCAGAGAACAATACTCGGAGACGGTAAGCGTAAAATTGCTCAATGCTGAGCCACGGAAAAAGCCGCAAATCGATAGCCAGATCATAAGCTGATTCCAATCTCTTTGCTCGGCCATAACTGGTCAAAGAATAATATATGAATAAATGATAAATTATATATAATTAAGATAATAATCCTGTAGATATCTGACGACTTACTGGAACGTGTGAGTGCCACAAAGATGATCGACACCAAGAAGATGGTGCGCTTCCTGATCGTTGTCCTGTCGAACAGTGGCGGCAGGACAATACGTGCCACAATATCCGTAATGGCCGTTATTGATAGACAGTAGGCGACGTCCTTCTTCGAGTAGCCGAGATTGTCAAAGAAGAAGGGTGTCACCATTTTGAAATTCATTTCGGCCACGTAGAAAATGGATAGACCAAACAGCAGATTGAGGAACATCTTGTCTTTGAGCATGGCAATATCGAGCAGATCGGCAAAGCGACGCCAAAAGCTGGACTTCTTCTTCTTGGCCTCCTCGTCGTTGCGCTCCGATTGCTGCTTCTCATCCTCGGTAGGTTTCATTTTGATGAAACTATCGCGATGTCCACCCAAAATGCTGCCCGTCGCAGTGCCAACGCGACGCAGTTCGCGATCATTCCGCTCGAACTCATCATCGCCCGTATTCAGATGCACTTGCAGTATGGAGCCGGTGAAGTCCATGTACGACAGATTGGATGTGACAGACGCCTTCCGGCAGCGGACTATCGTTGTGTTCACCTCGGCCTGGGACGGATAGCCGCCGCTGCCGCTGCCGCTGCCCACGTCTGCGGACTGGACACCAGCCAGGGACATGATGCGCGGAAATGTTGGGCGTTTGGTTAGACCCAAACGGGAGCCGTTCATTGTGTTCATTGCCATCTCGGAGTAGTTTTTGCGCATCGATTGATGATTGTTCGAATGGTGCTTGTTGAACAGTAGCGTATTCAGCTCGGGCAGTGCATCCTCCTCGTTGCCATCCTCTTTGATCACCTTAAACGAGGGCGGCGGATTTGCTGCTGCACCGCTGGCCGGCGTTCCAAAATTCATTTGAGGCTGTGGCGTCGGCAGCGACGATATACAAATCAGTTCCTCATCATCAAATTCCTCCTTCATGTGCCATTTGACCGGCTGCAGAAGGACGGAGCCAACGATGGCATTCAGTGCAACGCCAGACAGCATAAGCACCGCACCCCGAAAGTCATACCACTCCAGCAGGATGCGCACCAGCTGTGGCATTATCAGCATACCCATCGCTGTGCCCGCCATCGATAGACCGACAGCCTGGCCGCGTTTGTACTTGAAATAATGATTCAGCGCCACAAATGCCGCCGACGTGGACAGACCGACGCCGATGCCATTGATTACACCGTACGTGCTGAGGATGTGCGCCATCGTGTTGGCCGATGAGGTCAGCGCCAGGCCCAGCCCACAGAGCAAAGAGCCAGCGATGGCAACCTTGCGATACGAGAATTCCTTTAGCAGCGGACCGACGAACAGGCCCGAGAAATTCATGCACACATCCATCGTGCTGATTATCACCGCTGCGCCGGTGGTGCCCACATTCAGATTTTTTAGCGTATCCCCAAACAGCAAACCAAAAGATGGCTCAATCGATCTCGTTGCCAGCTAAAAAACAATGAAAAAACAACAGTTATGAGTGCAGCTGGCAAGTTTTCATATTGTAATCATTACAATCAGTTTAAATCTTATCAAATCTTTCCAACTAAGCAGTTGCATTGATTGACCTTACATAATTTCAGTCAGAGATCAACTATAAGATCATATATATATATATATATATATCTATCAGACAAAACGTTTTCTTTTCTGCCATGAGTGCATTGATCTTATGCGAGATGAGAATATTTTGTATTGTGCATTTTTAATTATGTTTCGTTGTCAATAATTGTCTTATCTCAAGGCCCAAAAAAACATATAAGAAATATATATATATATATATATATATATATGAGAACGGCGAAAAATATAAATATGTTCCTTTGTCGATAGCTGGAAACATGTTTGTTTTTAAGAAAATTTCTGTTTCACATCTGTTTTTTGCAACATTTTTGATGAATTCATAAGAAAAAATAAACAGACTTATTCAAATTTCAAAACTTAATCAATGAAATAATA
The DNA here is from genome assembly GCA_035042405.1 of Drosophila demipolita. NCBI lineage: Eukaryota > Metazoa > Arthropoda > Insecta > Diptera > Drosophilidae > Drosophila > Drosophila demipolita. The sequence goes on along the minus strand of JAWNLI010000065.1, from coordinate 18,400 downwards.
ATTTTAATTTTATTTTCGTGCTTTTTGCTTAAACATACATCAAATGAATTACACAGAACGACTAGTTTCCTTTTCTTCATATTTCAAAAATATCGATAAATGAGAAAATCGTATGAAACATGGGATATTTTCTGATCAGGTGTGCAGTGAATTTATTCACATTTTCTGTTCAGATAAATATAGTCAAGCTCAGAAAAAAATTGAAAAAAATTTTACTCTTGGATTATTGAATATTTCAGTTCCTGATTTATGGATAATAACTTTTGGATACCTATGTGCCACAGAGGTTTGAATATATGTAAGTATCTTATTAGTTAGAAACGTGATTGTTTAAATGAATCTAACAACTGCATATATTACAGATTGAAAGTGACGGGAAGCAATTTGGCCAACGTACTGCTTGACGCATATATATATATGATTTCCAACCTTAGCCCACACTTTATATTGGCCCATTGATTGACACTAATCGGAAAATAAAGAATAATCACACAATCAGCGAATGGGCAACATTAGCCAATAATAAAACTAAAACTAACAGGGTTGGCAACGTCATCGAGTTGATTCCCAATTATTATTAATATCAGCAAAAAAGACCAAGTGAGTAGACAGTCAGTCCCCATAAATAACACACACACACACCTATCAGATATATATGTGTATATATATTTTAGTATCAATGTGATAGATATATCAGTGCACTTGAAGTCGTCAGTTTTGTCGTGGCGACATCACCCCTCCCCACACTCTTTGACTCTCCATCTAATCATGCAATTCAATGTCGTCCATTATATATACATACATATATATATATATATCTATACATATATATATATAGATATGTATATCACCACGAATGCATGCGCTCCAAAAATGTAGGCTCGAGGCCACCGTTGATGTATGTTTGGGAGCTTTCCTACCTCCTCTCTTCCTCTCTTGCTCTCTCACTCTCTCTCTCTCTTTTTACCTGATAATTCCGTTGTACTTACTTATACCTAGTTTTATATTCAAGCAAATAACCAAAGTGCAACGTTACCTTTACTGTTATTTGTTTGGACTTGAAAGAAATAAAAACGTTATTCAAATTGTGCCTACGCATAAAACCCACAATTGTGAGCCAATCCGTTTTTAAAATTAATTATGTTGTAGAAAATCGCATCATAATCGAATACGAGAACATTTCGATATTATATATTTATATATAAGTATATACGTTTTCTTGTCTTGTATAACATATAACTGCCATGGGAATTTTTGCTGTGCATTTATTATTTTCTTCACGTTTGACATTGAAAAAGTCGGTCGGTTTTTTTTTTAATTTATCGTGAAATTTAGATGCCCGCCATTTGTCGTTGATGTTATCAATTATTCAATTCTATCGATTGTCCTTGGGAACTGACAACAGCTTTTTAGTTCACGATTGTTGCAGGTGCTTCGCAATTGTCAAATTGAAGTATTTTGATGCGTTTTTGTTGCTTGTCATATTTAACCTTTAACAGGTACTCAAATATTCAACTGGTTTTTATTGATCATCATGATGATGATGATGATGACGATGATGATGATGACGATGATGATGATGACGATTGTGCTTGAAGTGCTTTATTTGTGCTTTTTCAAAACACAATTATAATTGATTTGGGCTGTTGTTAAGTTTATCGCATTTCACTTCACTTAAGTCAACCCACTACCCCTCCCTCCCCCAATTCGCCAGCTTAGTGCCAGATGTTTATGGGCTCTTCTTTTTAACCGTCAATTGCTTATAATTGAATTATTACTAATTATAACTGAAACAAATAAATGGAGTAGGCAAAAACAATGACAATAAAACACAAAAAAACAACACGCGCTCAGTTAATGGTATAGAATAAACGATCCCTAAATATCACATGGCTCACACAACAACATTTTTTGGTTTTTTGATAGTGCTTTGTTGCCTAGTCAGAAATTTTGGGGTTTCTATAATTGGTCGCACTTTGATTTTGTCGACTCACGTGTGATAAAGTCATGGCACTAGCTGATTTGCACTCTCTTCCGCTGCTTATCAGGGCAAACTATGTCAACTGACATATATACATTTTATTATATATCGAGTATCAATAGTATCTAGTAATTTTTGATAAAATGATTTATCCAATTAAATATATATAGGATATTTGATTTATTTTTATATCGATTATCAATTGTATTTAGAAATTTTTGATAAAATGGTTTATCCAATTATATATATATATATAAGATATTTTATGTATTTTTATATATCTATTAGCAATTGTTTATATATATATATATATATATATATATAGAAGATATATTAACTTTGGTTTGTATGTATGATCAAAGTTAGATCAATTTAATTGAACTAATTCATGTAGATCTATAACCGATAACACTAAAAATGATATTAAATAAGTTGGAAAATACTTGTTGAGATGATGAATAAATTGTTGTTGATATGTCAGTCATCATATGTTGTAGATTCCACTTAGGATATCCACACATTAACTACTCGTGTTGACCAAACTTTGATCATTCTATTCACACATTGAACACATCACACATTATGCTTCTTCTTGCTTTTGTAATGTGCAAATAAAATTTACTTAGCTATAATTTTCAGGAAATTCGATTTCGAATTTGAATTTATTTTGCTTTGCTATTTGCAATTGGCGCGATGCGGTTTTTAGCACAAAACAGCAAAAGACAAACAATAAAACAACAAATGTATGAAAACACGATAAATAAATACAAACAAAATATGATATGTGAGTGTGTGAGTGTGTGAGTGGCTCGCAAACTGAATCGTAATCATAGCCGTTACTCGTGAATCGAAATCGTGAGCTGTAAATGATCTGAATAAGCTTTATATATATATATATATATATTTATTGCAGCCACTCTGCTTGTTTGCGTTACTCATTTGCTCTGAACGCTAATACTAATTAGATAGCCGATGAAGAAATGGCCGTTCGGGGCGGGGGGTGGTGTTGGGCACTCTCGAATTTATGTTTTGTATTTCACACAACTAGTCGCTCGTTTTATTATTTATTTGCAAACATTTGTGCAATATTTGCCAATTGAATTTACAAGCAGTGCTAGTCACAGTGGCTTAACGTGATTCTGTCGGATGTTCGCCGAGCGATATTACCAACTCAATTGATATAGATAATGCCCTATTAAGGAAGGTACAACTACTAAAATACACACAATACTTAACAAATATTAAATATGTTTTTGACTTGCCAATAACTAATACACACAAATATTTATTACTTTTCCCTTTATGTATACAGTTATTCTTGATCAGTAATAGAAACTAAATTTATTAGACATATTCCTTGCATAACCAAAGTCTAAAAGAATCGATTATTGAGAACTGATGTGCTTAAGTCATGGAATTCCAGTTTAGCAGTGTTAAGTTTCCTCTGTTTGACAGACTGGGCTCGTTATTGTGTATACCCTTATTGAAGCTATTGTAATCCAGTCCCTCAGTCTTAAGGCTAACCAAACCAAGTTCAAAACAAAATAAAATAAGTAAAAATAGAATCAAAATACCATAAAATTTGGTAATTTCATATGGAACATTAGAAAAATTTTTTTTTACTTATAGTAACTCTGATCTGCAAATTTTTCATTTAAAAACATAGAGTTTTTTCTCGACGTTCTTTTTTTAAATTTATGTAGAGGGCATTTACTCTTCGATCAGGAATATCTTTTAGCTTATAGAATTCAAAGAGATTCCGGGAAATGTGCACTCTATTTTTTATTTTGACCGTAACAGTTGGTTATGCAATAAACATATGTAAAAACATGAATGTGTGCAATTTTTTTTTTTTGTTATTTCTGTTTTCAGTACAAAACACATGTTTCATGCTCGTAAATGTGCAATTTAATATTAATTAAAGTTTAGCACCTTTCTGCACGGGACACTGATTAACACCAAGTAAAGTACTCATAACAAAAAAAAGAAGAAAATAATTAATAAATCTCTAAATATAGTTTTCAATTATAATGAAGACAGATGTGGGACAAATTATGCATAAACTTGCAGGTTTTTAGAAATATATATAAAGAATATGTTACCACATTTATATGAATCAACTTTTCGCAGTCAAAACTGTTCATATTTTGGAATAGAGATTTGTCGCAAAACTCATCGAAATGTTAGCTAAAACTTGAGTCGTCTATGGGTTCTGGCATATCTGGAAAAAGAAATCGCGCTTCGATATTATCACGCGCATTTATGTCAAAGGCAATACGAGCCAGTTTCGTGGATTCGGACTTGAACATTTCAGCAGTTATCTGTGGCACACACACACACACACACACACACTATATTGTGTGTGTGCTTTCAATTCTTAGCTAAGTCTGACTTCTGTCAACTGACGGCTGTTGTCTGCTGTCTGCCGTCTGTCGGTCTTCCTTAGATATGGGTATTAGTCAGTTTGATATTATTTATGCTGTGTAACATTTGTCTTTATCTGTTTATTGCTTGACGAGATGACGTCGTCCCCTCAAATGTCGTTAAGTCACTGTGAATGTCAACAGGGTGGGCAGAGGGCCATGATAATGCGGCAACTTGCCACGATGACGTCGTCAAGGAGTCAAGTCAGTTTTGAGTGTCCGTAAATCAAGACAGAGTGAAAAACGGACAAAGTCGTCATCATTATTTTTGTTGTTGTTTTTGTGGCTGTTGGTGTTGTTGTCGTCTATTGATTTCCCATTAAGTTTTGCGATGCGGTTTTTATGGTTGACAATTCCAAATGTGTTTGTTGTTTTTTGTATAAAGTATTCAAAAATTGTTATTATGCTATGTAACGTTTACGCATTGAATATATATATAAAAAAAAAATTAAAACTAATTTTTTTTGCGTATAATCATTAAAAATTATAGCACAGACAGTCGGGAAGAGTGGGAAGTTTCGAGTTCATTTCTATTTAAATTTCTATTTATATAAATATTTATATTTTTAATTATATTTATTTTTTTACATTACTAATTCTATTTCTATTACTGTTTCTAATTTTATTATTATTTCTATTTTTATTACTATTGATATTTGTATTACTTTTACTATTTCAATTTCAATTTCTATTACTATTAATATTTTTAATACTAGTTCTATTTTATTTACTAGTTTTATAACTATTTATATATTAATTTATATAACTATCTTTTTTATTATTAATATTTCTGTTTCTATTACTATTTTGTATTTATATTTCTATTACTGTCTTTCTCACTATTTCTATTGCCATTTTGTGGGTTTCGTTATTTATGGCGCGTTGTGGAAATGTTGCGCAACTTCAAGCAAAATGTATTGAAATATTTACAATTTTTTAATTGTATTTAATATTCTGTTTTTGTTTTGTCAAAAAAGATTTGAGTGGTCAATTAAATTTTTGATTTACTGCAACTAAATGTTTAGCACTTTAAAGATTGCCATTTTATATATTTTGGGTATATTAAGTATTGAAAGCAATTGTTTCAGATAGAACATATTGAAAATGAAGCACGTTCACTTCACATATGGACATAAATCTTGGTGGTATTAGCCTCTCAAGTTCCGACTTTTTTTTAATTGGGATTAGATATATATATATATATATATATATATATATATATATGTATTCAGCTAACTGCATATGCAAATTATATTCGATTTCGTGGATTTCGTTTTGTTTTTCATCATCATTCATCACGTTCCGTTCAATGCCTTTTTTCACGGTTGATGTTCTGACGTTTGCTACCCTGTCGCCTGTTTCAATTTATTCATAATTAAACGCAAATTTACACATTTTACTTTAACGAGTTTCTCCAAATAATAATACGCCTTAAATTTGAGAGTTATATTCCACGAAACACCCGTTCATCCCCTCCATCCACGCCCTGTACTCAGTCAAATTTCTCTTGTTTTATTTTTTCGAATTCATTAGCGTTAATTGAAAAATGCGTTTTGCTTAATGGCGGAAATTTAAGAGCAAATTAAGATAATGGTAAGAGGGCTGGGCGGTGTGGGAGGGGAGTGTTATACGATTGGCGGCGATGTCTCTAAGATCGATGTTAAATAAATTTGAATTGAATTGAATGTGTTGTGTGTGTGTGTTTGTTGTTGTAGTGTGTGTTGTGTGACGGCAATTGAAGCAATTAACTGTGAAATACATTTCACTATAGAAAATGACTGTGAATGTGAATGTGAATGCGATTTGTGACTGGGTCTGCTGCTTGCTGCTGTCAAACATTTCAATTAAAATGTCGACTTTGAGGCGACGCTAGTTGACCATTAAAACAAACAACAAACAGAACACAAAACCTAACTGAACTCGGCTCGAATTGAACGCTTCAGCGGCTGGATGAAGAGATGGATGACGAATGCGGACTGCTGATATGGGAGAGAAGGGTGAGGGGTGAAAGGGTGGCAACACTCGGGTCTAGCATGATCACAATCATGTGATTTATCCATATATACATATACATTTGTATTTATCAGCATATAAGAATATATATATATATATATATATATATATATATATATAAGCAAGCAGTTAGAGCTACAGTTGATTATGTATATAATTGCATGTGGTCGTCAGCCGATCAGCTTGTTGTGCGTGGTGCGTGTGTGTGTGTTTGTGTGCAGTCTGCAGCAGGAAACAAAAAACAACACAACATATTGCAACACAGAGTCACGTGAGCTCAATCGTCGACATCAGCTGCTCTCGCAAAACGATTAGACGGAGAAGGGGTCTGGGCAGGGGAGTGTGGTGGCCTATTATTTAAGCTCATTTGTGATTGTAGCTATTGCCAAAGCATACAAAAAAACAGGCACATCGAACATGAAATACACTTCCACAATTCATTCAGCGTGCTTAAATATTAACTAAAAGCAACTTGAAACAAATTATAAATTTAATATAAAATATAAATATAAATATAATATAAAATATATAAATATATATATATAAATATATATATATATATATATATTTATATAAATATATATAAATATATATAAATATTTAATTATATATATATGTAAATATATAGATATACACAAATATATTTATTTCTACATATATACATTGTACACATAAACTGTATGACAAATACAGCATACTCAGCTGACAAGTGTTATAGAAACAGCAGCAACAACAACAGCAACAACTACAGAAGAAACCAGTTTGGCAACAGTTTCCACGGCCAGCTTGCCCCGTTGTGTGTGTTTTGTTGTTTGTTTTGTTATTGTTTGTATTTTGTCGTCACTTCTGTGTTTTTATGCTATTGACTATTGACATTGATTGAGTCTCATTGCGGTTGGCAACAACAGCCACACACAGTTTGCAGCAGCAGCAGCAGCGGGATATGCAAGTGCGAGGAGGGATGAGGTATGAGGAGGAAGCAACCGTTTAGTGGTGTAGTTGATAGACTTGCATAGAATCTGGTTACAATAAAATTAAGCACGTGCTGCCATTTGAGCCCAGCTGAGCAACCAAGTAAGAGAGAAATCAGCTAGACATACACTGAGAAAAACAAATGTATTGCAAAAAAAAAGAACGTTTTTTCATCTTTCGAAATAATTTCCTAATATTTCAAAGCTTGAGAATTGGGAAACAAATTTCTCTTATACAATCTGAATAATAATGGAAATGTGCACTTCTGCGAGTAAAGTCGATTTATTTTTCTGATTGTACAGTCATTCATTCACTTCTTGAACGTCTGACAGTCTGTTTGTCAGTCTGCTTGCCTGATTCGTGAATTTGGCATTATCAAAGTCAAATTAGATACGCAAAACAAATGATTTGATTTCGAATTTTATTGCCGACACGCCTTTTTAGCACTCGTAATTTTTTATGTTTATCTTAACTTAGCAAGAATTTAGTGGCGCACACTTTTGCAGGCAGATTAGACTAGACCAGACTTGGTGGAAATGATATTTTTATACCCTGAAAAAATGTGTAAAAAAAAGTATATTGATTTGTATGCAAATGTGTGCAACAGGCAGAAGAAAGCATCTGCGACCTCATAGCGAATATATACATTTTTGATCAGGATAGGCGATATAGCCATGTCCGTCTGTCTGTTAGAACTAAAGACTTGAAATTTGAATTTGACATTTAAATTTCCGATAGCAAGAAATGCCGCAAATTTAATGGCAGAATCTTCTAATTAAGACAGAACATTAAAAATATTTAAGATCGTGTTGCTAGCCAGCCATTTAGGGATCAGTTCGTTTTTTTTACTCGCTTAATATAATAAATGAGTTTGCCTGCTCACATTTGGGTGCGCAACATTTTAAATAGAAATTTGTCCAAAATAAATAAACTAGAATATATATAAGAAGTGGGTCGTAGTCGAGCACACTCGACTAAAGCATTCTTACTTGTTTTATTTATTGCTGTGGATTTTAACATTAACTTGTGAATGCTATTTACACAGCTGCAATTGACGCTGTTTAATTCGCATCACACATTAGCCAGCCATCTAAGTTTTTAGATCCACAATAAATCAAAACTCGAATAGATACTTTCAGTGCTAAAAAAGAACCACTGAGCATTCAGCATTCAGCATTTCTTACTTATAGTTGCAATTAGATCATTATTATTTTTGCTTACAGTTTCTATAGCCTACAAAGCTCCAAAGTTATTTAGAATACAGCATTGTATTTTCCATGTTTCCGTGTAACTTTGTATATATAGGTTTATGCACAGATTACAGGGTACCTCTTAATTAAACAGGCGCTTTTCTAGTATTACGACCAGATTATTCAAAACGTCTGCTTTTGTAACTTTTTTAAATTTATTATAAGAGTTAATTGCTACCGGTTTTCTTGTAAAGTAGATAAAATATATTTTACCCGCTTAAGGGAAATAGAGTAGCGCCAAAGCGTATCTAAAGAAAATATAGTCAAAAGTCTAAGGCCAGAAGTAAATGAAGCTTAAACGATCGTTTACAAGCTCAGCAATTATTCTTTTGTATTTTTAAATTTTGCATTTAATTTCATGTCGACTAATTACATTTAAGAAAGTGCTTACGTTGAAATCAGAAAGGCAATTATGGAACGAAAGAGTTTCAATTGCGGAAGTTTACTGATTCTCGAACGGGCTTAGAAGGTAGAATTTATATTTTTATAATCTTTCTCCTACATACTTGTATTTATTTCATTTTTATAAACTTTAGTGTTTCGATATAAGAAATGAGTTTGCCTGCTCACTTTTAAAATGGACATTTAAAAACTTTGTTTCAATAAAATAGAAATGTATAAATATTTTTTTTTTTAATACATAACAATTTAGCAAATTAAGAAATTAATTTTTTTTGGCTTTGTGTAAATAACATGATTATGGTCAGCTATACATTTTAACGAATTGGGCTAATTGACGATTTGGCTGAATGTTTGCTTGTTGTTTGGCGGATTAGATATGTGCAAATGGATTTTAATGTATTTGTGTGTTCCGGCGACTCACTTTTGGTTATCACATCATTTTAGAACGAGACGCACACCAAGGTGCTAATCGGCCCCTTGAATGTCGATAAGAAAGCAAAAACTCAAATCAAAAGCACTGCAACAAAATCAACCAAATCAATGACGATATTTGTTATTTCGACTTGACTTGACTTGACTGTTGCTAAATTGTCGCAACGACAGACCGATCGGTCATTATTCGTTGTTGATGTACTTGGCAATGAAGCAGACAACGAAGAAGAAGAAGAAGACGAAGAAAGAGAAGAATAAGAAGAAGGTGCGGGAACAGACGACGCCAATTCTTAAAATAGTTGACACAGGCAGCAGAGCAACAACTTAAGTTTCAGTATTGACAATGAAACCATAGCCAATACAAACACATCGATATATTTTATGTGCAAGCTGTCGACACATATATTTATATATATTATATATATATATATTGTAGATATGTTAACCAGTGAATGTGGGAAAGGAAACGAGGTGCTAAAAGACCGACAGCAAAATGATATAAAGTCCGCAGAGTGGGCACAAATTCATTGAATTCAACTTTAGAAACTGCCTGGTTGAAAAGCTTAGCGTAGTTTGTGGAATTTTTTTGTGACATGAAAGATACAAAATAATTAACAAAAATAATAATAATAATACTGTGCTATATTCTGTTAGCATTCAGCAGTCAGTCGTGATACAGAAACATAATTATCAAATTTGGAATATCGCAGTAACATTTAAATGTCGGCAGATTGACTGGATTTCAAACTAAAGAGTGTATATAGTCATCGGCGTTGCTGCGAAAGCCTTTATTCCTTGTCCTTTTCTTCCCATTTCTTTCCAATTTGTATTGCAAACAAAAAAGCGATATGTTATTCCTACTCCCCTCGTTTCCAATTCTATATGTATAACTAACTTAGCTTTTTATTACTGGGAATAAATTGAAAATGTTTTATAATTAATTGATAAGGGTATATTGAAGTAGGGCAACATTACGTTACAAGCGGTATAAAGAATATATATATTCTTGAGCAAAGTTGCAGCTGATTTATATTTAATTTTTTTCAGATTTAAAATATAAGTTCCCATTTGCCATACGCTGATCAAACATATTTTAACAATAACTTTTCCTTTTTGCATTCAATATCGACAAAATAAAATTACCGATAGCTATAAAACTCATGGTATAAACATGTTAACAAATACATTTTGTACAACTTATAATAGAAACAGGGTATAATTTTATCGAGCTCTCCCGACTAAAGCAATCTTATTTGGTTGAGCCAAACATTTTGTAAAACTAAATTTCAAATGCAAAACAATTGAGAGCACCAACAGAACATGCCTAATAATTAATTGAAATGAAATATATATATATTTGCATATATCACGTGATGCATAAATGTATGTTTGCATACCACAATAGGTCAAATATTTAATAAAAACTAAAGCTAATTATATATATATATATATACATATATATATATATATATATATATACGTACGTATATAATTAGAACATTTTAAATATATAGCTGCACTTTATTGTTTCGCATGCACAAATGATGCAATTAAATTTTCAAATCTATTTACAAATTCAAAAGTATTTTTATAAACATTATCAGCAGTTTATCGGTTTTCTTATAAAAATTATTCGCCTTTGGCTTATTTTGCTTGTGGTCTATTAGTTACTAGCTATAATTTCACAGAATAGTCAGTAACATAATACATAACATTGATTTTATTGAAGATAGAATTATTTCAATGTTTTATTGTTGCGTAATTATGCGTATATTGTTATCTTGGGACCAGCCGCAAACATGTTGATCAAATAGTAATTTTTCGATAAGAGCTTTTAACAAATATTGTGCAAATTGAATTTAACATTTTTTTTTTAATCTTTAGCAAACGTTGGGCAATTATTTAAGTATTATATATCATCTCCTATTCCACACAGTATACATATATATATATATATATATATATATAGCTTTCTAGTGAACGATTTTGGGTGTAGGGTATCATCAAGTCGAGCAACTTTTGACTTGCTTTCAGCAATATTTGTGCAATTAACGCAAAAGTTTGCGATTATTTTTTAACTTTATGAAAGGCAGTTGCAGATTTATATTAACATTGGATACTTATCGGAGTTCCTTATCGATGCCAAATGTCTCCGTCAGTATAGCCATGCACTTATTTGTTATTTATTGGCCACATTGTGCCTGATTGCGTTTCGTATTGTTTACCATTCAATTGGCAATTTGCCTCGTAAATGATTTAAGCGCGATTAAAAGTGCTGCAGGCGGCGATAACGGAAAGCAATCCGATTAGTAAGCTAAATAGTCAACTCTGGTCTCGGTCATATAATCGAGTGATTTGCGATATCGCAACCCCAACACACACGGGACACCTGTACAATGATGACGTGATTGCGCATTCGAATAAATGATTCGATAATCGTAATAATATTAGTGTTTTGGATTATTATTGTTGATTTTGTTTGTTCGCTATTGCATCGATTTCCACTTTTTCTGCAACGCCCATAAAATGCATATAATTGATACGATTTTTACTCTCTTTCTTCTTTGATAGAAGCCTTCAAAAAGTTCAATAATTTTACGATCATTTCAAATTTTAAGTTGCACACTAAAATGTCGAATTGTGCTCTAGATTTCCTGCATGATGATAATACTATCAAAATTGCCAGTTACTTGGCAAGTAAACATATATACATATAGTTGGTACCATTTCCTATGCAGTTTTAAACACAGCACAATACAATTATCAACATAATACCTATCGACAGTAGCCCTGTAAATAAATACATATATGGTAACATATGTATGTTTATGCATGTAAACAAATAACGAAGAAGTTTTTTGATCAGCCTGTTTGTCAGATCAATTAGATTTGGTTTATTAACTAATTTCTTATAAGAATTGTGTGCATTTCACTAGATAATTTGATGGACGCATATACATTAAGAATTAATATATTTTTCTAATTTTGCTGCCCCAATTAGAGTATATCTATGTAGGTATAAGGTAATCGTGAGCCAGGTTTGTCAATTTTAATTCACATTTAAATAATTCAAATTATATTTTCAAATGACGAATATCCGTGGTTCATGCGGTTTAGCGATGTCCAACCACATTCGAAATTTATATGAATTGTGTATAAGTTTTTCCACTCATTTTACCACTTAAGTAATCTTCGTGAAATAATTGATCCAACTATCGCAAAGAAGTGCACTGGTCATGGTGATTGGCATTGATTTTATACATAAATAATGGCAAACAACCTACTACATTTGCAATCCAAGGCAATTTAAAGCGTGTAGAAAAAAGCATATGGAACCAACTCTTCCTATTTCATATGGGTAGTTTTCAGTAATTTCCGAAATGACGGATAATCGTACAGCAATTAAATGCAAAGGATAATACAAATTCGAATGTATTGTATCGTTAAGACACACACTACACATATATACATATGCATTTAAATTTATACGTATAAACATAAAATTTTCATAATAAAAGGCAAAATTAAATCTAATCGTAAGCTGTAAGGCGGTAACAGTTAATAGAGACAAGAGCAATGGGCAATTGCCAAGCATAACTAACCTATCCTAACTGAACGAAAACCTATGAAACGAATAGCAGGCTCTAGCATAGCAAGTGAGAGGGAGAAGGAGAAACACAGAGAATGGAACAGAGTACACGACATGCAGGTACCCTGTATTCAAATGATTATCTACAATTGTTACCCTTATTACTATACCAATTTGTATGCACTCACTCACACACACACACACACCTATGCACGCATTTATAGTAGATAGAAATATATGGGGGATAAATAGGGATAAAGATTAATAGTAAACTTACATTGACCAAACTGACGCCGAAGCAGGCAACCCAGCCCCAACCGCCATCGGGTGCAACTTTTCTCGGTGGTTTCGTTGTCATTGTTTGGTAAGTTGCTTGTTTGTTTTTGTTGTTGTTTATGTTGCTTGTGTTGTTCCTTTTGCCGCTGTTCGTCTGTCTGTCCTTTTGTCTTTCTGCGCTCGCTGTGTCTATGGTGTCAGGTGTGTAGATGTCTCTATACCCTCTATATCGGGTGAATAGGCGTGCATATGCGTCTATATGTGTAAGTTTTGTCTATGTGTGTATGGAATTATGGATATTTTGTGCTTCTTTTATTATGTATGTTTTTGTCGTTGTCGTTGCCGCTGCCTTCTCCGTTGTCCGCTTTTATTCTTGTGTGTTTTGTTTTGCTTTGCTTTGTTGTTATTTTGATTTTCGAGCGATGCGTTGTTCTTTTTGCTTTTTTTTTCTTGTGTCTTATTCACCCGTTGGGATTTTTGGAACGCGGTGAGTGTTATTAGTGGGGTTTGTTTGTTTTTGCTTTTAATTTTAACTTGTCGCACACTCACTCAAACAACAAGAAAACTGGAAAATAATTTAAAAAAGTAGCGACGCTTTGTAAATATTTTAGTCAACGTTTTAAAGACCGTTGTGGATTTTCTTGTTGTATTTTGTACCTTAGTACCAAGTTTTTGTTTGTGTTGCTTCTTTTCGATGTGTTTTTATTTACTTGTTTGTTGCTGTATTTTTGCGTGAACTGTTCTGTGTTCTGTTTTGTTCGGATATGCTAATGATGTCAAATATTCATTAGTCTGCTGTTCTTTCGGTTTTTCGTTGAAGACTTAAATTATTCATTTACCGATATATTTGCTTTCAAATTTGTTATGTTAAATTTTATTAAATTGTTTACATTTCACTGATTTCCGATTAGTTAATTTGTTCTTGAGGAATTTCTTATCTCAGCGTTAAACAAAGTTTTTCCATTTGTTTTTTAAGATTAATTTTTGTATTAATATAATATATATAACGCTTTAAAGATTATTTAAAAAAATGAAATTACACAGCACGTTTTTGCGATAAAAAAAATGAAAAAAATAATCAAAACAAACATAACAAAACACTAAAAAAAAGATTGAAATGAAATATTTATTTTCACTTAGGCCTGTCGTTTTCACGTTTCACCTTATTTTCCAGCTGTTCTTAATGATTGTTTTGGTTGTTGTTGTTTTGTTTTGTGTTTCTTTTATGTTTTATTCCATTGGCTCTCTGGCGTGCGTTGCTGTTGCTGTATGCCGCCTCCGTCGTTCTCAGCGGATTCTTGCCGTTTGCTAGCGTGGTCGCTTCGTGCAACGCTATTTATTAAAAACGGGGGTGTTGGGGTTTCGACCGGACTCTCCGCATCGATTCGATGTGTTACGCGCGACTGTTCAATCGATACTGACTACTTGCCGTCGACGTCGAGATTGTCAACAACTGACTGACTGCCTACCGCCTGCTTAAAGAGCAACAGAGCGACATAGAGAGAGTGCGAGAGAAAGAGAGAGCGAGCTATTAAGAGAGCAGCAGCAAAACGGGCTCGATTGGAGAGAACACATATTGGGGATTACTGTTGTTGCTACTTTTGCGTCTCCTTTTGCTTCAGCTACTGCTGCTGTCAGTGTTTGTCAAGATCGCGTTCTAATGCTCGAGAGAGCGCCCGACTGCTCCTCCGGTCACTTTATGTGCAGTGCAGTTAGCTGCCTTGCCAGGCCTTGTCTTGCCATGTCCGCCAGCGGCAAAAACCGCAACCCCAAAACGCAATCAAAAACACCAAAAAATTAAAAAAAGAAAACGCAAAAACAAAGAACGCTATGAGCAACGTTGACTTTTTGCTGCCTGTGGCTAATTGCGCGTCTGCCATTGCTGCTGCTCCTCGTTTGTTTCTTTGTTTAGGCTCACACACTCGCACGCACACAATTATATATATAGGAAATACGTGTGTACATATACAAGCATTATTTATATATATATATACACATATTCTTTGTCTTGCCCATGGCTGGAGTAGCATTTATGTACCAGCTTCTTGTTGCAATGTGCACTGGTTGCCTGCTTCTGTATTTTATGCACATAGTTCACATTTATCCATTGACTCAGTTGCGCAAACGCGCTCCCTTTTCACTATGTCTCTCTCTCTCCCTCTCACTTTTTTTTCGTTTCAACAAACATCAGACATTCTCTCTCCTTTCCTCTATCTCCTTCACACTCTATCCCTCTCTCTTGGAACTTGTTGCTTTGCAGATCTGTTGCGTATGTGTTTGTGTTCGCAATGAGAGAGTTTTTTGTGTTTTCAGATAAAGAGTATTAACAGTTTTTAAGGATTTATTTTTTACTAAGCACAGCGAAATATTTATTGTGCTCAGACTGTGCAGCTGTGTTGCAGTAAAATGCAAAATGTTGTTTTATGTGTCTGTTTGAATTTATTGGGAAATGGGTATAAACTGCTTTATCGCAGTGCTATATAAAAATCAGGATTGGCAGGGGTTGCAGTCGAGCTGGCGTGTGAATTTAGAAAGAAAACCCTTTGCACTTTATCGGGAACAATATATAGCAAATCTACTTATTCTTTACTTTGTTATTGTATATGCTGCAAGTGTAGATTTTTATTTAAGTTAATTGTTCATTAAGACTTCTTAATTGACAACAGCATGCCAAGCTAAATTACAAATACAAATAAATAAAGAAGAATATAATCATAATAATATTAATAATACTAATAAAAATTCAACGATGCCTACATTGAGAGACGGCTATGGAAATTAACATTAAAAAACTGAAAATCAAAATAAAAAAAACTAACAAAATGAAAATGAAAATGGCACACGGCTAAGTGTTGCCTCTTACGTGCTATATATATATATATATGTGTGTGTGTATGTGTGTGTGCAAATATGCACCCCACTATCCCCACTGAGTGCCCGGACACAGTCAAGCCTCACTGGCGCCCAACACGTTGAGAGCAAAATACATGCAAAATGATAAATAAAAACAAAAACAAAGCCCTCAATCAAGAATCGATAATCGGAACACTAAACGCAAACAAGTCCAAAGCCTTTAGTGTTTACATGTTGTCGGCAGATTGTTTGCCCATTTGCTTCCCAATCGGTTTTCTTGTTTCAACTTGTTGCTGCTGATCCAATGCCAATTTATACATATTAAATGTGTATGTGTGTGTGTGTGTGTGTGCGCGCGTGTGCGTGTCTGTATGCAAAAACAAACACAAATCTGCAAGAGACACCTCATGAGTTGAAATTTTAAAATACGATTTTCGCTCGATTTAAATGTACACATTCTGGCATTAATAAAGTTTGGAAATAAATTTAGTTTTGTTACCTTGGCTCTTACGGTTCTGTAATTAATTAATTTTATCAATTAGACAAATGTGTTTGGCGTTCTTTGAGTTATTTATATTATTCATATTGTTCTCCATATACCCACATTCAAATGAGTGTGTGTGTGTATGTGTGTTTTGTTGATAGATGGATTTGCTGTAGTTGTTGTTGTTGTTGTTGAACAGATTGCCCCCATGTATTGCAACGAATGGCAATGGGCGAAAAAGGAAATTAAATGCCTGACTGATAAATTCAGTGATTGACAAACTGATGACGTAGTTTGAATTCCGTTGACAGCAGCAACAGCAACAGCAACAACAAGAACGACAAATTCAATTCGACATTGGTTTAAGGAGAAGGCGTCGTTGAACATTTCCGCAGTCGTCGGTCCTACATAGAACTTCCATAGATGTATATATGTCTATATGTCGATAAGTATATAGAGCATGTCTGGCAGATAATATTCATGTGAGAGCATTTTGGTAGGTAAGAGATGATTATGAAATCTAACGTAATAAGTTATATAATAATTCTTTGCATATAGAAATATATGTAAATTTTTGTGTATATATATACATACATATATATATATATATATATATGTATATATATATATATATATAAAAATATATAATATATATATTGGCCATATATATATATGTTTGTATGCGTAAAATACTGGCAGAAATAATAACACATCAGGAGAGACAGAGAGCGAGAGAGAGAGAGAAACAGGTGGAAACTATAGAAGGGTTTACCGGCTTGTTGTTTTAGTTGATCTGTGTTGATAACCCTCTTGTCATTACAAAATATCAAAAAATATTCAAAGTATTTACAGCAAATTTGAAATAAATACATTTCAAAAGAAAAGTATCATTTCAATCGCAACTTGTAGACATATTTATATATATGCCTACGCCAATACATACATACATATATGCACACAATTCACTTAAGCATCTTGCCTCCAATCATCATTTCTCGTGATATTCACGTGACTCTCTCGCGTTGATTAATTGTAGTCGCAAGTATCTGGGGCATCTGTTAATAAATTTGATTTCATTTTAGTCGGGTCAGCTCACCCGCCACTTACTCTACAGCCCAGCTCTTTTGTATATATAAGTAATATTTTGAAAAAATTCAAACTGGAATTTAGAAAACCCCGTTGCTTAAAAAGCCACAAGCAAGATTTCTAGAAATTTACCTTTAAAATTTTTATCGATTTGTTTCCGAGTGTATAATAATTTACTGCCACATTCGATGGGGCAATTGAAAAAGCTTAAGTAGCTCTCATACTAGAAAACTTTAGGTTTTTAATACAGTTCTCTAGGGAATATCAATTACATAACATACATATTGTACGAAACACGTATAGGGTGTAGTCAACATGATTAGACGACGTTTAGCATCGAACTGATCGCTCTGATGAGCATTTCTTTATTTTATACAAAAATCTTAAACCTAAATACATATGAAGCCGCTCGTAAGGCGACCTCATGTTATGTTTATTTATATTAACGGAGTCCCTTGTAGGGCGACTCCATGTGATGTTTATTCTTAAACTTGCTGAGCTTTGCAGCGTTTGTATGGCGACTCAATGTGCTGTTTGTTTATCTTATTTTAATGCAGCCGCTTGAAAGTGGACTGTATATTATATTTTGGCATTAACAATTAGCTGAGCTTTGCAGCGTCTCATGTTCGTTCTTGAACA